>QODF01000199.1:486393-546733 GCA_024372805.1 Oostethus manadensis
CCTGCTAAATGCGCTATATGCTACAAGTTGATCCCTTCTAAATGCGCTATATGCTACAAGTTGATCCCTTCTAAATGCGCTATATGCTACATGTTGATACCTGCTAAATGCGCTATATGCTACAAGTTGATCCCTTCTAAATGCGCTATATGCTACAAGTTGATCCCTTCTAAATGCGCTATATGCTACATGTTGATACCTGCTAAATGCGCTACATGTGGATACCTACTAAATGCGCTACATGCTACATGTTGATACCTGCTAAATGCGCTACATGCTACATGTGGATACCTGCTAAATGCGCTACATGCTACATGTTGATACTGGCAACATGCTGCACGTCGATATCCTCTACAACGTGTTGGTACATGCTCCATATTACATGTGCTACATGCTACGTGTTGGTACATGCTCCATATTACATGTGCTACATGCTACGTGTTGGTACATGCTCCATATTACATGTGCTACATGCTACTTGTTGTTACACGCTACGCATGCTACATGCTATCATAAACCTGAGACACGGTTTAGCGGAGGCCAGTCTTTGTACTAACGCTCCCTTGTTGAGATGTCGTCTTTCTTCTCCAGCAGCAGACAGCTGATTTGCTGCACAATGTCGGTCTGGAGAGACACGTCCTCCAGCAGATCTTGCTGAGCAGCACTCAAGTGGCTCCTCTGGAGCGTCTGAGGAGGTAAGAACATCAGAGGTAATGCTCCTCTCATATTCTGCAGCTACTAGAGGTGCCTGCCACCCCTGATGGGTGCCCCCATCAGGCAGAATGTTGCACCTGAAGTAAGATGTAACAGGTGTTCAGGTGAATCTCCATAGCCTGATCCAGACCACAGTTCCCACATGTCAGAGGAGCAACGAACAGCTCCTCCTCACAAGCTCTCCTCAGAGAAGTGACACTGTTTGGGGGGCAAAAAAGGTTTCTTCTGGCTGCGTTGCTGGTGTATTCTGATGCCCCCAGCACGCCAACTCACCCGGGAGCGTCATCGTCCACACTGACATCATGTGACAGGAAGTCAAAGCTGCAGAGAACTTCCTCAACAGCCAAGGTGTCTTCTGATGGCGAGCTTCTCATCAGGGACAGGTTGTTCTGAGGGAGACTCTGTTTGGACTTGGACTTATATTAGACCCCCACACCCCCAGGACTCTGTAAGGTCCGCCTCACCCTTAGTATGGTGGCCAGGTGGACTATCTGCTGGTTCAAGACCCTCAGCTGCTTTTCATAGCTGCTCTGGTTCTGCAAGGTTCTCTCCAGGTCCACTATCAGCATTCCCAGTCGTAGCGCCTGCTCCTGTGTTCCGCTCTGCTCCTCAACGACTGCTGAGGGGGGCGTGGTGGCCGGGGGTGAGGCAGGGGAGGGGTCCTGCACATCATGTAACGTATGAGCGACAAAGTCTTGAACATAAAACCCAAGAGAAGATTGACAAACTTTGACCCGTTCACTGATGGTATCCTGAAGAGGCTCCGCCCCCTGAGTCTCCAGCTGGGGATCTGTGCTGGCTTTGAGGATGTCGGGGGTGCCGCACCTAAAGATGGAGATGTCATGACTCAGAGTTCACAACTATACCCTACCCAAGAAGGAGCTAAGGACAGGTTCTGCTGCAGACGGGATGTGATAAGTTTCTAGTCTACAGTGAAAATGTTCTTCTCACCTCTGGTCCACCACAGAAGATCTTTTACTCTGAGCAGCATACAGCCCCTCCCACGCCTCCTCCTCCTCACCCAGCCTCCTGCTCTCCGTCTCCGTCTTGGCGTCCTCCCCATCCTCCCCCAAAGACACATGAGTCCGGCTCCCCCCGAGACTGGTGTCACGGCTGGTGAGTCAGTTGGGTGTGTGCGGGTGTTAATACTGTGGAACATCTCAGCGTGATGACCCGCCTACCTGAGCGGGGCCGGACTTGGTTGGCTGAGGTTTGACGTGATGGACGACTGGGACAGGTAGCTCAGCAGGGACACGTCACCCCTGTCTCTCTTGGATACGTGGAACGGGACAGAAGCGGCGCCGTCCTGCAGCTCACGGACCATGGACTGTAGTGCAAAGAAATGGACCTGGTCTATTATGAGTGCTCTACTTGGGCTTCTTCTAGTGACCCTCGACCGGACCCACTCAAATGTGGAAGTACTCACCAGGAAGTACTTCTCGGAGAAGGAAGGGGTGCTCGGTGCGGTCCAGCTGTGCACAGAAGTCTTCCTGCTGGACCCCCACTGTTTGCTGATGGCCAACGGACCCGCCCGCTCTGCGCTGTCCAGCGGACTGCAAACACACGTGGTTTGTTGTGTTGTTGCGTGTTGCTGTACGGAAGCTTGTGTCGCCGTCTTACTTCCAGGTGACCTCCAGCTGCAGTTTGATGGTTCCCAGTTCGGTGACGTCCACCACCATCAGTTGCGGACTGGCCACAAAGAAGTGAGCACTGGCGCAGGTTACCGTGCCAACCAGAAGCCAACCCAAACCCTTGGCTTCCGACACCTGCCGGGGGCACAAATGAGAGGTCATGTGACCGCGGAGACGCCAAGACACGAGGTCAATAGTGGGCGGGTAACGACCTTGATCTCAAAGTTGTGGTTAATATGCGGGAGGAAGACCATCTCCTCTTCATCCCAAGACTGGACGTCGTCACTTTCAATCTTGCCGCGGATCCTCCAGCGCTGGCGGCCCAACTGCAGCAGCACCTGCGCACAGTTTGCTCTTTAAGCAATTACAAGGAATCTCATTTTCAGCTGGGCCCTGGAAGGGAAGGTCCTGCGGGAGAGGCCTACCTCATACTGGTCTCCGGGACAGAGTCGAGCAAAGCCGATGAGACCTACCACAGAAAAGAGGTTAACACATTGTCCGCGGGGTGGCGGCCTGCTGCTAGGCTACCTTTCATTTTCACGTGCAGTTCTCCCAGCAGGACCTCCAGCTCCCCCTCCATGGCCGACATATCCTGCAGGGAGACCGAGGACGAGAGCCACATAAGCCTGAACCAGTCTGAACCAAAAAGTCTAAGTCCGCCCCGTCCCAAAGCGATGCAGGGGGGATTCCAACCTGCACACTGTGTCTGTGGTTGCGGCCCAGCTCCAAGAGACTCTCCCTGGATGCTCTGGAGGACGGCGAGAGCGAGAACGCTCGCTTCATGTTGACCACTCCCTGACACAGGCGCCACTGGACGCAGTAGTTCTCGTAGAGCTCGTCCACCTGCAGACACACGGAGACAGATGGAGCGACGAGGACGCCCGAGCGGCGCGCACCTTTACCTTGCTGATTTGGAATTCCAGTCTTCGCACGTGTCTCTCCTGCGCTCGTATCTCCTGCAGGAGCAAAGACAGGTGAAGATGATGTTTGGCGTGTGAGGGATGTGCTGGGGGAGGGACAAGCGAGAATCACCTTGTCCAGGTCGTACAGGAAGGCCTGCAGGAGAAGGAGAGACAGGCGCTGTCAGTATTGAAAGTTGTCACTGTCACTTTCATAGGCGCACATCCTTTCCCGCGTTCAAGGACACCATCTTCATCCTTCATGATGGTCGCAGAATTTGAGCGGCTTGGAGTGAGCATGTTGATGTCTCCGCTTTCCGAACTTTTTACAATTTATAATTTCACTTTGCTTATCACTTTCCTTTTCCTCGACGCACTCCGGCTCGGGGGCCACTAAAAAGACCAGGATGTTCTTGCTCGGTGTAACGACGCAGAACTGCGTACTTTATGTCTACTAACGGCGGTGCGTAACCAACCATCGGCGTAAGATGGAAGGCGAGAACACGAGGAGCGCCCGTGTGTTTGGTGTGATGTTGTTTGGGGTGTGACCTCACCAGTCTGGAGTTCCTTTTACTCTCTCGCTGGCGTGAAGACAGGAAGTCCGTCTCAGCCTGGTGGCGCTGCACATGCTCTCTGCACACACATACGCGTTTGTGTGAACCCTGATTACGAGACCTCAGACCCGATGCTTCAGACCTTAGACCTCAGTGCAGTGTGGGGGCTCCCCCACCAGGAAACACACCTCAGGCCTTTGCGTAGCGCCTGGAAGACCCGGTCCACCTCCTCTGGCTGCAGGGACCATACAGATCCAAATCCTCTTGTGGGAGACAAAGGAGCCCGTGGAGTTTTCCCTCCGAACACGGCTCTGGACCGCAGCGAGTTCCGAGCAGAAGACCTTAAAAGACAAAGATATTTTTGAGGTTGTAAGAGTGCGTCTTCCAAATGACAACATTCCTTCGTCATAACACTCAGAGTTCGTCATTCCCTCCTCACCGCCGCCGTCCCGTCAGAGAGCCGAACCCAGTGAAGGAGCGACTCCGCTGGATCGAACTTCCGGGCGAGTCGAATCGCAGCTTCACCGACATCCTGAAAGCACGGAAAGTTACTGTCAGATGTTCTGTTTCCTGTTCCCGACCCAATAACACACACGTCAGCTGACCGACTGCAAAGGCCACCTGCTTGACCTTCAAATTCACACACACACACACACACACACTATCTAACATGCTGTGGCTCAAATGAGATGCTTCTGTCAGTACACACAGCGTGGTCCACATTCATTATTGTTCTTACACACTTATCGGAAAGGATCTTTGCTTCTCCTTCACCACTGGACACAACCATTATGGCCAACATTTGGATGGACCCATAAAACATCTGCCCCACTTTTTATCCAACCACTTTTCGATTGTACGACAATTCAAAATGAATTTGTCATGACATTTGGGTACAGGCAGTGTACAGACTGGCTGCTGAGCCAGCAGAGCCGGGCCGACGTGCCATGGCTGAGATCAAGTGAACAAAAGAGGTTTGCCTCTAATTCCATGTGGAAGTAGTCTATCTTTGTTGTCCTTCTTCCCCGCCCCGGCTGAAGCACTTTAAACACTACAATAAGTAAATTGGGGAGGCTAAGTAGTTAGCTTGCCAGCTTGCTATGCTAGCGGCAGCAATCTGTCATGTCCCTGCAGTGATCCCGTATCCTGCGCAATGAAACAATGTTAAACAAAGTCTAATAGGAGTGTAAAAGTGATTATAGGGGTGTTATTTCATGGCTACCGGGCTCCAATAATGTTAAAAAAAATGTATTTAGGACGTTTATTACTAGTGAATCTTGTTGTTTCATGTCCAGAGGGCTCTAAAACTGCAAAAAAACACGATTCCTATGCTCTAATTATTCCATTAATAAATAAGGAATCCTACTTTGTGGAAATTGACTTGTCACACGGGAGTCTGGAGGCCGCTAAGCGCCATAAACGAGGGATTACTGTACACTTAAGAAGGGGGAAAAATGGTTGCATCATATAAAGGAGGGGAGAAGACGCAGATAAATATTCCCATCGTCATTCCAAGCAGCGCTGACTTTGCACAACGCGAGAGGAAGAAAACTTGTTATTTCGGATAAAAACGCCTCCCAAGAGACACGTTGCCTCTTTCCAAATCAACATTTATCTTTCTTTTTCGTTTGGCTCCGTGCCAACTTAAACAAGGCCGGCTCATTGCTGAGAGGTCAGAGGTCAAGCATGACTCATCTTCTCCTGGGAGAACAACGATGCTGAGCTCGCGCAAGCATCAACATCCTGCTCGTGTGGACAGACCAAAGTCACTTGGCGGCAACGGCGCTAGAGGGACAAATAACCAGGGAGGAACAGCTGAGCTCACCATGGGAGGTGGAAAGAAGAAGAACTAAAGCAGGTCCAACATCAGCAGTAGTGAGGATAGTCATAGACAAATCTGAGCAGGCAGATTTTGTCCATTCGTTCATCCATCTATCTTCTATGCCGAGTGTTGCTGCTCTGCGTACATTTCATTGACTGAATACCCCGCCACAATATCTTCATCTTTTCTTCACAATCCGCTTCTTATCACAGTAACTGACACCTTCTCTCCCGTCCCCGCAGAGTCACGGCTTTTAATAAAGCGTCTTATTGTTGCTCGGCATCTCTGGGAGTCTATGGGACAGTGGGCTCGCCCGGACGCTCGGCCTCTGCTTGATGTTTTGATGATCTCTTTGAGTTGGAACGTCATTTGGATTGATAGCGTGATGAGCAGATCAGCGATCTTGAGGCATAAACCTCCGCCGGAGCATTTTCCAAGTTTTCATTCCGTTGTCTGAACGGATACAGAGACTTTGTCGTTGTTAAAACGACCAGGAATAGAATTTACACATAAATAACTACATTTAAAAAAAGCACCACTAGTGACATCACAAATGAACACACCCCAACATTTTGGAAGAAGACTTCCCAGAAGAGTGGAAGCTGCTCCAACGGCAAAGAAAAGCAAACGTGCTGCCTTATCTCACTCAGCGCCTTCTTTGATTCATCTATGTGGACCACTTACGTGGGACACCACACTTCCACAGCAAAGGTCTGACAAGGAACTTTGGTTTCTTCTCCTCCAAGGACACAAACACCCAAGGATGCTCACAGTGTGGACCATGTCTGTTGCAAAGTGTCCCCGCCTGGCGTGTGGCTGCACGCTCGCTTATCTTCTATCAGCAGCCAACAGACCAGAGACGCCTGCTGAGAGACCTTAACAAGCACAAACCGCTGTGCTCGGTGCGTGGCGGCTCACAGCCAGAAGCCCCCCTGTTCGAGAGCTGCCCGGAACACACGACTTTCCGTGCCGCACATACAGGGCACCCCTCCACGCACATTGGATCAGCCAGACTTCCCTTCGGGGTTTAGAGCTAATACAGAACCTCACACATTGTGACACTTTGGCTTTTATTCTTTGGGCTTCTACTCAGCCTTGCTTTGACTTACTTTGGCTTTGTTGTGGTGCTTATGTTTGATTCTTTGGGTACTAAAACGTAACTTATACAAACATATACTTATAGACGTACATATACTGTACAAATAAAAAAGTACAACTTCATTCATCATTTTTCCATAAAGAACTTATTCCAATGATTATGATTAAAAAAAATACAATTTGTTATCATATAAAATAATAGAAATAACAAATATTTTGCAAAAAAATATGCATTGATGTGATTTATATTATTTTCTGACCATGCCCAACCAGATACATTTGATTTCCAAGATGATAAGTAAATATTCTCAGCCGTTTCAAATTAAGCCAGACAATAACGTGTGCGCTACAACTAGTAGTCTCCCCCGACACCCCACCCCCTCGTGGGGTCCACCCCACTATTTGGGAAGCACTGTATTACTTATATATATGACATGAACCATATTTAAGTTGTAAACCGTATTGTTATAGGCCATACTTTGACCCTGAACAATGAAATGTGTTTTCTTCATGTACAGACACACGCACGCACGTGCACACCGCGGGGTCACGGTCATTTTTGACGTGTGCACAAAGACATTAATGACAGCAGCAATGAGAGGCCAAGCAAGACCGAAGGTGAGCGTCGTTCACCCCACATACTTAGCAGCTACGTTCTTAAGCATGGCTCGGGTTCACGCTGCACTAAGACGGACCGGACCCTAAATCTGCTGCTAATATTAAAATCAAACGGATGATATTTTATAAGTGCACATCGCTGGTGTCGCTCACTCATGAAACCCATAAAACTTGTGATACTCCTCCGATGGTCACTTTCAACGTGAATGTGCACGTACGCTGTGCCACGTCGGGTTGCCAACCACCAGCGTGGAGCCGACTTTGTCCCGTATTGCCGCGAGAATCAACACCAGTCTGTAAAGCCTCAGTGGTTTCAGTTTGACGGTTTGACACCGGCGCCGGCAATCGATGCCAGCTGGTTTGATCACTCCCTTGCGTTTTTCTTTGCATGCTTTGCACAGCCGCCACTGGCGGAACTAGAACGACCCGCCTAGATTTTCGTCTTCAAATGTGTTTTTAAACAATCGTTTTTCAGACAAACAAGCAGTGCAGTCAGTTGGGAGCGCGTTTTTGTCCCGCAGGGAAGTGGATATCACGTTTACTGGACAGTTTTGGGTTAGGTAATGTCTGGTCTCCTTAACTGCCAGAGTGTCAAAGAATATTTGCTTCAACTTGTAGTAGTTTTTCATTATAGCTGTTCGATTCAGACTTTATGCCTTCATATAAAGACAAATGAGCACCAAATAGGATACAATGGTGTGACAAATTGTTTCCCCCATTTATGATTTCTTTTTTGTTTTGCATTTTGGATTTTGTTTGCCACATATAAAGTCAATGATAACACAACCGAGCATGATATGCTCATCGGTAAGGGAGAAGAAAAATCCCAACCTACACGGCCTTGTGTGAAAAAGTGATTGACCCTCCTGTTAAAACATAACTGGGATTAATTGATTAGTCTTGAAAAGGTTATAAAGCCGTTCCTGAAGCTTTGGGACTCCAGCGAACCACGGTGAGAGCCATTATCCACAAATGGCGGAAACACGGAACAATGGTGAACCTTACCAGGAGTGGCCGGCCAACCAAGTTTACCCAAGAGCGCAGCGACGACTCATTCGAGAGGTCACGAAAGACCCCGCAACAACATCCAAAGAACTGCAGGCCTCACTTGCCTCAGTTAATATCGGTGTTCATGACTCCACCATAAGAAAGACACTGGGCAAAAACAGCCTGTTCCACGACAAAAAACACTGCTGAACAATAATCATTTTTATTAAGGCTCATCTAATTTTGCCGGACAAAATGATGATGGAAAAACTACTCTGTGGTCTGACAAGATCAGAAGGTGTGTGTCCCATGACATCTGGCGTACAAGTAACACTGCATTTCATAAAAAGAACATCGTACCAACAGTCAAATATGGTGGTGGTAGTGTGACAGCCTGGGGCTGTTTTGCTGCTTCAGGACCTGGAAGACTTGCTGTGATAGATGGAAGCATGAAATCTGTTGTCTACCAAAAAATCCAGAAGGAGAATGTCTGGCCTTCTGTTGGTGACCTCAAGCTGAAAGCAACTTGGGTTCAGCAGCAGGACAATGATCCAAAACACACCGGCAAGTCCACCTCTCAATGGCTGAGGAAAAACCAAGTGAAGACTTTGGAGTCTGACCTGAATGCTGTTGAGATGCTGTGGCATGACCTTCAAAAGCCGCTTAATGCTGGAAAAGCCTCCATTGTTGCTGAATGACAACAATTCTGCAAAGATGAGTTGACTAAAATGTACATTTGCGTCTTTGTCATTTGATGGTCTGAAAGTGTAAACATACAAAAATAAGAACTCAGGCGTTTTCCGATCTGCTTGGTAAATAAAGTATTATACAATTTAAATGTTGCCGGTCATAAACAAAACAACATATAAACAAATATAATACATATAAACAAATAGGTGTTCAGTATATTATTTGTAATAGTTACCAAGTTGGGATAGTCTGACAGCGGCCCAGCCAATAAGCACTCATCGTAAAGTGAAAAATGTAAAGTTAAGTCATCATCTCACTCATAGATGATCAGCAGCATCCCTGTTTAAACGCAACCTAGGAGGTCAAACGTGGTCATGTGACTATAATAGAACATTGTTACTGAAGGTGGACCACAAAAGGGCTTCGGAAATGAGACAGGAAGTCCCGCCCGGGCCGTTTGAGCGTCACAGCGTTTACAGGAACAAGTCCGTCGGTTTATTCTTCACGCTCATCCCGTCACTTTGACGGTGTAGCTCCGCCCCTTTCGCTACTGTACCCCTGCGCTTGTGTCAAGTAGGTGGTAAAGAGCAGGCATTTCGGTAGCCTTCACAAGATCTTCAAACAATACACAGTACCAGAGCCAAGCTAACTGTGCTGCTTGGAGGAAACATGGTTTGTGCGTTGGAGAGGACATCTGCCTCGACCACCGGAGCACAGAAGAATTCCAGGGCTGTGGTTGTACTGCAGTAGTACTCACACTATAGTCCCACAACAGTCATGAGAAATTCAATAGAGTGTAAACAACGCGTCTGTTCCTGAAGCTGTCATAGATGTTCCCCAAACATTCCACAAGGATCCATCAGAGTGAACAATCTTTGGAACAGCACGCAGTCCAACATCTGCTTCCACTTGCTGCTGTGTCACTTCTTCTTTGTGACAACATCTTCAACGTGCAAGGAAAGGCCAAACAACATGTCACTCACCTGTCCGCATCAAGAAGAGGAAGAAGAAGAAGAAGTTAGTCCCACGTCCAACACTTCCTCAGCTCAGAAGTTCCATCTGTAACTGCCGAGGAGCTCCTGGGCTTGTGTGTTGTAAACATAGTGTGTGTGTGCGTCTGCTACGTGCTGATAGCAGCAGCTCATAACGTCGCAGGACGACGAGTCAACTTGTCCTCTCTCCGCTGTGCTTCCTCACCACTTTCTTCTCCTCCTCCTCCTCACCCCTCCCACTCGTCCTCTCCCTCATCCTCTCCCCCCCGCCACCCCTCTCATCTTAACCACTCCCCCCCTCCTGTTAACTTCTTTCCATCATCTTAGTTGGAATTCTTTCGTCTTCCTCCTGTGGTCCTATACCTGCCATGGAGACACTCGTCTTTTTTGCTCCCGTCAGACTTTTCCATGCACGCTCTTTCTTCCTCTTCCACGCAACAATTGCTGTCCATTTCCTGCCTGGACTCTGACTCACTCTTATTCTGCTTCACTTCCTCCTCCTCTTTCCTTCCACTCTGCCCTTCCCCCGCTACGCTTGGAGACCACCACCATTGGCAGACCACTCAGCATTACAGTGCACTGTACATACAGTGTACTGTACATACAGTGTACTGTACATACTGTGTACTGTACATACTGTGTACTGTACATACGCTACACCACTACATTAACACACATATGTTTTTCCAATCAGCCACAGGGTGGTGAGAAAAAGCGTTTGCAACCATTCCTGATTTGTTTGTCACACCTAAATGTTTCAGATCATCAAACTAATTTAGGTATTCGTCAATGACAACACAAATCCCAAACTACATGGCCCATGGTGTGGAGAAGTGATTTTAGCCTCAAGCTAATAAGTGCTTGGGTCCCCCTTAGCGGCAACAACTGCAATCAAGCGTTTGTGAGAACTTTCAATGAGTCTCTTACAGCGCTGTGGAGGAATTTTGCGGAATTGTTGTCATTCAGTCACATTGGAGGCTTTTCCAGCATGGAGCGCCTTTTTAAGGTCCTGCCACAGCATCTCCAGCCTTTCAAAGGTGGACATGCTGGTGTGTTTTGTTCCTGCTGCACAACCCAAGTTGGTTTTAGCTTGAGGTCACCAACAGATGGCCGGACATGCTCCTTTTGGTAAACAGCAGAATTAATGGTTCCATTTATCACAGCGAGTCTTCCAGGTCCTGCAGCCGCAAAGCAGTCCCCCTGCATCACACTACCACCGCCATATTTTCCTGTGGCTATGACGTTTTTTTCCTGAAATGCGGCGTTACCTTTATGCCAGATGTCATGGGACTCACGTGCAGGGTATTACCCAAAGGTCCCCGTGGGTAAGTCCTGGGGATCATCAAGAATGGATAAATAGAATAGATTTTAAAAAGAATAAACACTTCAACTCTATGTTACCAAAATAATTTCCTCATAATACTGCAGATTTATTCCTGTAAAATTGTCACATTATTCTCGTCTTTTTCTCTTCAAATTTTGACTTTGTTGTTGAAAAATTACAGCCTTTTTTCACATTTATGCTGTTGTTGTTTAATTATATAACTACATTTCTTTCTGTTTTTTAAACTAAGGAAAGCTTCGTCTTGTAATCATGACTTTATTCCCATATTTTACATTCAAACTTTTTCCGCAACTTAATATACCAAAAATTACAACTTTATTTGTTGTTTTGTTTGTTCCTTTTAATATTCCGACTTCTAAAATATATATTTTTTTCTTTAACATTTCAACTTCATGTTACTAAACTGGCATCATTTTTCCTTATAATATTATGACGTTGATGCTGATAAAATGACAACTTTTTTGTTAGATTGCAACTTTTTACTTTCAATATTTTGACTTTATTCTTGTAAAATTACAGCTGTTTTTCCCCATTTATTTATAATGTTCTAATTAAACCTATATATTTTCTTAACTTTTTTTTTTCTACTAAATCAACTTTCTTCTTGTAATCATGATTTGATTCCCATAAAATTGTAATTCTCATAACATTCAAACCCCGCAACCCAATACATCAAAAATAACAGCTTTATTTCTTGTTTTGTTTCTTATAACATTTCAACTTTATGCTACTAAAACATGTGTTTTCCTCATAATATGAGAATATTTTTCTGATAAAACTACAACTTTTTCTTGTATTGAGTATTTTGAAGGCGTGCTGCCATTACGTCTAGGCCACGTAAAAAAAATCACATTGAGCCTTCTTCAGTTTGACCATTTTTGGGGGGTTTTGGGCGTGCTTGACGCCAGTGTTTCTGGGAGTTCTAGCGGGAATATTGCTCCAGGTGGTGCAGATGGCTTCACGGAGGGCAACCACAGTCTGGAACTTCCCTTGCCGTGCATCTCCAAATGTTGTCCATTGGATTTACATCAGGGGAACATGGAAGACGGTCCAAAAGAGTGAGCTTATTTCTCGGGAAGAAGTCCTGTCAAGAGGGCATTGTGAACTGCAGCACTGGAAGCCGTCAGCACCAACAGAGTTGCATTTTCTCGCACCAGGGAATACAACTTTCTCCCACCTTTCAATGTCCCATGGTAGCTGCTCTCCTGCAAATAACCAATTTTGTGGCCTAGAAGGAGACGAGGCCTTTTAGTTTATAAAGGCCTCCCCTGGCAGATGGCGTCTGATGCTTATTGGATTGGACCTTCATTTGAGCTGAGGATGGTCCCGTGTCTTGATGGACAGCCAAAACGATCCTCCGCTTACTCCATTTGTTTTTCTTTCACTCCCATTTCTTCTCTTTCTATTTCTATGTACATTCTTGCAATTTTTCAACTGCTCTTAACATTTTCTTCAGGAGTGCAGTCAACTTTTGAGGCTCGCTTGTCCTACTGTGGCATGACGCCCCCTACTGTCATTCTGTGTCTTTGTCATCCAGCCCTGTTTGCCAGCATGTTGAACCCTCGTGTGCGCGCGTGTGTGTGTACTCACAGTAATCACATTCAAACAAAATCATTTCATTGAAATAAAGCATGAAGTTGCTGACTGATAATGTTACAGCAAATCAGCCGCTTTGTTTGCCATTGTTCCACACACACACACACACACACACGCAGCAGCATGGTTCTGCTGAAAATATGTGCCCCCCCTCTCCACAGCAGTGCCAGGGCGACGTGCCCGACATAGGAGCTCAGCATCAGTTGCCATGGCAACAGCCTCAGACCCGCTTGTCTGAGCCAACATGGACGCCCAAGGTGAGGCTGTGTGTGCGTGTGTTTCCATGCATGGGTAATGAGCACGTCTGGTGCTGGGCAAGGTCAGATGACTTGTTTGGAGGAAATGGAAGCAACGAAAGTGGATGGCCGGTCACGGTCCACTTGCATCGGGGCAGTTATCTTCCAGATGCGGCAGATGGTGATGTGGAACAAAAAAAAAACCCAAACCCAAAGATAGTGCTATTGTTTGGCCTTTGGTCTGCAATGTTCTGCAATGTTCTCACGCCACTCACATTGTAATGCTGTGGCCGCTAAACTCCACCACTATTTAGCCAGTCCAGGCAACAAACACACAAAGTACAGACGGACTTGAACACAACACAAAAACATCAGAACCAACCCCCCCCCCCCCCCCCCACCCTCCCAGTTTGAGGAGGAGGGGTGATGGAAGAGGGACTGCAGGAAACGGCAGTAGGATGTGTGCTGGGCTACACGGATCAGACGCAGACTTAACTCTTTGTGGAGCAGAACATCCGTGGCACACGAAGAAGAAAAATGTTCTAGTCTGACATTTAAAGCTTAAGCTCTTATGATGGCCACAGTTTGACCCTGGAACAGATTGTTCTACTATTACTCACAATTCAGCAACCATGGCTCTGCCACACAAAAATGTGTATTTTTTCTGCAGAAAACACGTAGATAAATAAAATATACTGTATATATTTTAAATTATATATCAAATCTCCTTAACTTGTATATACTATATATTTATTACTTATATTTTCCCCCATAAGGGATGTTTTACCTCCACAGAGAACAATAAATAAAACATATATTTAAAATTACATCAAAAATCTATTTTTATATTATATATATTATAATAATATATCAAAATATAATAATATACATACTGTATATATCTAATGTATTGTCTAATATTTCATAATACAGGTAGATGTACAGCATTGCTTTTTCTCCTGAAGGGTGGAGATTTGGCACTTTATTCCGCAGGCCTTGAACGCAGCATAGTTGCTGTGAGACGATATATAACAATGTAGTACAACTAATACGTGTGTTATTCATTAATACACACATCTCCTCCAAATGATACATGCAACACATAAGTAAATCGATAATATACATACATACACGTTGATATGATGTACTATATGAAGAACTGACCCCAAGCAAGAGGAGCTCAGGTCAAAGTTCAAATGCAGGTCAGGTATGAATGCCCCCCTCCCGCACAGCAGCCTGTTGAGGCGGGAATCCCCCCCCCCCCCTCCTCGTGCAGGTAAGAGCGCAACAACAACAACAACAACAACAACAACAACACCACAATGGCGTGCACGACCAGCGGCGGCGTGCACGTAGCCGGCTGCAGTCAATGCATGCTAGCTCGCTAGGCTACCTGCAGCACGCACGCACGCACGCCCACACGCACACAGCTGCTAAAGTTCCCTCACATCCAGGCCGCCGCCGCTGCCGCTCGGCTCCTGCGGGGGCCATTTTGGGGACGAGGCTAGCTTCGGGTCGGGGATGCGGTCCAGAACGGAGCCATCCCGGCTGACTGAACTCTCTCTGGTTCTGTTGGGTTTTTTGGGGGGGCTCCTACTGATGCACTCCTCCTCCCCCTTCTCCCTCTCCTCCCCTCCGCATCTGCCCTCCCTCTCCCGCCTGCTAATTTTTTATGCATTTTTCTAAACTGTCATGGCGATTTTGTGTCCTTGGAAATAAGAAGCGGCGGCGTTTTTTCGGGCTCACCGGGGGGATGTCTCGCCGCTGAGAGCGTCAGTCCGCTGCGGGAGCAGGTGAGCTGTCTGCGGGGGAGGCTTTTTCGGCGGAGAGGCGTCCCCGATAGGGACTTTTATCGGCTGTCCCCATGTGTGAGGAGGCGGCGGTAACGATGTATTTACACCCGCGATGCGGTGACATGACTGAGCTAGCCGCGGCTGCTAGCCCGCGAGCTAACACGAGCGTCTCTTTCCCCCGGCAGGAGCTTCCCGTCCTCCCTGCTAACTTCTTCCTCGCGTCGCGGAAAGCTCCTCCAACTTGTGGCCGCCTAACTGGCGTGCTACATGGCAAGCTAGCCGTGCGTTTAGCCCCCGCGTCTGCTAGCATTCACCCGAGCCCCCCCCCCTCCGAACGACGTCTAGGCTAGCTAGCAAGCTAGCCTGCTAAGCTAGGCGTTACACGTTAGCGCGAATGTTCAGCTAGCAACGGTCAGCTCGCGTGCGTGCAGGTGAAGTCGTCCCTTCATCCGCTCACTTTCACGTGGCCAAGTGTGAGGACGAGGGTGCCACCTTGCTTGCCAGCGGACGCAAGCTATGAGTAGCCCGTGTCTGTATGTCATGTATGGATGCCATGATTACATTGCCATGTCGGCTGCTGCCGGCGAAGGAAGGCCGTCATCTTCTCCTTCAGCCTCATCACGAAGCAGCGACAGCAGCAGGAGCTCCTCTGACTGACATGCACCGTCCTTTTGTGTTTGGGAGCCACAGGGCTGCATTCCACCCAAGTGCCAGGCAGCATGCATGCAGCAAGGAGGAGTGCATGAAAAGATCATTTTTCAAGATGCAGATTTTCCTCACTGCCAACCTAGCCCGCTGAAGACCGACTCTTGACCTTTCACCCCTTGAGTCTAACTTGGTGCATGTGATTCTTCATGGGGAGTATGTCAACGAGCGCTTCTCTGTGCACACCTGCGTTTTTACCTGCCCATTCATTTTAGTTGGCCAGTGGTGGGCGGAGCCAAGGGTGGGAGGAGTTTCTATGGCTATTGTTACTGCTAAGTTATTTGTTCTTTATTGCTACAGGTGTTTGTTTACTTTATTTGATGCTTGTGTTTGTGGCCTACATAGTTATGTAGTAGCGCGTCTAATCAGGTTCTAATGCTAATATTGGGTTGTACTGGTTCTGATTCTACTAATGTGTAGCACTGATTCTAAAGCGATTGTCGTACCTTCATTCTGTTTTGTATTATATTGTGTATTGTGGAGCAGCGCTAGCCAACGAGCTAAAAGCCCGAGACGTCAACTCGTTTTGGGGCGCAGCTTTTAAGGGGTCAGGGATTCCGGTTTACCAATGCATGTCCATCCATTTTCTACGCCGCTTATCCTCATTTAGATTTACAACTGGTGGTAATTGTGCAATTGTGTAGTAGTGGTTGTAATATTACTATTGTGTAGTACCGCTTGTAATAGTGTGATTGTCTAGAACTGCTTCAAATAGCACTCCTGCCAAGTATGGGTTTTAGTACTGGTTATGATTAGGGATGTCTGATGTGGGATTTTTTGCCCTTATCCGATATTGTCCAACTCTCAATTTCCGATTCCAATATCAACTGATACAGATATCGATATGTGTAACATCACGTCTCACGCTTCTCGACGTGGCTGTAAACAACATTGTAAAACATCTGAGAAATACTTGCGATTGGGCATGCCAAAACGTGGCTCGAGAAACTCCACATCTTTGGTGAATCCGGTGTCTTGCAGGATACAAAAGGGCTGGTTATTCCGTGAATAGCCTCCGTGATTTCTTCCGTTCTTCCACCTCACATAACCAACCTTTTGCAGTCATTGCAAATATTTCATATCTGAAGGAGACTCCACAGACATAAGGTTAGGCAGGTACAGAGCGAGCAAGCTTGTTACTAGCCAAACATGTTTGTGTACGTGCTTAAGACACGGTCAGATGATGTCAACATTTGTGCGCCGGAAAATACTGGAGCCCATATACCTATATACAGCACTCTTCAAAATCCCTTTCATTATAGGGAAAAAACCCCCGACACAAATAGGCTCCAGCATACCCGCGACCCCTAATGAGGATAAGCGGCATAAAAAATGAATGGATGAAACCCGACACCGATATATACATTTTTATAGCAACCACCATTATCGACTTACCTAGTTATAACAGTACTGTTGTGTGCTACTAGTTCTGATAGTGGTGCTGATAGCGGGTGGACTGTACCCTCAGGGTTGGGAGTGAGGTCTTGCCTCAGGTGGAGGAGTTTAAGTATCTCGGGTTCTTGTTCACGAGTGAGGGGAAGGTTGGAGCGTGAGATCAACAGACGGATCGGTGCAACATCCGCAGTAATGCGGTCGCTGTACCGGACCGTCGTGGTGAAGAGAGAGCTGAGCCGGAAGGCAAAGCTCTCTGTTTGCCGATCGATCTACGTTCCCACCCTCACCTATGGTCATGACCGAAAGAACGAGATGGCGGATACAAGAGGCGGAAATGAGTTTCCTCCGTAGGGTGGCTGGACTCACCCTAAGAGATAGGGTGAGGAGCTCGGCCATCCGGGAGGAGCTCAGAGTAGAGCCGCCGCTCCTTCACATCGAGAGGAGCCAGGTGAGGCTTGGGCATCTAGTCCGGATGCCTCCCGGGCGCCTCCCTGGTGAGGTGTTTCGGGCATGCCCGGTCGGGAGAAGGCCCCCGGGAAGACCTAGGACACCTGGAGGGACTATGTCTTACAGCTGGCCTGGGAACGCCTTGGTGTCCTCCCGATGGAGCTGGAAGAGGTCGCCGGGGACCGGGATGTCTGGACTTCCCTACTGAAGCTGCTGCCCCCGCGACCCGGACCCGGATAAGCGGTGGAAAATGGATGGATGGTTGTAATAGTACTAGTGCCTAATACTACTTTTAGTACTAGCTGTGTATGTCTGTCCTGCGATCGACTGGCGACCAGTCCAGGGTGTAACCCGCCTCCCGCCCAAAGTCAGCTGGGATAGGCTCCAGCATACTCGCGACCCTAATGAGGATAAGCGGCATAGAAAATGGATGGATGGATGGATGTAATAGTGCTACCTTATTGTACTGGTTCTGATAGTACTGGTGTGTAGCACCTGTTGTAAGGGGTATTATTACCTAGTATTGGTTCATAAAGTCTCCTCCCTGAACCACCACCTTATCGTGGTGGAGGAGTTTGTGTGTCCCAACGATCCTCCTCCTCCGAAAAACTCGGACATGGGAGGAGTTTGGAGAGGCCATGGAAAACGACTTCCGGATGGCTTCGAAGAGATTCTGGTCCACCATCCGCTGTCTCAGGAGGGGGAAGCAGTGCACAGTCAACACCGTGTATGGTGGGGACGGTGTGCTGCTGACCTCGACGCGAGATGTTGTGGACCGGTGGGGGGAATACTTTGAAGACCTCCCTCAATCCCACCGACACGTCTTCCAACATGGAAGCAGTGCCTGGGGACTCTGAGGCGGGTTCCCCTATCTCTAGGGCTGAGGTTACAGAGGTGGTCAAAAAGCTCCTTGGTGGCAAGCAGAATTTCTAAGCGCAGCGTTGAGGGGTTTCAATTTGGTGGCCACAGGATTCGGTCTCTGCTTTTTGCAGATGACGTGGTCCTGTTGGCTTCATCGAGCAGTGGTCGATCGGTTCGCAGCTGAGTGTGAAGCTGCTGGGATGAGAATCAGCACCTCCAAATCGGAGTCCATGGTTCTCGCCCGGAAAAGGGTGGAGGGCCATCTCCGGGTAGGGGGTGTGGTCCTGCCTCAAGTGGAGGAGTTTAAGTACCTCGGGGTATTGTTCACGAGTGAGGGAAGGATGGAACGCAAGATGGAGAGGCGGATTGGTGCGGCGTCTGCAGTGATGCGGACTCTGCACCGGTCTGAGAGCTGAGCCGAAAGGCTATTGGTTCTAACAGGGCTGATGGGTAGTTGCCAATTAATACTATTGCTGAGCACTTATGGTTGTAAAAATTGTAAACATGGTTCTCTCACCAAATGCTGGTTTTGGTACAGACCTTAATACTACTTTTGTTTAGTACTGGTTGTAATGGTGGTATTGTGTTGAACTTGCTTCAACTGTCATATTGTGTACCGCTGGTTAAAAGAGTACTCTTGCCTAGTACTGGTTATGTTACTGGTTGTAATGGTAGTATTGTGCCATTGCCGGGTACTGGTTTTAGGGATGGCCGTTATATTACTTTGTGTAGTAGTACAAGGGAGTTGTAAAGGTGGTCCGTATTGTGTAGTATTGGTTATTGTAGTTGTGAAGCAGGTGCTCGTGCCAAAGAATCAGCAGTGCAATGCGTGTGATGCTAACTGTTGGTTGTCTCACACACACACACACACACACACACACACACACACTTGTTGAGTTCATTCAGAGCAGATGGATTTGGGTCTGTTGAGTGACGGGAGCACACTGATCGTGCGCCAGCTTCAATTGTCGCTTAGTTATTTACTGTCACGTAGTTTCATGTAGCTGATGGTGCAGGTGGAATGTAGACTTAGCACACAGTCCTCCTGCACTCTTTTTTCCACCAACTGCAGCATAATATTTACTAAACCCAGCGGTACACTCCATCAGGATGTTTGTTGTAGAGACGACTAGACTGGAACTTCTCAGGTGGAACACAAACTGTTTTGACGCACTGGTCTATGTTGGTTTGATTGGAAACAATTTCCCACAGGAGATAATGAAAGGAGACACAAACTGCTCCAGGGCCAAGCTGTGGCCACAAGCGTTATTCAGTGTCCCAACGCTGCAGTCAAGCACATGAAGTATCATACAAGTGTAAAAAGAAGTGAACTACTGTGACTAGTAGGGGGGTTTAACGATTTCTTTTAATAACAATTGGATTTGTATCATGGTTCAAGGATGATATTGGTTCATTTAGAACCAGTAAAGTCCCCATTGACATTTTTTGCCATCTGATCCGATTTATTTAATAGTCGATCCGATACCAATACCAATCTTTTTTTTGTTGTTCCAAACATGAATTTCTGAAATTGTTATTAAAATAGCCCTTCAAAGCATTAAAAGTAATGCAACCAAAGTATTGAAGGTACTTTTTTTTATTACGCAGCATGACCAGCAATATTGTTTGGCTTTTGTAACAAACCTCCGTGAGTCAGGTCCCTAGTGCAAATAAAAGTCCATCCAATAAAAGATCAAATTGGAAAAATGGGCGTGCAAAAGACTGCAGCGACAGGTACGATAAAGCCTCATTTTCAGGGGTAAGTACGTTCACCGCTGTGCGGTGCCGGGATTGGAACACAAATATAAACGTAAAACACTCTTAATGCACAAAATAATCATCAGATGTACTTATTTTTCATATTTTTTATATAACGCTCTGTCTCCTTTCTGCTTTTGCCTCCCCTTGTGTCCTGAGGTGTTCACGTGCACTCGTAATTGTGAGTGTTAGGCGCAAATTATTTTTCATTCTGATTCATGTAGCCCCTATCAAGATTGGCATACCCCTAGGGGTACGCGTTCCCCACTTTGGACACCTAAGATTTAGAACATAACAACCAGCGCTTAGAGTGGCAGTTCCCGTGTTGCTCTCGGCACCATGACAGAGGAGTCCGGGCACAGCGAGAGAGGTCAACCACTGTAACTATGGTGCCAAAAAATCCAACAGGACAATTCCTTTTTAAACTGTTACCATGGAAAGTGTAGCCGGCAACATGAATTGTAGTGCTGTTGTGGCACCCTTGAGTCGGCAAATAGTCCGATACCATCAGCAGCTTTTAGAAAAAAGCCATCCAAACAACACAACACGTAAACACACACACAACGCACAACATAACCTATTTACTCTACCACTCTGGCATACAAACAAATATCTACAAGCAGTGCCCATGGCAAAAAAAACCACACCCATATATTCCCACCGCAAGGCATGCTGGGAATTTGTGGTACTCCTTCTCCACATTTCGCCGTGTTTGGCGCATTTTTCCTTGATTGCAAAATATATTGATTCGATCGTCAGAGAAGTAAACAAGGAGGAGTTAACACACTCTTGATATCCAAAGTTTTATTGTTCATAGTTTGTGTTGCTGTTGTAGCTGGACTACCCAGCATGCCTTGCGGGCGTTTTGAAATAACCGTTTGAAGTTGCCTGTCATGTGTAGCGCTTAGTTGATTATTGATGCGTTAACTTGCTGTGGATGTGTTGTGTTTTTGTTTTGTTGCACCGTGAGCAAGCATGTCGTTCTGTTTGATGCCAACTATGTATAGACGGCCCCTCTTCTACATTCTTTAACCCAATTTGGCCCAATTTGAGGATGTACTGTTTGTAAGTAAACATCTGCTGCCATTAGGGAGCGTTTTCATGCTGTTCTTAGTCCAGTCAGGCTTGTCCCAGTTTGCGCCGCCTCCCTGCGTGATGCTTGGCTTTGAAATTGCCGGGTGATGATGGTGACTTGTGGCGCAAAGTAAATAGAGACGTGAAGATGTGCCGGATTAATAAGCACACAAGCCATCAGTTCTTGGTGCTGCTTGGAAGGGGGGGGCTCCATCCATCCATCCATTCATACGTCCATCCATTTTCTATACCGCTTATCCTTGATTGGGACGTGGGTATGCTGGAGCCTATCCCAGCTAACTTCGGGCGGGAGGCGGGGTACACCCTGGACTGGTCGTCGGTCAATCGCGGGGTAGACAGACAAGCATTCACACTCACATCCATACCTATGGACAGAGTAACCTAACATGCATGTTTTTGGAATGTGGGGAGTACCCGGAGAAAACGCATACACGCACGGGGAGAACATGCAAACTCCACACAGAAATGCCCAAGAGAGATTGTAGACCAGGACTCTTCACTTTCAAACGCTCCTCTGAGGCTCCACCCACTCTGTGAGATCAAGTCAGGTCATGTGACGGTGTATGTGCCATACGCGTCCACAAGAGGTCGCCGTGTGCGCGCTGCCGAAGGCTGTTTCATGCTTTTGCATCATCCCTGAGACGCGACATAGGCTGTGCTTCTTTTCAAACACTGCTGACGTGCCTCAGAGCAAGGCACCACTCCCTAATCACTCCCTTAATGGTCAATACCAGTTTTTCACACGGGACAGAAATGGACAGCATTGGGTTGGCGAGGGTGTTTGGCCATGCAGCAAAACTCTAACCTGAGTGGAGAATTTCAAAAAGTGCTTGTGTGTGAAACAAAACTTTTTGGCTTGTATCGTAAAATGTGTGCAACATTATTGTATTTTTTGGCACCTTATTTGACAACGGAACATGAAGTATGTAGGTTTTGTATATTGTGCAGCAATAGATGTGCACGTGCGCGCTCCATCACACGTGCAGGCGAACATCGGTGGTGTTTGCTGGGCTCCATGCAAGTGTGCACCGATTCTCCAAGATGATAACGTGCACGTCTTTGTGCACGGAATATCACTATAACGATGAACAGAGGCACAGCCAAGTCAGTTGTGTTGCGTGCGTATGAGTTGTGTTGCGATGTCATCTACTATCCTGAGAGGTGGAACGACACAAATACTATGCGGAGTTCCCATTATAATGTATGGAAACAATGGTGAACGAAAAGTAGAACTGGATCATCAAATCTAAAAAGGTAGCATAAAAGCGTTAGTGGCAAATCTTTAAAGGGTTATTACAAAAAACAAACAAAAAAAATATATATAAATTTGGCGCCAAATGTTGTGCCAATTGGACAAAAAAAATCTAAAAAAATACAAATCTAAAAAGCAAAAAAAAGTAAAGCTAAAAAAAAATCTAACAGATTGCAAAATCATAAAAAAACGCTAAATGTAAAAAGAGTAGCGCCAAATCTTTAAAAAAAAGGGTTGTGCCAAATCTAAAATGGGCTAGGTCAAATGAAGAAAAACTGTAGCGCCAAATATTTTTAAATGGTAGTGCGGTGTCTATTTTAAAAAGTTCCAAATCTTTAAAAGTTAGTGGCAAGTATTTTTATTTTTTTTTAAGTTGAAAGTTGAATTAAAAATAAAAAGTACCACCTTAAAAAAAATAGTGTCAAAAGAAAGATAGCGTCTGATCTTTAAAAGAACTTGCCAAATGTATCTGTGGTGGTCCAAATGTGTTTGTGGCGGGCTGCCACAAATAAATGAACGTATGGGAGTGAATGACACCCAAATGGCTGACTGACAAACACACATACGGTATGTTTACTTCCTGTCGTTGTGCTTCTAATAAGTAATCAGGTTGTTTGTGTCCGCAGATGCAGTCAAGGCGTAGAAGATGAAAATACACAAGAAGGACAAGCAGCAGGTTAGTTGTATGTGAACACACACATACTGTACACCTACGCACTGGGGGCCACATGATAAAACAATATTGTATTGTGTATGCTTATTGTGTATTATAGCAGATGTGTAGAGCAACAGTCTGAACTAAATCATGCCTCATATAATATCATATATGTATATGTATACCATTTCGGAAAGACCGGCATTAAATCAGCTTTGGACTTATTTGTTGAACCATCTTGCTTGTAGCCCAACCACAGCATTCAGTGAGAGAAATGTAATCTCTGCAGGGATCCAGCAAGTGCCTGCAAGTAAGGCTGAATATCGGAGGTGAATATTTCATCTTTTTAGCCAAGCTGCTCTTGTTCTTGCGGCTTAACTAGCAACGCAGCGTCCGCGCCTCTTTCAGGTTTTACAATTCCTCTGCGTGTTTGGTCTCGTAGTGGCGACTCACCTTGTAGTCCACGACGGTCTGCTTTCCAGAAACCCTGCACACTGCTTTACCTGTGGCTTCACCGACGTAATACTTAGTAGTCCAACTGAGGCGTGTATGTATGCGTACATTTACATACAGTATCTATCCTGTGGACATAAGTCACGTGCAAAAAATACACTCTACATGCATGAAGGCAACTTTTCATTTTCAGTTCATTTATTGAATATTGGAAGTACCTCACGCATAAACACATCATAATGGGACTGACTCTCTTAGAACCCCGTACAGTAGGTGGCAGTATTGATTGTAGACAGTAGTGATTGCTATTTTTCCAATGATAAGAAAATGACTTCTAGCGGGTATAAATGATCATTTACAGTAGAGAGAGTTTTGCCAGGGCGCTCTGTATTGCTACATTGCTGCGCACATGTACCACAGCATGGCCCAACGGTGGCGGAGAGTAAACAGCAACAGAAAAAATGGCGGAAGACAAGTGGACACTATAGACAAAGAAATGGTTGCTAAACGAGGAGGCACCTCGGTAATGTGGAAGTGGTTTGGTTTCGATAGATCTGTAGTATAGCCACAGAGAGTAGCCAAGCAACTCAATCATGTACCGTATTACTTACATACGTACTTTGAAAGGAACACACACGTGTAAACATGGCAAGTGAGTTGAAGGAGGAATGGGACTTACTGGGGTGGAACATACACTCTATTTTAGCGTATTTTTGATTGTTGAGGTTTGTAGCTCTTTATACAAAACTGAATGTAATTATACCGTCATATTGTGATACATCCCAAAAATATTGTGCTACATGCTAAGGTCCATATGGCCCAACCCTAGCTTAAAGACGTAGCCTTTGTTTGTAGCTATTAGCTTAGCAAATATGCATTTATATTGCATATAATGCGCATTTTAAATCTGCAGGAGGGAACAGAAGGTCATGAAACCAAACACCCACCTCACTCATGGCCCCAATAATAGAAAAGAAACCCACGCATGCCTGTGCAGAAACCAACATGCACAATTACAACCGCAAGGCATGCTGGGTAACGTGCGGTACACTTTGCCAGCACACTACACTATATCTAGCGACCCCTCTAGATGGCCTTTTTATTGGCGATGGCTGACGTGAAAGCCTTCTTCGCTCTTCTCAATAAGCAGTGGGTCCTGCTGGGGCCCCCACCTCACCTAAAAGCATCTAAAATCTTGTGTGACATAAAACGACAAAAAGACGCGACAGAAGACAAAACTTTCTATGTTTGTTGCTCGCTCTTTGAGTCTCCATAAAGCACTTGAGTCATGAGCGCATATGCAAATTGGACGGTGATGTCATCCAGCGTCCTTCCCGGTTCCCATTCGATGCTGAAAAAGTTACAAGGCAGCCCTGACGACACCGATGCAGAAAAGGAAGTGATAGTGTGAGGATGCTCTTCCGTCCCATACACCCCCTGACTAGCTGCACCTGTGCGCTGTCCCGGACACCCGAGGAGACCTGATGTAACCCATGAAAGAGACACAAATAAACAGACGTGGCTCCTCCATCCTTAATGCCCAAAATGTATGAAAGTGGTCCTTCAGTTTTTCCTCCCCAGTCTGGACGCCCCTGGTGTGGAGTGATTACTTCATGTTGGTCTTGTTTCTGCACTAATTAGTCAGAAAAGGTCTTCCCTCCGGATACAAAAGAAGCAGTTCTTCTTACTGACACCCCCGCCCCCCGTTTGTCCCACCAAATTCCTGAATCAGCGAGGCCGTTTTCTGGTTTTCTCCACTTTGAGGCAAAGGAGTCGAGCACTTCCTCTGTCTGAGGCCTACATTTACACACTTTGATCATCTTTTCCTTCTAAACACATGAAATGCCATCGGCAAGCACACCCTCGCCCCCCATCCTCAATCTCTTTCCCCAACAGAAAGCAAAAATTGTGAGTCTTGACTTGTTTTCCTGTTTGAATTCCGTCTGTTGTTTTGCTGGATGAACATATTATTTGACCACACTGTGCTGCATCATGAACGTTCTAACAACCGTAGCAGTGATGGCCTAGCGTGCATGCGAGCCACGTCCTGGCTGCAGCATCGCTGAAACAAACTGCAGCACAAGCGCTTTATTTTTGTGAGAGAAGCACTCCGTATGTGTGTGTGTGTGTGCGTGTGTGTGCGTGCGTGTGTGTGCGCGTGTTATTGATTAATTGGCTCTTCTCACTGCAAGCAGGCAGCTGCCCTCAGCTGTTCTCGGTGGCTTATCGTGGCTGGCAGAAGTGGCTACACTGCAGCATGCTGCTGTGTGTCATCATCTCCATGTTGGCGCTTGAGCTGTGAAAGTAATCACCGTGTGTTTTTTTTCTGTCTGTTCCTGCTTATTGAGTCACCGTTAGTTGAATAATTATAACCTCCAGCTGAAACTGTGTCAGATCCCAAGTTTCCCATATTTACTATGGGTATAAATAGCAATCATCTGTTCCAGAGTCAAACTCTGGCCATTGTGAAGGCTTCTACCTGGACAGAGGTTGCCAGAAAGTTAGGAGGAAATCTGACATTGATTTCCAGCGAGCTGCCATTTCATCTTGGCCAACTTTCACAGCGGATTTGTCAGACTTTGGATTGCTTTTCTAGTTCATCATCAAATAATGGAATCACTTTGACCAAAATTGGCCACCCCAAAGGGTAATATTCAATTACACTCCATTGGTCACCCAAAGCATGTCCAATGCCTGGAGCGGAAATACTGTAGAAATGAAACATGATCAGCGTAGGAAGAAATCCCTGGGCAGGGTTTCCTCTTGGCTTACAGCTGTGGGGGCGGGCACGCACGTGCAGGCATGCCGTGTATCGGAATGTATTGCATGGAAAGAAAGAGCATAAAGGCAGAATATTTAGAATGCAATTGAGACAATGAGCTATGTCCTTTTTGTTTATCTTTACTCTTCTTCTTTTCCTTTCGGCTTATCCCTGCTCATTCTTTTGTTTTGATTTGGCAAAAGTTTGACGTCGGATGCCCTTCCTGACACAACCCGCCTACATGAGGGACATGATCTAATATATTTGAAGAAAAAACTCTAACCAGAAATATGAATGTTATGGTTTATTATTATTTTTCATCAAAAATGGCGCTGTCAAAGTAGAGTGTTGACACATTGAACTTCATTTATTCCATTAATGACATTCATTTGTTTGCATAATTAACGCATGCTCTGCCACACCTCCTATGACAGACACAGTGTAGCGCTCCTGCACAGTCACACGCCGGAAGTTTATTCTGAGCTAAACATGTCAACTGCTGTGCAATTCCAACACTACAGTATATACAGTATGCATCTCCAACTCACAAACACGTCTTTAGGCAGCTCAGCATCCTGACAACGCTTCCTCATTATCAGCGAGATGCAATCAGGGACACGCCGAACATCACGACAACATCTTTATCATGCATTATGCATGTATGCGTGCTCCCAATAAAGAGAAGGCCAAAGGAAAACAGCAACTGGATCTCATCTCGTCACTCACTAACATAACTCTTACGGCAGAAGTTCAATTTGTTGCATTTAAGTATGCTCGGAAACCCCAGAAGCACTCACAACGTGTGAATTCATCTTATGTGACGTGGTCCTTCAACCCCTCATTTCTTATAATAATGTGGTGATATAAATGATGTAACTACTATTATAAAAAAAATGCAATAGCAAACATTTTCAGACGTGTGCTATGTTTTATCTTGATGTGAATGTTGCGTTCATTGGCGCTATTAATACATACATTCAGGGAGGGAAAAAGTATTTGAACCCCAGCTGATTGTGTAAGTTTGCCACTAACAAAGAAATGATCAGTCTATAATTTCAATGGTAGCTTTATTTAAACACTGATAGACAACAATGAAAAAAAAATCCAGAAAATGCATTTCAAAAAGTGTTATAAATTAATTTGCATTTCCATGAAGGAAATAAGTATTTGATCCCTTTGAAAAAGGTGCTTCAGTACTTGGTGGCAAAACCATTTCTTGTAGTTGGCCACAAGGTTTGCACACATCTCAGGGGGATTTTGGCCCACTCCTCTTTGCAGATCCTCTCCAAGTCATTCATGTTTCGTGGCTGATGTTTGGCAACTCCAGCCTTCAGCTCCCTCCACAGATTTTCTATGGGATTAAGGTCTGGAGACTGACTAGGCCACTCCATGACCTTAATATGCTTCTTCTTGAGCCAATCTTTTGTTGCCTTGGCCGTGTGTTTTGGATCTTTGTCATGCTGGAATACCCAACCACGACCCATTTTCAATGCCCTGACTGTAGTAGGAGAAGCATGCCCATATCATGATGGTTCATTGTCTTCACTGTGTACTGTGGCTTTAATTCAGAGTTTTGGGGTCGTCTCACAAATTGTCTGCAGCCTTGGACCCAAAAAGAACAATTTTACTCTCATCAGTCCATAAAATGTTCCTCCATTTCTCTTTAGGCCAGTTGATGTGCTCTTTGGCAAATTGTCACCTCTTCTGCACATGCCTTTTTTTGCGGGAGATTTTTGTAAACAGATTAGCTTCACACAGACATCTTCTAACTGTCACAGTACTTAAAGGTAACTCCAGACTGTCTTTGATCATTCTGGAACAGATCATTGGCTGAGCCTTTGCCATTCTGGTTATTCTTCCATCCATTTTGATAGTTTTCTTGTCACCTGTCTCTCTAGTTTTTAGTCAAAACTTTTTAATCAAATTACGCTGTTCTTCTGAACAATGTCTTGAAGGACCTATTTTCCTCAGGCTTTCAAAGAGAAATGATGTTCAACAAGTGCTGGTTTCATCCTTAAATATCACCGATTGAACGCCACACTGCTATTGAGCATATCATTAATGCTGGGTCTTGTTTGTTTTCTGAGAATCTACTGCACCTGCTGGTAACTTGTTTGCCATGTAGTAATAAAAATATACTAATAGCTTCATCTTGTTAGTCACATTGCACTGCTATTATTTTGAACACTACTGTATACTGTATGTGTGTGTGTGTATATTTAAATATTTCATCTTTATGTTACTAAAGTGATGCTATCCTCATTAGGGTTGCGGGTATGCTGGAGCCTATCCCAGCTGACTTTGGGGGGAAGGTGGGGTACACCCTGGACTGGTCGCCAGTCAATCGCAGGGCAGACAAACAAACATTCACACTCTAATGGACAATTTAGAGTCGGCAATTAACCTAACATGCATGTTTTTGGAATGTGGGAGGAAACCGGAGTACCCGGAGAACATGCAAACTCCACACAGAGATATCCAACGGGCCAACATGCTACCCACTCAGGCACCGAGCGGCATTCATAATATTCATTTTACATAATTTAACATTATTAACATTATTTTTGGAAGATTAACACTATTCTCATTAGATTTCCTTTTACTATTTTGACTTTATTCTTGTCAAATTACTGTTGATTTTTCAATTACATTATAATTATATCATATTTTTAGAATGCGTCGCGGGCCAACAAAAAAAACAGCTGCTAGCTACAAATGGCCTGCGGGCCGCACTTTGGACACCCCACGGTTTACAGCAACGGTCTCAAACTTGCGGCCCTCGAGACCATGTTTCGTGTGGCCCCCATCTTAATGTGAGAAAATAATGTTAATGCGGCCCTCAGGAGAAAGTGAAGAAAAGGTAAGAGTAGAATTAAAGTTGTTAATCCCAGCAGCGGGATGTCAATACTCAACATGGCCGTTTCACTCAGGGTGTCAAACATTTGCAAAGGACACTGGGAAGCAGGAAGTGCTCCCTGAAACGCTGCAAATATGAACGGCAGAGTGTTGTGCGCGGGGCCGACGAAGTGACCAATCACAGTGGAGTATAACGCTCTCAGGGGCGTGACACCGACTGGGCTTGATGCAAGCAGAGAATCAAATTTCAATGAGTGAAAGTTAACGCAGCGTTGCCATGGAGGTTTTTCTTCTGTGCCTGGCTGGGTAAGCACGGACATTTGTCTCAGCTCGCTGTTCACGTCCTAAAAAGTGTTTTAAGTTGCTGCCCAGCGTGAGATTATATGACGTGTGTAGGTTATCTATCTCCGAATAAATCAAAGTGATGCGTGCCCGGCGAGATAAAACAAGCGCGGGGAACTCGGTGTGGTCCAGTCGGATCAGTGTGGGGGGTGGACTTTTAGGGGTTGTAACGCGCCCCATCCTCTCCCATGTTAAATGGAAAAACTTGGCATGACAGAAGATGGAATCGCGTTGATGGATGCCTTGCTTCTTTTTGAAATCTCGCGGCGTAGCCTACGCTGGCGGGTGTGGGAGTGGAACTGATGTCAGGGCCATTTATAGGGCCGCACCGCTCTCCGTGCATCGGCTAAACACGACACGCCAAGCAAATAGTCCACACACCCAAACATGTCTTTTTCTAAACAAATGCGAGAGGACGCGCTGCCGGGCCCCTAGGAGTGAAAAGTAGGCAAGAGAAGCCATTTTCAGAAAAACCCATTGACTGAGGTTAAAGAACTGCACAATGGAACTGAACACTGCAATGTATTACTGATGGAAATAGCTGTTAGTTCTTCAGTTGTTGATTGTTTTATTAGAGTTTGGTGGAGAAAACAGTTACCAGTACAGCATGCACTGCCCCAGCCTGACTTCGCCTCACGCGGCCCCAAGGTAAATTGCGCTTGAGACCCCTGGTGTACAGTGTCGTCGTCATCGTTGTTGGGACACGATGTGTCACACGCGCACGTGAGAAAAACATTGTGGATGAAACACACACACACACACAGACTGACAGGAGCAGGCGGCGACGAAAGGTGTCGTCATGGTGACCGTGTGTTTACGTCTGCCTCTGTGATACCTGCGACATTGGAGTGGAGAGACAGTTTCCATGGCAACAGTCCTGATGCCTCCGCTTGTGCTAAGCGCCTGCCGCTCATGGCTGTCCTTTTGTGTGTGTGTGTGTGTGTGTGTGTGCGCATGTTCAATATGTTCGCCAGATGTTGATATGCCGCATTTCACACTTGGATAGCGAAGACGTGCACGTGTGGATGCAGACACAAGGACGCACATGTCCTTCCCCGCTCGTCTGACCTTATGACCTTGTCCTTCACTGCGAGCGTGCTCCTTCCTCTTGTTTGAACCTGCTGACACTGCGAGCTGTAGCATGTTTGCATGTTTGTATTCTCCATATTTATTCAAATGAGCCGGAGATGTTTCCACAGAGACAGGCTGTGTCACACACACCACAGTGTTTCCCCATCTTTGATGGGGGGCACACACCCCCACATGTGCCCACGAGGATGCATCATTTAACGCACGCAATCGCTCCTCCCGGTACAGAAATCAGATGATCAACGTGAGACAGGCATGACTTGCTGTCATGTAAAAAGTTATATCAGGGGTGCCCAAAGTGTGGTCCGGGTGCCATTTGTTTTCCTTTTTTTTGGCCCGCGGCACATTCATAACTTACCAGAAAATGTGAAATTTTACAAGAAGCGGTGACAAAGGCTTAATGGTTATGACATTATCACCTCTGAAGTAACAGCCGATGCGCTTGTCGTGTACATGCATGATTGACATCGGTGTGTGTGTGTCATTTGTATTCAGCAAAGCTAAGTGCCCCGAGTGTTCCCCAGCTGAGAGTCACAAGTCTCGTGACATCGTCAGCGAGACTGGCCCCGTTCGTCTGCTTGTCCCATACGTTGTGATCTGATTCCCACGTGTTCGCTTTGTAGGTGTAGTGGTTCTGCTGATGTAGGACGCCCTGTGAGTGCCCGTGAAGCTATAACGCCGGCAGGGGATATGTAGATGATGGATGATAAAGCAACAGACGGACAAACTGTGCACAGATAGCGGTCGGGTCATATTTTGTTATGCTCGTGCTGTATGATGCTGACAAGCCAAATTCTTCTTCTTCAGATGTTAAGTGGCCTTCTGAAGCACTCGCCATCCTCGGCCTCCTCTGCAGCAGCCTCTTCCTCGGCAGGCGAGCAGAACAGCAGCGCACAGACGACACTCCCCGCCATTCCCAGGGGACACCTGGTCGTGGGCCCCAAGGACCAGCTCTGCCTCCTGGCCCCCGTGAGCAGCACCACCATGTCCAATCACTGCTCTAAGCCCGCAGGTGGTGCCCCGCGACCGCCCTCCTCCCTGAGCGAGGAGGACGACGGAGGAGGCGGGGGCAGGGTGAGGAAGAAACGCAAGAAAAAGGACAAGAGGGAGCGAGGGGAGGGAGAGGATAGGGTCATACCAAAGAAGCGAAAGCAGGAGAGGGAGGCCATGATGGTCACACTGAGCCAGAGCGACATTCCCAAGGAGCGAAGGGAGCGCAGGACCAAGGGGAGGGGGGGCTGCAGCGCAGACGGGCAGACGGAGCTCAAGCATGTTGCCAGGCGGAAAGCCATGTGTGCCCCCACCATGCCAGGCTCAGCCGAGGCGCCCGTCAAGGTGCCTGGCAAACGAGGAAGAAAGCCCAAGATCAAAATCCTTCCTCCTCTTCCTGCTAATCAAGGTGTGTGCGTGTGTGAGCAAATTGAACTTAATGAATTTACTCAAAGATCAGACATGAACTCACGACTAAAGCCGTGTATTGTTATGTTATTAATACTAGTATTGCTTACCTGTTTCTCGACTTCATGTTTCCCACGCCCTCCTGACCCAGCGCCCCCCCTGAGGAGTCAAGGCCTGTCCCACTCTAGCCTGGGTCACGGCAAGAACCACAGTCAGGCCAACATCAAGACGACAGTCCAATCAGCACCCAAACAGAGGGGCCGGAAACCCAGGTAAGAAAGAGGAAGAAGCCGCTTTGAGTTTGGTGAGGATCTGGATAAAGGGTGCGGAATGAAGTCACTGATGTCACGGGACATGCTAACCCTCCAGAATGAAAACTGTCCCATGCTAGTTGACCTTGATGTTTGATGATAGTCATTCACATTTGACTAATAGGTGGAGGTCTCCGTTTAGAAATTGGTGCACGGGTTTGTCATCATGTCATTTCCTCCTGACTCCTCCCCTTACCCAGAGATCCTGGAACCCTGCCGGTGGAGAGGAAGAAGAAGGCCAAGAGGAGAACACAGGCGCTGGCAGTCCCGGATGGGGCGGAAAGTGACGACACCACCTCACTGTCAGCCGTCAACACGGGCGGCGAGGACAGCCAGGACCCCCTGGACAGCACGGTAGGTCTGGTTTCTGGAGTCAAGTTTAGCTTTGACTAGATTTCATTAGACAACATCACACTTAAAAACAGAAGAAAGTAAAACAGTAAAACCAAACATCTTAAACGGGTCTTGCAACCCGACGTACATGCTCCTACCCGCTGGGTATTTTCAGAAATTGGGCAAATTGCAAGAGAGACGCACATGGATTTTCAAACCCGCAGACATCATGCGAAGCCCGTACAAAGAAGATTGGGATGCAAATTTTAACCCTTGTGTGTGTCGCAAGTTTAAAAGTACACTGTGTGCGTTGCTCGGCCACGGCAGCGGTTCCACTCACGGCGGGGGATGTCTCCAGCTCTATCCTTCGGTTCTCTCGACCTCCGTGGACTCATGGCAACTACTCACGTAGATTTTCCGACATTAATACGCCTTGCCCGGCCATGGTGGGCGGCTGCCCCTGGCCAACACTATGGTTCTCCCGACCTCCGTGGATGCACGGCGACCGCTCACGTAGCGTGTCCGACATGAATGCACCTTGCCATGGCCACGGCGGGCGGCTCTTCCTGCTGTACACTCTGGTTCTCCCGGTCACAATGAACGTAGGTGTCGCAGGAAGCCAATACGCCCATCTTACAGTGGAAGTAGGCTGCACGAGCCACGTACGTCCCCTGTCAGTGTCATAACCTAAAAGCTACCAACGGAAGGCGAGCGGCTAGCACTTGGGTGTCACAAATCACTTGTGACACCCAAAATCACTGCAACTCGTCTGAAACTTCAACGGATTTCCCCAAAATTGCAGAGCCTGCTTTAGAGATGAACAGAAATTGTAACAAACACATTCCAAAATCTTGCAGCAGCTGGTGGAGCCACACTTTGCACTATGCTTCATCTGTTCTTATCTAACTCTCCCTGCCTCTTCCTCCCCCTCAGAAACGACGCTCCGGTCGTCAGGTCAAGCGGAGGAAGTACAACGAGGATTTGGACTTCAAAGTGGTGGACGACGACGGGGAGACAATCGCAGTTCTGGGAACTGGTCGCATAGCTGCACTCAATGCTACTGCGCTGGCGTGGCAAGCAGAGGTCAATGTTTTTATAAATGTTTTTTGTAAGCCCCACAGGGAAAATCTAAACAAGGCAACTTTGACACGTTGATACAGTATTTGTAAAACATCACATGTAGACATGCTAAGAGGTTATATATACAGTATTTTAAGAAACAACTGCATCTTTATGTGCTTTATGTGAAAAGCCTATCTTTGTCTCAACCTTTTCCCCACTTTTGCTGCTGCTTTCTTCGTAAACATGCTCTTGAAGTTGAGTTTTTGTAATATTAGGACTTTATTCCCATAATATTCTAACTTTTTCCCCAAACTAATATTAGAAAAATTACAACTGTATTTTGTTTTGTTTCTCATAATATAGCTTTTACAAAAAACATTTTTTCTTTTATATTTAAACTTAAACTTTAGTATTTAAAATAATATTACAATTTAGTCATATTTTGACTTTACAGCTGTTTTTGTCTTGTCTTGGCCTGGCTTTTTTGTTTTGCTGTTGGAATTTTAGTTTTCTTATCAAATTACATTTTTAAAATGTGTGGTGGGCCGCACATGATCATTTATCATTTAATTTAATTCATCATTTATATTTATTTCACATTGGTGTCTGCATGTACAGTAGTGTTCAAAATAATAGCACTCCAATATGTTTAACCAGGTTGTTATTGCTACATAACAAACAAGTTACCAGTAGGTCCAGTAGATTCTCAGGGAAAACAAACAAGACCCAGCATCCACAATATGTAATGGTCTTAAGGCTGTGCAATTGGGCAATTAGTTGAAAGGGGTGTGTTGAAAAAATAGCAGTGTGACATTCAATCAGTGATCAATTTAGTGGAAAAAAAATCAGGTGAATCAGATGGGCTCTATTTAAGGATGAAAGCAGCACTTGTTAAACATCATTTCTCTTTGAAAGCCTGAGGAAATTGGGTTCTTCAAGACATTGTTCAAAAGAACTTTGATAAAAAGTTGATTGGAAAGGGGAAAACCTATGAAGAGGTGCAAAAAATGATCTCCAAAGCCTTCAAATGGAGAGCAAAACCAGAGACGTGTGGCAGAAAAGGGACGACAACTATCAAAATGGATGGAAGAATAACCAGAATGGCAAAGGCTCAGCCAATGATCAGCTCCAGGATGATCAAAGACAGTCTGAGTTACCTGTAAGTACTGTGACAGTTAGAAGACAGACAGATGTCTGTGTGAAGCTAATCTCTTCTTCTTCTTTTCCTTTCGGCTTATCCCGTTAGGGGTCGCCACAGCGAATCAATTGCCTCCATCTAACTCTGTCTTCTGTATCCTCTTCTGTGTGAAGCTAATCTGTTTACAAGAATCCCCCTCTGTTAAAAAAAAGGGCATGTGCAGAAGAGGTTACAATTTGCCAAAGAGCACATCAACTGGCCTAAAGAGAAATGGAGGAACATTTTGTGGACAGATGAGAGTAAAAGCCACAGTACATAGTGAAGACAATGAAGCACCATGATATGGGATGTTTCTCCTGCTATTTATCCCATAGCAGGGATCATGGATGAGTTTGCATATGTCAGAATACTTGAAGAGGTCATGTTGCCTTATGCTGAAGAGGACACGCCCTTGAAATCAACAAGACAATCACCCAAACACACTAGTAAACCAGCAACATCTTCTTATGTTCTTATGTTATGGAGGGGCCGGCCCAATCCCCGGACCTTCATCCCATGGAGAACTTGTGGGCCGACATCAGAAATGCTGTTTGTGGAGCAAAAGCAAGAAATGTTGATGAATTGTGGAATGTTGGTAAAGAATGTTGGAGGGGAATAACAGCTGAAAGGTGCCACACGTTGGTAGAGTCCATGCCACACGGATGTGAAGCACTTCTAAAAAACAAAATATTACTTTACTCATTCACAAGACTGACAAATCCTACAAACAAAAAAGTTTGTACAAAATAGCTTTGAGTTTTTAAAAGTCAACGGCAGACACTGCTATTTTTTGAACACCACCCTTTCAACTAATTGGCCAATTGCACAGCCTTAAGAGCGTGCATGTCATGAATGCTGGATCTTGTTTGTTTTTTGAGAATCTACTGCACCTACTGGTAACTTGTTTGCCATGTAGCAATCCAAATATACTAATAACAGTACTTCATCTGGTTAGTCACATTGCACTGCTATTATTTGGAACACTCCTGTATATTTAGAATTATTCTTTATAAAATGTGTTTTGCGTGTCTAGAATGTTTTCATTGGATTTACATTATTTTTAATGGTAAAAATACATTTGATTTTTGTACAGTTCGGTTTTCCACAGACTAATATCGAAAAGTACCACCGAATAGACGTTTCTGTTGGGCATGAGCAAAGGAGGAATGAGATGAAGTCTTCACTGATCTGTCTTCTCAACAGGAGCCGCCTGAGGACGAGGCCAACATCATTGAGAAAATCCTTTCCGTGCGGGTCGTCAAGAAGGAGGTAAAAGGTCACAGATGCAGGCTGGCCTTGTGGTTGTCGTGTTTTGTTCTGAACGTGTAACTTTGTGGCTCCTCAGACGTTGTCGTCAGAGGACCAAGCAGAGGAGACGGAGGAGTTTTATGTCAAGTACAGAAACTTGTGAGTCAGTCAGCGCTCTTATGTTCTGTATGTGAAGCTTTGTCAAAGTTTGAAAGCACTCTGCATGCTCTCCAAAGAAGATGTTGGGATGCTAAACCCGAATGTGATTGGATGACTTTGTCAAATCTGGTAAATAAGAAACTTTTGCAGCATTCATCTTTCCCTCAACTGTAGTTTTCCCTCGTCTTCGTCAAGTTACCTTTCCCCTCAGGACCCCACGTAGTTACACCGCCATTAGCGTTCATTGTAGTAATGTGAGGTGATGGTGGTCTCCTGCTCATCCTCTACGTTCTTTTTTCCTCTGTAGCTCCTACCTGCACTGCAAATGGGCCACGCTGGGGGAGCTGGAGAAAGATCCCAGAATCCACCAGAAGATAAAGCGTTTCAGGACCAAACGGGCGCAGATGAAGCACCTGTTCACCGAGGTCAGACGTCTCCCAGAGCGTGGGGCTGTTTCGCTTGAATAATAATACATCGTGACCGCTTCGGTAGGAAGTGATCCGTAACTCATCAGTAACTAGTTATCCCCCTGCAGCCCGATGAGGATTTGTTTAATCCGGACTACATAGAGGTGGACCGGGTCCTGGAGGTGGCTGTCACCACGGACACAGAGACTGCAGAGGTTGGTGATGCACTCTGTGTGTGTGCGTGTGTGTGCGTGTGCGTGTGTGTGTGTGTGCGCAACACACACACAAACCACTGTGTTTGCATGTGTGTGGTGGCAGGAGGTGACCCACTACTTGGTGAAGTGGTGCAGCCTCTCGTACGAGGAGGCCACCTGGGAGCTGCAGGAGGACTTGGACCCTGAGAAGATCAAAGAGTTCCAGGAGATCCAGAAAGTACCAGCAGATCTACGACATGTGGTGAGAAGAAACGCAGAGCACTACAACTACAGTGTAGCCGGGCTACAATAAGATATTTGGCATGCAAAAAGAACTCAAATATATGAGTTCACGGAGAACTTCCGTCTTTCAGACGCTTTCTCCTCCTCGTAAAAGTGTCAAATGTGTGTGCGTCTCAGGAGCGTCCTTCCCCTGAGAAGTGGCAGAAGTTGGAGCGCTCCCGGGATTACCGCAATGGGAACCAGCTGAGAGAGTACCAGCTGGAGGGGATGAACTGGTTGCTGTTCAACTGGTACAACAGGTGAGGAAGCTATTTCAGCAGTGAACCAGTAGTTCAGAAATCACCTCCCATTAGACAATTCTCACGATACATGTGCTGCGTCTCCATCGGTCAGCATGTGTACTTAGACAAGGGCCTGTCACGATAGCAAATATTGCTTGGTGATAATAATCCCAAAAGTTATTACACTACAGTATTGACAACATTTTTGAGACCAATTCTTCATGAGTTATCTGGCATAACAATGAGCGTTTCAAAAGCAATAAACTTGAAGTTCTCAGGAGTATTTACCTTGCCAAGAGCTTTAAAAAAATAGAACAAACAGCATAATACATTTAAACACATACATCTCTTTTGAGTAAAATTGCACTTAAATAAAAAGACCACCTGTGTCTCACATCGACAGTTCCTTCCTCTGTGCTCTCAGGAAAAACTGCATCTTAGCGGATGAAATGGGCCTCGGGAAGACCATCCAGTCCATCACCTTCCTGTACGAGATCTTTAGCATGGGGATCCGCGGCCCCTTCCTCATCATCGCCCCCCTGTCCACCATCACCAACTGGGAGCGCGAGTTCCGCACGTGGACGCACATGAACGTCATCGTGTACCACGGCTCGCAGATCAGCCGACAGATGATCCTGCAGTACGAAATGTTTTACCGAGACGCTCAGGTGAGGCTAGCTTTTTTCTTTGTCGTCCTTGCGAGGAGCACAAGACCTTCAGGTGGAGGTACCGTATTGCGTGTTTGCATGTTTGACTCGTGATGATGAAAGCCTGTGTCGGCAGGGTAACACCGTGCCGAACGTGCTCAAGTTTCACGGGCTGATCACCACCTTCGAGATGGTCATGGCCGACTGTCCCGAGCTAAAAAAGCTGCAGTGGCGCTGTGTGGTGATTGACGAGGCCCACCGACTGAAGAACAGGAACTGCAAGCTGCTGGAAGGACTCAAACTCATGAACCTGGTCAGTCGTCACAAAGCACATTCGCATGTTGCACACGAGAGTCAGTACAACTAGAGTCTTTGTCGAGTAGCGTGAGTCAGAGAATCCTCTAGTCTTTGTCAACACGCGAGTCAGTGAAACTCGATTTTGTTGAGTAGCCATGATTTAGTGAAACGCAAGTCTTTGTCAACCCGCGAGTCAGTGAAACTCGAAACTTCATTGAGCAGCTGTGTATCAGTGAAACCCGAGTCATTGTCAGTTGGTGAGTCAGTGAAAGCTCAGTTTTCCTCGAGCACCTGTGGGTCAGTGAAACTCAAATTTTTGTTGAGTGCCTAAGAGTTAGTGAAACTCGAGTCTTCATCGAGCACCAGTGACTCAATAAAACTTGAGTCTTTATCAACCCGCGAGTCAGTAACACCCACAGTACTTGAGTCTTTGTTGAGTACCTGTGAGTCAGTGAATCTTGAGGCTTCATTGAGCACCTGTAAGTCAATGAAACTCAAGTTTTTGTCTACCCGCAAATCAATGAAACTCGAGTCTTTGCTGAGTACCTGTGAGTCAATGAAACTTAAGTCTTCATCAAGCACATGGAGACAAGTAGGTCAGGGAAACACAAGTCTTAGTCAACCCATGAGTCAGTGAAACTTGAGTCTTCATTGAACACCCATGAAAACTGTAGTCTTTGTTCATCCTTTATTGTCTTTGTCAAGCAGAGTCAGTGATACTCAAGTATTGTCAACCCGCCAGTTGTTTGTTTTTAATTTTTAATTCAGCTCTTGGTTGCTAGAGCGAGTGAATGTGAGTTTTGAACGACTCGGTCATGACTCGCACATCACTAATCGGCAATGTTTTGGTCTTGCTTGTGGCAGGAGCACAAGGTTCTGCTCACAGGAACACCTCTGCAGAACTCAGTGGAGGAATTGTTCAGTTTGTTGAATTTCCTGGAGCCGCTGCAGTTCCCATCGGAGAGCACTTTTCTGGAGGAGTTTGGAGATCTCAAAACAGACGAGCAGGTGGGTGGAAATCCACACGGCATTTTTTAGGGTGACTTGCATGAAGCACTGACCTGACATTTGAGCTCAACAGGTGAAGAAGCTCCAGGCCATCTTGAAACCCATGATGTTGAGGAGACTGAAGGATGATGTGGAAAAGAACCTTGCACCCAAAGAGGAGACAATCATTGAGGTACAGCACCAATTCATCAAGCGTTCTTGACTGCTCTTGTCTGCGCTGGTCTTCAAACCAAGTGCAAAAGGTTCTGTTTTGATCGCTACTAGGTTTTTCCTTTCTTACTTAATTAGCATGACTTTTCCGGATGAAGATCATTTTCAGTTCTGTTGGACCCTTATCATCAACAACAGGACGTGTTGCTGAGGATTCTCTCCGTCTTTGTGTTCCTGCAGGTGGAGCTGACCAACATTCAGAAGAAATACTATCGAGCCATCTTGGAGAAGAACTTTTCCTTCCTGTCCAAAGGAGCAAACCAACACAACATGCCAAACCTCATTAACACCATGATGGAACTTCGCAAATGCTGTAACCACCCGTACCTGATAACCGGTGAGCATTCCACTAGAGGCAGGTCCCACTATGGGGCAGGTTTAGCCAAAGAGGACAAGGTAGCTCTAACAGCTTCGTGTTGGACCTACTTCATCAGAGCTCACTTTTGTCCACATCGGGTAACTTCTCAGTACCTTGCTCTTCTACCAGGAGCGGAGGAGAAGATTCTGGAAAGCTTCAAAAAAAGCCACAGTCCAGATGCACCTGACGTGCAGCTGCAGGCGATGACCCAGGCAGCTGGCAAACTGGTGCTGATTGACAAGCTGCTACCCAAACTGCTGAGCGGGGGCCACAAGGTCTTGGTCTTTTCCCAGATGGTGCGCTGCCTGGACATCCTGGAGGACTACCTCATCCAGAGGCGGTGAGAAGGAGAAGAAATGTTCCCAGGCCTGTTCCGGGCTTAAAATCAAGTGATTTTCCATGGTTGTGACTCACAGGTACACGTATGAACGCATCGACGGACGCGTGCGAGGGAACCTGCGACAGGCCGCCATCGACCGCTTCTGCAAGCCGGATTCAGACCGCTTTGTTTTCCTGCTGTGCACCAGAGCAGGAGGGCTGGGAATCAACCTGACGGCGGCAGACACGTGTATCATCTTTGACTCGGACTGGAACCCCCAGAACGACCTGCAGGTGGGCACCGCCCACACTCGGTTCCGTTCATCATCATGCTGCACGTGCCGTATGGCACTAATGAGATGGTTCCCATCATGCTCTCAGGCTCAGGCGCGCTGCCACCGCATCGGGCAGAGCAAAGCGGTGAAGGTTTACAGACTAATCACGAGGAACTCCTACGAGAGGGAGATGTTTGACAAGGCCAGTCTGAAGCTGGGACTGGACAAAGCCGTCCTCCAGGACATTAACCGTAAAGGAAATCTTAACGGGGTGAGACTTGCGGTGTAGCGGAAATCGTTCTCTGCTTCTTTTACTCGTGACTTTTCAAAGGTGACCAATATCAGATTATCTTCTGATATGAACAGACACATGTAGTGCAGTGGATGGCTTTTTACTTAATCAATTTGTAATGGCAGTGTGACTGCAGGCCTTACTTCTCCTGCTGATGGGATGTGATGACCGTTGTGCAGGTGCAGCAGCTCTCTAAGCTGGAGGTGGAGGACTTGTTGAAAAAGGGGGCGTACGGAGCGCTGATGGACGAGGAAGACGAGGGCTCAAAGTTCTGCGAGGAGGACATCGACCAGATCCTTCAAAGACGGACCCAGACCATCACCATCCAGTCTGAGGGGAAAGGATCCACATTTGCAAAGGTCTGAAGGCCAGCAGTACACGTTTTTTTCAACATCTGTTCATAGTGTAACGTGAGAGGAACTGTATAAGAGCATCTTCATTCTCCTCAGGCCAGCTTCATCTCCTCCGGCAACAGGACTGACATTTCTCTGGACGACCCCAACTTTTGGCAGAAATGGGCTAAGATCGCAGAAGTAGAAATTGACTCGAGATCAGAGAAGGTAAAGTGGAAAAGAGAACATTCTGACAAGGGCGCGTTCATGCTTGAGAGGTCAAGTGGAGCCTCTTCATGTCAAACACAATTTGCTCCGGAACACCAGAATATTTGCAAATTGGGCTAAAAAACTAGACTAAAAAAGGACTCTCTTTGCCAATACAGTTATCCCTCACCACTTGGATCTTCAAATCTTCTACATCACAGTTAGCTTTACGTATTTATTTGCCTAGAGTAAGCATTTTTAAGCATAAACATTTCTAAATGAGATAAAATACAATTATAAGGCACTCAAAAGATGCATTCGAAGATGTGGTGTCACTAATGTTACAGAATGTACAGAGCAGGAAGTAAAAAAAACCCGAAGAATTCTCTCAATGCTAAAATGTGTAAGTATATATCATGTCTTATTTGTCTTATTTTCTCATCTCATATCTACTTTATTGGGTAATAGGAGTGTACTGTAAAGGTGACATAGGGCTGTTATTTCATGTCTAGAAGCTTTAATAATGTTAAACAGAATATTCAGAAGGTCGTAAACAGGTTTTCTATGTTCTATCTATTAAAATATTTCATTTATAAATAAGGAATCCTACTTTGCAGAGATTCACTCATCACGGTTAGGCCCGGAAGCAGTTGACTGCGATAAACGAGGGATTACTGTAATGGTGCTGTTCCATTGGTTCTTGGGGAATATGTTTTTCCACTTACAAGCCTAAGAGAAAAAGAAAAAGTGTATTTCTTTATCTCCGCATCACAGGAGTCGCTGGTGATCGACACGCCTCGCGTGAGGAAGCAGACGCGCCACTACAACTCCTTCGAGGACGACGAGTTGATGGAATTCTCTGAGCTGGACAGCGACTCGGAGGAGAAGCCGTGTCGGACTCGTCGCTTGGGAGAGCGCAGCCGTCGCTATCTTCGCGCCGAGTGCTTCCGGGTGGAAAAGAACCTGCTCATCTTTGGGTAAGATGAAAAAACTTAAGAACCTGTCTGTTAGCAAAAAAAAAATGGCACCCAACACGGTATGAAGGCGAAAGAGTACAAACGTAGGATTTACAAATTATCATTTGAATGGAAGACAATCAACTTGCTCATATTTTCTTCTTCCCTGTCGAGCTGGGGCAGGTGGAAGGACATCCTCAACCACGGACGCTTTAAGTGGCACCTGGCAGAGCGAGACATGGAGGCCATTTGCAGGTCAGCATCATCCCTACATCACATGGCAAAGGATGAGACATCCAAGCATGTCTTCATGGACCTTGGAGGCAAAGAGTTGTCCAAAGTGTCTTGCTAACATGAACAATCAAGATTCAGGGACATACTGGTGGCCACAAGGTGGCGCTGTTGTTGCCATGTTGGCCACACAGTCCGGAAATGTGGAATCTGGAATCGAATGGCTGCTTGGGCACCGCTGTGTGGAGTTTGCATGTTCTCCCTGTGCATGCTTGTGCTTTCTCCGGGTACAACTCTAAATTGTCCATAGGTAGGAATGTGAGTCTGAATGATTGTTGATTTATATCTGCCCTGGGACTGGCTGGCAACCAGTCCAGGGTTCACCCCACCTCTCGCCCTGTCAGCTGGGATAGGCTCTTGCATAAATAGTATACCTATACTATAAACATATTAACAATATACAATAATCCTATGTGAGATGAGCAAGTATGTAAGAAAATACAATAAATCTAGGAAGGTATTTCAATGAATAAACAACATTGCACATGTTGACAGAAAATAAATATGCTGCACTTCATACAAGATTATTATACATTGTTGCTTTACAAAATATCACAGTGGCAAAGTTGCATCCTTTTATTTTCCACAACCCCCTGAGCCGTATGAACATGATATCTATATGAGCGGTTTCAGAGCGACATGTACAATAAAGGTGGGTCATATGTTCTACATGGGTTAGTTCCAGCTCCAACAACCATCTTCACTACGACCACACAGGAAGCTAAATAGCTAGTCAGTGGGAAAGTCTGGGCCCCCTAGAGGTACATAATTCATCCTAAACATTTCACACACTGCCATAGCAGAAAGCAAAAGAGATTACAAATTAGTCCACCAAGTCAAAATGTAGACTGAAGGAGTGTAGTTGCTCCTCCACATGAACAGAAACTGTAAGCGTCGAGACATGGTCACGACGCTGTGTGTTGTTGTTTTGCAGGGCTCTGCTGGTCTACTGTCTGAAACACTACAAAGGTGACGACAAGATCAAGAGCTTCATCTGGGATCTGATCTCACCCAGCAAGGACGGCCAAGACCAGGAGCTGCTCAACCACTCAGGTCAGCACGCCACCTTCCACGCAAGCTCCGTTCCATCCCTCAGGAAACACGCACAAGGAAAACACGCACTTGTCTGTCCCGCAGGTTTAGCAGCTCCGGTTCCTCGTGGTCGCAAGGGCAACAAAGTGAAGCTTCAGCTGAACGTTCCGGAGTTGAAGAACGCCGACTGGCTTACCCACTGTAACCCTGAGGTGGTGCTGCAGGACGACAGCTACAAGAAACATCTGAAGCAACACTGCAACAAGTCAGCTTGCTGCTATGCGCACTCGCTCTGATCCACGCATTTGTACCAATTTTTATTACGTCATGGAACTGTATTATTTGATAATAATGTTCTAAAATAATTACCCAAATAATAGTATTTTAAGATATTAATGATTTTAATAATACTATTCCAAGGTAATAGTCATCCAAATAACAAAACATTTCAAGATAATGATCTAAATAATAATATTCCAAGATAATAATGATCCAAAGACTGCAATGGAACTCCAAGGTAATAATGGTTTAAATAATACTTTTCAAATAATAGTATTCCAAGGTTAATATTCATCCAAATAATAGTACTCCAAAGTAATGGCCATCCAAAAAATAGTACTCCAAAGTAATGGCCATCCAAATAATAGTACTCTAAGATAATAATGATCCAAGTAACAACATTCGAAGATAATAGACTGTTGTGATGAGGCGATGGGCGGAGCTTATAAGATAAGCAAACAGGATGTTGATCGCTCCGACTTTTTCAGCCGTTACGTTCACTACTCCAAACATCAGCAGGCGTTACTCGGGCGTATTTCGATGTTACTTTTTCTACTCTGTCTACAGTCCTTGCCAAAAAATAGAATTTGCCGCTGAATGACTGTCTGGTGGGCAGTATGGGACAGATCCCTAAGACATGGATGTGTTGTGGAAATAGCTTAGCATACATTGAATTACACTGGATTGCGTGGAGCTTCTTTCATGTAGACAATGTACAAAGGGGCTTCCAGAGTGCGTGAGAATGTTTGCATGTGTCACTGCAGGGTGCTGCTGAGGGTGAGGATGTTGTACTACCTGAAGGTGGAGGTTCTGGGTGAGGCTGCCAATCAGGCTCTGGAGGGCGTGGCGGCCAGGTACGTCCGGTTGTCCTGTCTTTGCTTCTGCAGATGTGTGACAGACAGTGATTATGTGACTGTGTGACTGATGCAACCACCGTGTCCCCCACCAGTAAATTGGATGTGGCGCTGCCAGACATCGACTACATCGAGATTCCAGCTTCGTGGTGGGATGCCGAGGCGGACAGGTCCCTTCTTATAGGCGTGCACAAACATGGTGAGCTTTTTGACGTGATTGTTAAATGAGGAATGAGGGTTGTTTTAACGCCACGCGGTCGCTCAACCAGGCTACGAGCGCTACCACGCCATGCGCGCCGATCCAGACCTGTGTTTTCTGGAGAGGGTCGGGATGCCTGACGTCACTGCGCTGTGTGCGGAGCAGGGGGGAGGGGAAGCTGCTTCGGACATCACTGACAGGTAGGAGAATGCTTTCCACTTGTATTGTGTTGCAATTAACACTGCAGCTAGTCCTCAATGTCTTCCACTATCTTTCTCTTTCAGCGCTGTGGTCAAAGCAGAAGACACCAGTGAGAGCAGAGGAAGTAAAGCTGATGGTGGAGATGTTCGCGACGAGAGCAGCAAGGTGAAGATAGAGTCTAATGTGTCCTCCGGGCTGACATGGTGATCAGTGATGGAGGCGAAATCTGCTCTTCTCGTCCGTCTTGTCCTCAATCTTTGTCTTCCATGTTCAGGGAGAGGAGACCTGCTTCAGCACGGACGCCTCTGACAAGCCGGACAGCACCGCTCCAGGTGAGAGCCGCTCACCTGTTAATGCTCAATCTCAAACAAGCGTAATCTATTAATGACGCTAAATCGCACGCGGTTCTAATGTCATTGCTTCACAGACTCCCACTTGTCACCTGACCTGTGCGCCCAGGACACCACTTTAGTCACAACAATGGCAGGAACAGGAACAGGCACCGGCGTGGCGGCCCTCCACGTGGTGCAAGCGCGACCCCTGTGGCCCACGGGCCCCGCGCTGACTGCTCGCCTACGACGCCTCATCACCGCCTACCAGCGCTTCACGCTGCGCCGCGAGCCCCTGCTGAGGCCAGACTTCCTGCTTCATGATGGTATAGTTGGCATGGGGGTGGCCCCCCACGGGCACCACACTGAGGGGCCCATGGCCTGGCAGCTGGGGGAGGAGCTGCGGCGGTGCTCTGTGACTGCCACCGAACCGGACGCTGTTTTTCTGGAGTGGCAGAGAAGGTGAGTCGATACCCCTGACACGTTTTATTCAGAAATGTTGGTATTTTTATTAATAATAATAATGATAATGGAATTCATTTTATTAGCACCTTTTTATAAGGTACCCAAAGCCCTTCACAGTGAAGTGAATCCATTATTCATGAACTCCTCAGTCACACACTAGTGGTAATAATATACATCAGTAGCTACAGCTGCCTGGGAGTAGACTGACGGAAACATGGCTGCCAGTGTGGGCAGCCCTGGGGGCAAGGTGGGTTACGCGTGCTACCCAGGGCTCACACCGCCAACCACTGTCGCCTGCAGCGCATTTCTTTGTACATACGCTTGCAGCACATTCTAAAAATATAATTTAAAGGAAAATTTGAGAAGAAAAAAAAGAGCAGCAAAAATCAGCAGTAATTTAAAAATTGCAACCTAAGAAGAAAAATCATAATTTTTCAAGAATAACCTCATTTTATGAGTAAAAACATATAATATTTTATATATATATAGCATATTATTCAACAATTTGAATAATACGATGAAAAAAAATTGCAAGAAGGAAGTTGGAATACTCAAAAAATGAAAAAATAAAAATAAAACTGTAATTTTACAAGAATAATGTCAAAATATTAAGAGAAGAAAGTAATGAGAAAAGTTTCAATTTTACGAGAATTCTTCGTAATAGAGTATTATGGGGTCACATTCTAATGGCACAGAGTTGCAATCTGAGGAACAAACAAAACAATATAATGTTTTTTTGGCAAAAGTTATGTTTTGGGAATAAAGTCATAATATTGCACGAAAAATATTATTGAATATTACTTTACTTAAGAGGAAAGTATTTTTTTTTAAACTCTGGATAAAAAGGAGCAAAGAGTGAAGCTGATATTAATAATATGCTTTTTCACCTATATGACAAAGCTGAGATGCATAAAAAATATGTATAACTTCTTATGTATGTAAATATGTATGTAAAAATATGTATAACTTCTTAGCATATCTACATGTGTTGCGTTACAAAATATAAAAATGGCAATATTTCCTTTTTTACTATGTGGCCCTCGCTGGAAAATGTTTGGACACCCCTAAAATATCATTCCTCCTAAAACAATGGCCGGATTTCATCCATACGTCTGCTGTGTGTCCCAGGTGGACTCGTCGAGAGCAGATGGACTTCTACCGCACGGTGTCGTCGTTTGGAGTGGTGTACAACCCCGAGAGGAAAGTCTTTGACTGGTCCCAGTTCAGAGTTCTGGCCCGACTGGAGAGGAAGACGGACGAGAGTTTGGAGAGATACTTCAACTCCTTTGTCAACATGTGCAGGACGGCTTGCAAGCTGCCCCCCAGGAAAGAGGAAGGTGGGATATGTGGCAGCAGGACGGTGTGGTTGCTTCGAATCGGACGATAATATCGGACAAAAAAACATAAATGTCTCCTGTGTCTGCAGGGCTGGTGGATGTGTCGGTGCTGGTGGAGCCGCTGACAGAAGAGAGAGCAGCTCGGACTTTATACCGCATTGAGCTGCTTCGCAAGATCCGAGAGCAGGTGATAGAACTCGCCGAGCCGCGCATCTTTCTCAGACGCGGCATCGCACTGAAGAGGCGTGTTCTCTCCCCGCAGGTTCTCCGCCATCCGTTACTGTCGGCCCGCCTCCAGCTGTGTCGTCCGTCCCTCTACCTTCCGGTTTGGTGGGAATCCGGAAAACACGACCGGGATCTCCTCATCGGAGCGGCGCGCCACGGCTTGAGCCGCACGGATTTCTACATCCTCAACGACCCCCAGTTGAGCTTCCTGGAGGCGCACAGAAACTACGTGAGGGGCCACCCCACCCATCTGCTCCCTCAAAGTCATCACCACCATTCCACCATCTCGTCCTCCCAGCAGCCACCCCCCCCTCACTGCTGCCTCTATGATTCCACACTTGGTCGCCACTCCCCCCAGCCTCCTGAATATCCGCACCAGCATCACCCTGTGCCTCCTTCTGCTCCCTCCGCATCCTCCTCCTCCCACCTCCACCCTCCCCCACCGCCACTGGACGCCCACGAGGCAGCTTTGCCGGGCCTGGGAATAGTTTCAGGTTCTCGAGGAGATTTCCTCGACTGTCCTCCCTTGGATGAGAGCCTGGATCTGGGATCGCTGCAGCACGACGCCATGGGTGCGGACGCTTTGCACGGAGGGAAAGTTTCCAAAGATGCCCTCAACGGTTTCCCCTTTAATTCGGCCACAGGAGGTCAAAGCATGCTTAACTCCTACGGTGTGGCAGGGGCAGACCTCCACTCCAAACTGAGGAGCGATGTGCTGGTTGGCGAGCAGGGCTCGTCCGAGGAAACGGGGCTGTTGGCGCCGTCAGTGGAGCTGGATCAGTTGCAGGTACCAATGCATGCGTTTGTCACTCTCTTTGAATCACGTGCTATTAAATGCGACTAAATGGATGCAGGCTCCCTGGGATGGGACGGATCACTCCAGCCCGGCTCACCATATGTTCAACGAATCTGACCCCATCCTGGGTCCCTCCTCCCTGGAGACGGGATTCCTGGAGGAGGAGGACGAGGAGGCTCCGAGGGCAGATGAGGGAGGGGACAACGGTGGGACTCTTGAGGAGTGTCTGGGCCTCCCCCCCTCGTCCTCACCCTCTCACCCCTCAGCTGCAGACTCTGTGGAGTCGTCCAGCTACATGCTCTTCAAGGTTTGTGTGCCATGACGGTCAGCATGCACTGCTTCAAACCTGAGCTTGTCTTCTTTGCACACTCTACTAGGACATCGGCGTCAGTGAAGAACCTGGAGCAGATCAGAACGATCTGGCGGCGAGCCCCCTCCCAGCCTACATCCCCCCGCCCCTGCTCTCGCCACCTGACATCAGCGGGCACGAGCCTCACGGTGAGACGGTGGAGGAGGAGAGCGATCAAGAGAGAGGCGTCGGCTTCAAGTTTGACGCCAAGGACGAAGAAGACGTACAAGAAAAAGAGCAAATTCTTGAAGAGGAGGAATGTGACCCGGCTCAAGGTATCATCGCTTATGATTGCTTGGGGAGCGGTACCACAACATTCCTGCTCTTTGTCTTTGTGGCGCATGAAAACACAAACATTTACCTCACGGCGGATGCTTTTGCGTGTTCAGCTGTTGCACGTTTATTTGGTGGAAGCACAGAGCACCCCTGCACATTTGCCACTCAGCATTCACAGTCCCGCCAATGTACAGAATTATGGTGAAAAACAAACAAAAATGTTTTTTTGCCTCATTCACACTAGCATGGTAATCATTTACCAATAAGTGATAATACTACATAGAATATTTTGGTAGGTAGAGCATGGAAAACCTTATTTTTACATTATTAGAGCCCCCTAGACATAAAATAACAGCCCCACAGTTACATTTACAGTCACATTACCCAACATAGTAGAGATAAAAATTTAAAATATTAAATAAAATTTTAAATATATATTAAATACATTTAAGACAAGATCTTGCAAGATTAAAACGTACCAAAAATTCTTGTTCAGAAAAAACGCTCTAGGCCAAGGCCGATAATAAATAAATCAATAATAAATAAAATAAATCTATTGATCACACAATTAATGAAAATGAACTTGATAATTTTTGCCGGGCTCAACTGTGCATGCGTGGCTGTTTTCCTCGTCTTCACTCTGTGGGTTTCAGCAACTTGCCGCATTGGTTCCGTAGACCCAACGGCATGAACGGAATGAGCCCTTTTGTTAGTCATACAGTCTCTTTGTCTTGGTGGGTGGAGGCGGGGCTGCCAGCATGCACACAGAGTGCAGACGAAAGTAGCCTCGTGAAGTGAAGCGCTAGGTAATGCAGTAGAAATGAAATTAAACGTTGTGATGATATGTAATATTCTGCACTGGTCACTAGGTGTCAGTAATGGTACATTGTGAGACAAAGTAAAACAGGATCTTATTTATGTTCTATGTGTCTTATTTTTTCTACTATATTGGGTAAAAGAAGTGTAAATGTGACTATAGGGGTGTTGTTTTATGTCAAATGAGCTCTAATAATGTTACAAACTGCGTTTAGAAGGTTTGCTATGCTTTATCTGGTTTACAAATGAAGATTGCTACTTGGTGGAAATTCATCTATCACGGTCGGGTCTAGAACCAATTAGGGAGGATTTTACTGCTAATTTGTTGACTTGCTGTAAACATAGAAATGTGTAAGAGTAAAGTCAATAGGATATTCAGTAATAAAGAATGATGGACTCCCAGAAATATTGTGCAGCAATATAGAAGTGGAGTATACATGATAAACAATACCTGAATGAACCACAGCAAACTGACTTGAAAAAGGGAATGTGATCATAAAAAAAGGAGAAATAAGTACTGGAGTACAACGAAGATAAACATTGTATAAAGAACTGTGCTAAAATTGTTTGCTGGTGCTGTTTGTTTTTTTAGGTGTGGACCCAAGTTTGGGATCTATGCGTCTGCCTACTGAGATGGACGTGGCAGAACCAGAACCTGCTTTGAGAGAAGAGGATGGGAGTCAGGTCCCAAACCAACTGTGCCAAAACCTCCAGCAGAACTTTGAGAAGGCCGGGGCTAAAGAGGACGACGTGCTACCTTATCTTGGCAAGCTGGAGCAGGAAGGTCGTCTCATGTGTCCTATGGAGGAGGTGGACACCTTGATGTTGTATCAGACCACTGAGGAGGACACCATGGCAAACTCAATCGACCCTGAAGCCCTAATGGCGGATGATCCTGGAGAGTTCCTGCAAGATGAAGGCTCCAGAGAACATGTTGCGGTGGACCAAAGAGATCCTGCAAATCAAGTGGACAAGATCCCTCAGGGTCACATGGATCAGTATTCACTTATGGATGTCACTGTGGTCAAACCTCAGGAAGTGAATGCTGGAGTCAAAGTGGAAGAGGGTCCGGATGGTAATGACGAAGATCGGAACCTACCTGAGGACCAAAGTAACAACGATGTCGCTCTGCCTGCTGCTAGCACATCTTCTGCTCTGTCAGATGCCAGCAACGAGGAGAAAGACCAGCAGCTCCCAGTCAAGGTGGAGGAGACCAAGACAGAAGATGAAGATATCTTTCCACACATGAGTTCTGTCCAGTCTGAAGATGTGGTGACTAAAGCTGAGAGCTCGGACCCCTCCCTCAAACCAAAACCATTGTCCTTTCCTATCAAGACCGAGAACCAAGACGCTCTTCTGCTCACAACCGACACCAAGCTGGACATCTCCAAGGTCAAACCTGAGGACAAGTCAGACCGGTTGGAGTTGAGCGCCCCCCCTACTGGCAAAGCTGAGAGCGAGCAGGAGTTTTTGGAAGCTGACAGCACGGTGCAGACGCCCAAGCTGGAGCAGGTGGACGGACTGGTGGAAGCTTCCCAGACGCTGGAGGGGAAAGGGCAGGTGAAGGAGGAGAGGCCCACCTCCCCAGGTAGGAAAGGAGATAAAAGTCATGCTAGGTTAATCATCATCACTGAGGATGCTCCTGTCATGTCTTCCAGTGGCGGCGGTGGAAGACTTAGCAGGAAGTCCCAGGTTCACTGCTCCTTTTTCCATGTCTGAGCTCCCCGACAGCCTCCATGACATCAGGGAGCCCACCATTGCTCAGCTCCTACAGGAGAAAGCACTTTACTCCTACTCCGAGTGGCCCAAGGTACCACGTCCACCCCGCCAGCTACACCGCTTAAACGTTACCTGGTATGAGCATCACCTTGACTTGTCCTTGCAGGACCGTGTGATCATCAACCGCCTGGACAGCATCTGCCACGCCATCCTGAAGGGGAAGTGGCCTTCCTCCAGCGACCAGTACGACACGCCCGCCTCCTTGGCCGCCAGCAACTTAGCCCAACAACACCTGCAGCGCTCAGGCTTCCTCGCCACCGTGCCGGGCCAGACCAGGATACAGCAGGCCAGCTCGGGACTGGCCTTCCCCATCCCCCCTCCTCTGACAAGACTCCCCAAGGTGAGTCTCATGTCATGGCTCACGTGTGTGTCGGCCCGCCATCTTCGGCTTCAACAGAGCAATGTTGATGTAGCGATGCTACATGAGTAGATGTTTGTAGAAGTCAAGGTGAGGCTGGGTTGTCGCGTCTTTGTTTTAACAAAAGCATCATTGCTGTCCACCCCTCACCCACCTTGTCCACCCTCACAGTACGTGCCGCGGGGCGGCGGGCGCGGAGCTTGGCGCCTCACCTCCCTCCCTCTCTTGCAGGAGAGACTCGTGGCCCCTCCTTTCCTCCCAGAGATCAAACGAGCCGGAGGTCGGAGGTCTTTTGACTACGAAGCTGCGGCGGCCGTCGCCGCTAAGGTCTTAATCGGCAAGACGACGGCATCGAGCGGCGTTCCCTCCTCCGGGAGGTCCGGCGGGGGCTCTCACCGCGCCATGTTGCTCAACGGTTGGCAGGATGCTGCCATGGACCTCAGCAAGTCACCGGGAGACACGAGCGCCGGGTCAGCCGAAGGCGCGACCGCACCCGTAGTAGGCCAACGTGGCGCTCACAAGCTGCCCCCGCCGCCGCCTCCAATCACGGCCCCCCTAGCGGGGCAGGCGGGAATCGACATGGCGGGCATCCTGCAGGCAGGCCTCATCCATCCCGTGACGGGACAAATAGTCAACGGCAGCCTGAGAGGAGACGATTCCCTGAGGAGGAGGAGGGGCAGGAGAAGAAACGTGGAGGCGCTTTATTCCGAGTTCACCAAAGCTAGACTCCACCTCCCAGACGCCACACAGGTCATTCCAGATATCTACTGTCTGTCCGCTTCCTGAATTCCTATTTGTCACACTTAAATGCTTCAAATAAATCTAAATGTTAGTGATTGACAGCACACCTGAACACAAAATGCAGTTTTATTAAAGAAACTTTTTATTAAGGGAGAAAAGATCCGAAGCTACACGGGCCTGTGTGAAAAAGTGATTGCCCCCTCCATTGAAACCTTACTGAGATTCATTGAAATCTATCAGTTCGGAAAACTAATGTTTTGGGACGCCAGCAAACCACACCAGAGTTATTATGCATAACATGTGAAAACATGGAACAGTGGAGAACCTTCCCAGGAGTGGCAGGCCAACCAAAATTACTCATCCAGGAGGTCTCAAAAGACCCCACACCAACATCCAAGGAACTGCAGGCCTCACTTTCCTCAGTTAAAGTCAGTGTTTGTGGCTCCACCATAAGAAAGACACTGGGCAAAAATGGCCTCCATGGGAGAGGTCCAAGACCAAAACCAAAAGAACTGCTGAACTAAAAGAACTTTAAGGCTCGTCTCAATTTTGCCAGAAAACATCATGATGATCCAAGACCTTTGGGAAAATACTGTCTGGTCTGACGAGACAAAAGTTGAACTTCTTGGAAGGTGCGTGTCCCATCACACCCGGCATAAAAGTAACGCTGCATTTCAGAAGAAGAACATAATAATAATACAATATGGTGGTGGTAGTGTGATGGTCTGGGGCTGGACCTGGAAGACTTGCTGTAATCAATGGAAGCAGGAATTCTGCTGTCCATCAAAAAAACCCAAAGGAGAATCTGTTGGTGACATCAAGCTGAAACCAACTTGGGTTCTGCAGCAGGAAAATGATCCAAAACACACCAACCAAATGAAGACTTTGGAGTCTGACCTGATCCTGTGGAGATGTTGTGGCATGGCCTTAAAAAGGCGCTTCATGCTGGAAACGCCTCCACTGTGACTGAATGACAACAATTCTGCAAAGACTCATTGCAAGTCATGATTGCTAAGGGAGAGCCAACCACGTATTAGCTTGAGGCTAAAATCACCTTTTCACACAGGGCCATGTAGCTTTGCATTTTTTCTGCCTTCACAATCAAAAAAAAAAAAAGGCATTTAGTGTTCAGTTGTGTCTCCAGTGACTAATATTTACATTTGTTTGATGTTCTGATCTGCAGGGTCGCGTGGAGGTGATGAGCCACTCCTCCACCTCCTCCCCCTCACCCTCATCCTCCGAGCGCCCCGCCGCGCCCCCTACGCCGTCCTCCTCGTCCACGACGCCCACCCCGACGCAGACGCCCCCCCAGCCAGAGCTGGTGGTCGTGGAGCGGGAGGCGGCCAGCAAAGGCTTGATGGAGTGGCTGAGACAAACACCGGGATACAGTTTGGACCTTCCTTTTGCTCACGTAAGTTGTACTTTTTTGCACTTGGTGGATAAACAAATCTAAGAGCTGGTCTTTCATCCACGCTGCGCCTCCACAGGTGGGAGCGGGGGTCTTGCATGGCCTGGTGGAGCGTCCCAAGCAGAGGAGGCATCGCTGCAAAGACCCCACCAAGCTGGACGTCAACACCTTGACGGGGGACGAGCGCGTTCCGGTGGTGCACCGCGGCACCGGACGCAGGGTACGCTTGCTTGTTGTTGTCACGTCTTTGGGCGCGCCTGGGCCCGCTTCACACCTCATGTCTGGCACGTGCGAGCGCATTTTCGCCATTAGTGTGCGTGATAAAGCCGTGTCATGTGACTTACCCCTCCAAAAGAGGAGAAGTGTGTCTTCAGTGCGCCAAAGGTGCTACCCCCTGAGGTGGAAAGTGTGCCCGGGCACGGGTACCAGTGTCCCAGTGTGAGTCCCACTCATGCAGCATTCCTGTCTCACAGCTTGGGGGCGCCATGGCTCCGGCCATCAAGGAGCTGTCCAGGTGGTTGGACGCCAACTCAGAGTACTTTGTGGCTCCAGACTGGGCTGACGTGGTCAAACATTCCGTGAGTACAGAAGACGTCTCTGCCGAGGTGGCATCACGCGGGGTTATTAAGCTGCACGTCCTCTCCATCCTCCTCCAGGGCTTCCTTCCAGAGGGAAAGTTCTCTCGGATCCTAACAGAACCAGTCAACAAAGACCCCGCCTCCCGACGGCGTGGACGCCGCCCTCGCAGCGAGATGCCCAAACCCCTCCTGTCTGACTCCTCTTCCTCCGGCCTCGGGCCCCCGCTTTTCATGAATGGAAGTTTAATCGGCAGCATGGACTCGATGGTGGCCATGCAGAACATTCGCGGCGGAATTCCTGGAATTCCCATCTCTGGAATCATGGCAGCCGGATTTCCTCACGTTTTCCCCACGGGGGTCTCGGCAGGAGGGGGCGGAGCGTCGGCGGAGGATGCCAAGAACGGGTTGAGTATGTTACCCATGATGCTGCACGGCATCCCGCCCCCCCACGGGGCCTTGTTTGGCGTTGGCGCCATGATGGCGCACACGCCCCCTCCAATCCACGCCAGCCCCTCCTCCTCATCCTCCTCTTCTTCGCCGTCGGCCACAAAGGTCACCACCACAAATTCGGTCGCCATGTCAGAGGTGGGCGGATCCACGTCGACAACTCCGGCCGAGAGCGGCGAGAAGAAGTGTCGCCGTGACGACAAAGCGGGAGAAGCCGAGACGGCGGCCGCGGTGGTCACCTCCACCAGCAGAGGGCATCCCGGCGGCCATCTTAGCTTCAACCCCTTTCTCATCCCTGGCATGTCTCACGGCCTCTTGTACCCCCACATGTTCCTGCCCCACGGGGGCATCGTGGCGCTTCCCGCCATGCCGCCCGGCGCCGCTGATGTCTCCCCGGGAAGCCCCAAGAGGAGGCGCAAGAGAAACCGGGAGGAGGCAGAGTGCCAGGAAGCGGAAGAAGCAGAGGAGGCGGCGGCGGCGGAGGAGGAGGGCGCGCAGGAGGAGCAGCCGACCAACCAGAGTGAAAGTACAATCAAAGAGGAGGAGCCACCCCCGCCTGAGAGCGGTGGGGCGGGGCTTACTGAGCCCCTTCCAGCAGACTGCCATCAGCACGCTGAGGAAGAGTAGGAGGCAAGAAGAGTGTACAGTTTATGTCGTGTCCGTCAGTCCTTTTATTATTATTATTATTATTATTATTATTGATAAGGTCACGTTTATACACTAAGACCCCGCCCACCATCTCCAAACACTCCAAGACCGCAAGCTCACGGTCTTCTTTTCTCTTCTTTTTCCGCGCAAAGCTCCGCCGTTACCTGAAACCCGCTTCCTGCCCGGACGGTCACGTGACTCCGCCGGGCAGGAAGCGGCAGGAGAAAAATCCTGGCCTTGGTTTGACGTTTCCTTTTCCTTTTTACTTCCATCACCAAGAGACACAAAGTCACTTTGAGAGACGCAGAGCTGAGTGTGGCCTGCAGGGGGCGGCCTTTCAATTTGACAGCAAACAAGAACTCGGGTGTGTGTGTGCGTGAATAATGTCCTTTTGTGTCAGCATTCTTCATGTGGTGCGGTATATTGCTTTTTTTTAACTTTGCTTCCTTTTTGGGCCTTCTGCTTGTGTCTCCATTGGCTGAGGAAAACCTGGTGTGTGTGTGTGTGTGTGTGTGTGCGCATGTGCGTGTGTGTGTGTGTCCTAACAGGAAGTACTGTAAAAAGTTGCTGGTTAGCGTAACAGGGTCACTTTGTTTTGGGTTTGTTTTCATTCATGAAAACATCATTTTTTGCACAACGTTGTTTTGTAAATGTCAACCACTTAGCGTGTGTGTGTGTGCGTGTGTGTGCGTGCGTCATCCTGTCAGGTTGCCTTGTCACACTTTGTGGCGCCATATAATTTATTATCATTATTATTGGACTTTTCTTTTGCTTTGCAAACGTGTACCAAACAGGAAGTTGCATCACCACATGCTCATCAGTCCAAGGCCTTATTTCACTGTCGGGCGTTTGGTTGTCGTCGGTCAAAGCACAAAGTCTCTCTTTGCTTCTCAGTGCCTCTTCAAGCGGCTCCATCTTGTCAAAGAGCATTGAACTTGGTGGTGGTGGTGGAGTTCATCATCATCATCTTTTTTTCCTCCTCCCTTTTTAGTTGCAATGTTTGGGGCGAGAGAAGAAGGTGCCCGTAACCTCGTGGGTTTTTTTTTTTTTTACCACAAACATGGCTGAGTGTCATGTGACAGACTTAAGCGCGAGGTGATGTCTGTCACACAGTCCAGCAGCAGCAAGAAGCAGAAGAGTAAATGCGTACGCGCTAAAGAGTTCTGATAAAACTGCCCCAACATGGTTTAGAAGTTTGCTGCTGCTTTGAAGCGGCACCACAAGCCCCACCCCCATAGCGCCTCAAAAGATGCCGATTGGTCGAGCTTGAAACAAGAAACCACTTCCTCTTCCTGCAGAAGAAAATGTTACCATCATAGTGAGGTGATATACAGGGAGGGAAAAAGGATTTGAACACCAGCTGATTGTGTAAGTTTGCCACTAACAAAGAAAAGATGAGTCTATAATTTCAATGGTAGCTTTATTTAAACACTGAGAGACAACAATGACAAAAAAATCCAGAAAAATGCGTTTCAAAAAGAGTTATAAATTAATTAGCATTTCTATGAAGGAAATAAGTATTTGATCCCTTAGAAAAAGGTGCTTCAGTACTTGGTGGCAAAACCTTTGTTGGCAATCACAGAGGTCAGCCGGTTCTTGTAGTTGGCCACAAGGTTTGCACACATCTCAGGGGGGTTTTGGCCCACTCCTCTTTGCAGATCCTCTCCAAGTCATTCATGTTTGGTGGCTGATGTTTGGCAACTCCAACCTTCAGCTCCCTCCACAGATTTTCTATGGGATTAAGGTCTGGAGACTGACTAGGCCACTCCATGACCTTAAATTGCTTCTTCTTGAGCCAATCTTTTGTTGCCTTGGCCGTGTGTTTTGGATCTTTGTCATGCTGGAATACCCAACCACGACCCATCCCACCCAACACTTGACGGTACATGGCCCCATCCATCCTCCCTTTGATGCGCTGCAATTGTCCTGTCCCCTTGGCAGAAAAACACCCCAAAGCATAATGTTTCCACCTCCATATTTGACGATGGGGACGGTGTTTTTGGAGTCGTAGGCAGCATTCCTCCTCCTCCAAACACGGCGAGTGGAGTTGATGCCAAAGAGCTCAATTTTGGTCTCATCTGACCACAACACTTTCACCCAGTCTTCCTCTGAATCAGTCAGATGTTCAGTCGTAAACTTCAGACGGGCCTGTAGATGGACTTTTTTGAGCAGGGGGACCTTGCGGGCACAGCAGGATTTCAGTCCTTCACGGCGTAGTGTGTTAACAACTCTGTTTGTGGTGACTATGGTCCCAGCTGCCTTGAGATCTTTGACAAGTTCCTCCCGAGTGGTTCTGGGCTGATTCCTCACCGTTCTCATTATCATTAAAACTCCACGAGGTGAGATCTTGCATGGAGCTCCAGACCGAGGGAGATTGGCAGTTAATTTATGTTTCTTCCATTTGCCAAGAATTGCACCAACTGTTGTCACCAAATGGCGATGGTCTTGTAGCCCATTCCAGCCTTGTGTAGGTCCACAATCTTGTCCCTGACATCCTTGGAAAGCTCTTTGGTCTTGGCCATGGTGCAGAGTTTGGCATCTGGATTGATTGATTGCTTCTGCGGACAGGTCTCTTTTATACAGGTAACGAGCTGAGAGGGCTGCCAATGTCAGCTCGTTACCTGTATACGATCCACCTGTGAGCTGGAGATCTTGCTGACGGACAGGGGATCAAATACTTGTTTCCTTCATGAAAATGCAAATTAACTCTTTTTGAAACGCATTTTTCTGGATTTTTTTTGTCATTGTTGTCTCTCAGTGTTTAAATAAAGCTACCATTGAAATTATAGACTGATCATTTCTTTGTTAGTGGCAAACTTACACAATCAGCTGGGGTTCAAATCCTTTTTCCCTCCCTGTATAACGACATTACGCTGTATCACCATGATATCACCACACTATGACGTCATATCACCACACTATGTTCCCATAATACAGTATCACGTGTGATATCGTAACATGATGACATCATAGCTTTATGACATCATAGTATGATAGCATGTTGATATCAGAGCATGGTGACATAATATGATGCGATGATATCCTTCCGTGGTGACAGCATAGCATGGCGATATATTGTGATGATATCATAGTCAGACAACATGATAGTGTGATATCGGAGTGCAATTACATGATAGTGTGGTGATATCACAATAACAGGATGAATCCAACAGTCAGCAAAAGACAACAATGGAAGACATTTTGGCCTTCTGATTTGCTGTGCTGTTTAGCTCCGCCCCTTTAGCCCACTACGCTTGATGCCCCAACAGCGGGCGGGGAGTCATTTGGGTAGCAGGCAGGTGAAGTAGAAGCACCTGGGAAGTGTTCACATCCCTTCCATTCGTGCACGCTTTGTTGTCTCACGGCTGAGACGGTCGCCTTGGTTACGCCCCATCTCCACAGGCATCCCGCATGAGGGCTTCTAGAATGCTCCATGACAAAAAACAAACAAATCAACACCTTTCCCCGAAAAGTCCATCTCCACCGGCCTCCCATCCCGCCTCCTCCGGTCCCCGAGTCACATGACCCGCAGCCGCCCCAAAAGACTCCATGTTGTCTCTGGCCGCTTCATTGGGTACACCGGTTGGCAGTCGTTGAGCACCATCGCCAACGTGGTGAGGGGGTGTGCCTAAAGAAGAGCCCGGCGCGTGTCGGCGTAAGACAAACCACGAGCACTTGTAAAAAAAAAAATAAAAGCAATGACAAGAAAAGTTCGTTGAAGTCGAGAACGCAAATCATGACGTCTGTGGTGGGGTTTTCCTTGATTGACTTTATTTTTTCATATTTGTATATTCTATATCTCTGCATTCCCACGCGGACGCCGTCCTCGTGTGGTCTGTCTCGTCTTTTATGCTGCAATAAAAGATGACCTTCAACTTTTCCAGCCTGACCTCTTCCTTCTTTGGTCCGAACGACTCCTCGCCGACTCCGGGTCCTTCTTCATCGTGATGCACGGGAGGAGCACACGTTGTCACGACCACCACGCATTTGATATTTATTTCAAACACGCATTCGCTGACATATAAGATTGTGCTTGCCAGAGCCTACGTCAAATATATCAAACATGCAGAGTGTTGGGCAAAAGGTCAGTTATAGTACAGAGCGTCTGGATGACTCCGTCATTGCTGCGTTCTTGTCTGCTGTCCATCCGCGAATGGCTTCTCCATGTTCACTTCAAAGATTTGCTCGTGACAAGTCCCATCAGAGCGCGATAAGGCGCCGCGTGTCACTCCAACGTCTGAAAGGCTGTAGTAGTTACGTGGTGTACAGAAAGCTAGACCTTTTCGTGGACTTCAACCTGCTAAGTGCTAAGCTATACACATGAACGTGTCTCGTGGTCACGGTCGGGTGTCCGACACTTTGCTAGCGCTGCTGTTGGCGAGCATCCACATTCGTTTCCTCACCCTCTTTCTGCCAAAGTCTCTGCCCTTTGCCCCTCTTCTCTCTGCGGGGGAGGATGAGATAAGATAGACCTTAATTAGTCCCACAAGGGCAAATTCCAGGTCTACAGCAGCAAAAGTACAAAAGCACACAAGGGCAGAGTTTGAAAGCACACAAGGGCCGAGTACGAAAGCA
>QODF01000199.1:551688-609344 GCA_024372805.1 Oostethus manadensis
GTGTCCTCTTCAGCATAAGGCAACATGACCTCTTCAAGTATTCTGACATATGCAAACTCATCCATGATCCCTGCTATGGGATAAATAGCAGGAGAAACATCCCATATCAGGATGCTTCACTGTGTACTGGGGCTTCTATTCAGAGTTTGTCTGCAGCCCTTGGACCCAAAAAGAACAATTTTACTCTCATCAGTCCACAAAATGTTCCTCCATTTCTCTTTAGGCCAGTTGATGTGCTCTTTGGCAAATTGTAACCTTTTCTGCACATGCCTTTATTTAACAGAGGGGGATTCTTGATTAGCTTAGATTAGCTTCACACAGATGTCTTCTAACTGTACCAGTACTTACAGGTAACCCCAGACTGTCTTTGATCATTGGCTGAGCCTTTGCCATTCTGGAGATTTTTCCATCCATTTTGAAAGTTGTCGTCCCTTTCCTGCCACATGTTTCTGGTTTTGCTCTCCATTTTAAGACATTTTTTGCACTTCTTCATAAGTTTTCCCTCTCCAATCAACTTTTTCATCAAAGTACGCTGTTCTTCTGAACCACGGCTTTCAAAGAGAAGTGATGTTCACCAAGTGCTGTCAATACTACACTACATTTTTCACTACATTGATTACTGATTGAATGATATTTTTTAAACACGCCCCTTTCCACTAATTGGCCAATTGTATGAAGCAATAATAATTTTTAAAAGTCTATTTTTCAAAATGAGGTTGGATGACTTTTTTTCCGGGCAGCCAGATTTGGCCGCCATATTATTTCAAGTGACCCGCGAGAGCCTACAAATAAGAACACTTTCATTCATCCGATCTTTCAAGTGCATTATTATTGTTGTTGTTATTCAACTTTGAAAGTATTTATATACAAAAATCAAAAAGACAATCTCTCGTTTAGCGGTCAGAAGTCATCTTCACATTCGCTGAGATACTGAATTTGGGGTTTTCGTTCATTTTCAGTTATGATCCCCAGAATGAGAGCTGTAAATATGGGTGTGAGGAACGTAGACCCGACGTACACACAAGTTCCACCTTTCGAATGCAGTCAACCCTGAAACGATGTTCTTGCATAGCCCCCCGGAGGTTAACGCCCACGACCGCTGAGTGGGCGTTTAAGTGGACAGAGCCTTGGCGGAGGTCTGCACTCCGTCAGTCCAAGAAAAAGTGCAAGCTGGGTGCAGTAGAACACCGTGCTTGTCCTCCGCCACCATCTGCCCGTCATTACCAGCCACACATTGTGACGGCATCCTGGAACCATGTGTGTGTCCGTGCACGCCTTCGTGCGGATTCTGGCCCTCATTAGCAGCCCTGTCTCTTTAGGTGCGCATGGTAATGCCTGCAGATGCAAGGAGCCTCAAACGCGCTCCGCCGTGCCCGGGAAACTGTTGAAAGTGATTTTTAGCACACTAATAGGATGCTGTTTCCGACTGTCACGCCTTCCGGGGAAGGGATGACGTCACAACTAGCGCTTGGACGCCAGCAATGGTTATTTTCAGCGGCAAAGGAGAAGAAGATGTGAAGCCAAACGTTACACGAACACGATCTGAGCGAGTCGTTGCGGCGGCGACACGCCTCCTCCACTTGCAGCCTCCTTGCTGGGATGCCGGAGGTCGAACTCTCCTGTGCTTGAGTCTTTCCCTGACCGGGCTGCGTGTCCACGCTACACAACCGTGTCTTTGCTGTCCACAACATCGCATTAGTCTCGGAGCACAGAGCGCAACCGGCGTGTACGTACGCAGTATGCTCGGGGGGGACGAAACGAGCCATATATCCAACATGGGGCTCTCTGCTAGCAGCAACTTTGGAAAAACAAAATGCAGTCCGTCGTTTGGCAGGAAAACAGTCAGGCCACACCTCCTAAATGCCGCTTCAAAGTGGTGTGCAAGCGGACGCGCACATATTCCTGGTTTTTTCCCGAGCCATTCCTGTAGGGTTTTCATTTTGGTGGTGGTTTGACTTCAAAGACTTCCCGGTGGCAACACCGGGCAGCGAGCTACCAAAACGTCCTCCAGAAGGTGCACTCACCACCGTTCCATGCACACAGTTCTTTGGCGATTAATCTGAAGATTGCTGTTTGGATTAATCGGCTGGGATTAATCGTGGGGTTGTCCAAACGAGGGCCACGCAGCGAAGGAGGCCCTTTGGGGAACGCAACGCATGTAGATGTGATCTCAGGACCAAAATGCATCGCTTTGTCACGTACTGTAGATGAAAAAGCAAATTATTATGCGCCTTGGGAATGTTATGCCTCAAGTCCCGTAACATTTGAATTTATTTCCGTAAATGTATAATGACAACTCTGTTTTTGTTTCCTTCTCATATTATTTCAACTTTTACAAAAATGTTTCTTTACCATTTCTACTCTTTGCTACTAAAATTATTTTCATTGCAAGTTTTTCTCGTCAAATGCAAACTTTTCTTCTCATATTTGGACGTTATTCTTGCAAAATTACAACTGTCTTTCCAGTTCTCGCTGTTTTCCAAAACTAGCTCCACCCCTTGTAGGTGTTCTTCTTCTCCATAAGAGTAGATGAGCGCGGTCTGACGGGTGGGAGAGAAGGACGCATCACGTGGTGTCATTGTGTCTCCTGGTAAAGATCCGTACGCTAGCATCAGTCACGTGACGCTCCTGTCAGTGTTCTGCCAAAGTGTTGCTTTCTCTCCATGTTTCATCAAGGATGGGTAAGAATGCAGCAGGCTCCTCTTCTCTTGCAACCAAGAAGCGTGAGAGATGTCTGCTGCATGCTCCAGAGCCGTTCATTTCTGCAACCTGGCTGCAGATGAAAAGCCATTTTGGCGGCCATACGCATTACAGTCTTCCAACATCTGGCATGGGAATCGCGTTGGAAGCGGCTCCACGGGCTCACGTGGTCGGATGCTGCCGAGTCACGATGTGTTGCGCTGTCAGACGCTGTTTTGCGTGCACGCGCGACTGCATCAGTTGACCTAAATGAAGCTGCGTGACCCCCCGTCACCCGTGTCATCAAGTCACTGAGACGAAAACATTTCTTTTGCGACACCGACTGTTTTAAAAACCCCACAACTTTGTTATTGTTCCATTCTTTCTTTGTTCTCATGAGCTGAAAGCCATCAAACATCAAAGGCGGTTCCAATTGTTTTGCTCGAGACTCACCAAATGGTGCCGCTCAGGACATGTGTTGGAATTTTAGGCTGCGTCTAAAAACGGAGCCTGCAGCCCGTGGGCCGCATGACGTCGATGCGCCGTGCAAAGGCTCTTTAAATGCGCCCAACCAACGTGGGACGGTCATCTTCTAAGGGCCTTGATGGATACGGAGGCTGGGTGAAGCAAGCCGGCGAGGTCACACAGCAGGGAGGCGCAGTGACCAACCACCGAGTTGTTCTCCATGAACGCAAGTCTGCATCCAAACCCTCCCTTGGTGGCTCACCGCATCCCAAGATTCTTTGCGCGCTCCTGCCCAGCCTTTAAAAAATACCCCCATTACGGTGCGAAGCGAGGAGCAGCGTGAGTAGTGATTTATTGATTATTGATTTATTTGTAAGTCGTAAGTATTGATTTATTTGAGCCCGCAGACGGTTTGGCGTGCGATATTTCTACATTGAAGTACGTGCTTGTTTGTGTACATCCCGTACTTCTTGTTGGGAGATGCGCCTGGTGATGTTCATGAATGCATTACCAGGCTTCTGTCTTTAGAGGAAGGAATGCACGGCCTCACAAAAGCACGGACAGTGAAAGGACACAAAATGTGCACAAAGAAAGGCTGAGCTGAAACTACTGCTCTTCTAAGTGTAAAGATTCCGTTACCATGGAGGATATTGGGCCTCACCATCGACTGACTGCATTCTACCACATTGTTCTGCTGCATCTACCTTCTTATCGTAAGCGTTTGGAAGTTTGGAAACGGAACGGGAAGGAAAAGCGGAAGCTCCAAAGCAACCAAAAAAGGTGAAAAAGATCCCATGTTGCAAATGACACGCAGAGCGGATGATGACGTAAATACCAAGTGATTGGGATCGGACGCTGTTTACACTTACGAGGTGACCCGTTTTGACGGCGTTGGGCCAAAGTACATCTCGGACGGAGCGAAATGCGTTTGGCGTACAAGGAGACGCTTCCGGGAAATCCCGGCAGCTGAAAGCTAAGGTGCCGTTTCGTATTGTTCGTTTCATGTCATCTTCCATCCATCCGTCCTCTCTCCATGCCGCTTCCATCGTCACAAAATGACGATGCACAAACGAGCGGAAATCCGGTCGGGCTTTCTACACGACCGGCACCAAGAAAGTGCTAGAGAAACTCACTAGCACGTAGCACAGAAAGCGGATAACCGACAGGAGGGCTCACTACTCATTCCACTAAAGAACCGACGCGGCGGCGTGAGGAACAGACGCACGGAGAGAACATTTTTGTCATCCGGCCTGTTTGGCAGGGAGCCCAGGAAAACAGACACAGCACATGGACTCTATCAAGGCCGGCGAAAGGATCCAGTTTGTTTTTATTTAGGATGCGATTAAGTGATTATCATGACTGGTGCCTGTTCCCACTGTCCTCGACATCATCCATCAAGTGGATCTGCAAGAACCATCTAACTGTCACGCCACGAAGCCTTTGCAGAGAAATCTTCCCAGTTCCGGACAGACATGTAAGTTCAGTTGCATCCTGTCCAAAAGCTACACACCTTGACCCGTGTCATCCAAAACCATTGCATTCAAAGCCAGCCCTTGGTGTCCAAAGCTCACCAGTCTACGTTGCATCTTGTGGCGTTTTCACCTGTAAGGCTTCTACAGGAAGAACACCTTGGCCGCAAGGATGAATTCTGGCCTCACAAAACTGGACTCCCGGCACCATTTGGGGGGTAAGTCACTGTTGCTGCACTACACTAAGGATGGGCATGTCATACAACTTCATGTCAAAAAATCGGAACTATCCCTTTAATGTCATCGTGAAAGAAGATGGCCGCTGTACTTTTTATTGCACAAGTTAAAAGCAACGGCTACACAAACCAATAAACTACACTATTTCCTTTGGGTTTCCAGCGGAAGCCCGTTTCTGCCACTGAAAAACGGTAAGTCATAACTATAAGATAAAAAGTCAGAATGATGAGATAAAAATTCATAATTATGAGATAAAAGATGCAGTTTGCATCTCATAATTTCAACCTTTTATGCCATAATATGACTTTCTTATCTCATAATTAGATATTATTGGGGTATTTTTATGTTTCAGTGGTGGAAAAAAGCTTCCCTACTTTCCCTAATTCCTTGTACTGGTCACCAGTACCACCACAGGACACACATACTGTGTATACAAACAAGCATTTACACTAATGGAAACTTCATACAATAACAAAACATGCATGTTTATGAAACATGGGAGGAAGGCGGCGTACCTACAGAGCATCCGTGCATGCACGGGGAGAACACGAAGCCAACATTCTAGCTACCCAACCACCATGTGGCCCTTTCAGACACAAACATGTAATACAGTAATAGAAGGATTCTTTAAAACAATGTAATACATGTGTTATTATGCATGTGTAAAATATCACCCACTTCAGGTGAATGAGGCTGGAAACAAACACCTCAGATTGTCACTGAGTAGAGCACTGACCTCCACCAAGACTGAACCATCCTTGACAAATGAAATGCACTCACTGCCCCACTTGGCCCCAATGCTAGTGGACAGAAACTGTATAAGACCGTAGCTGAAATCCCCCAAACCCCTAAAAGAGAAATACAATTTGACAAACGAGTAACGAGTAGCTGCTCTATTCTTGTTAATCGGCTGAAAAATTGGTTTGGGTCACTGTTTCAAGGAGGCTAGTGGGGATGTTGGTCCACGTGGCTTCACGGAGAGCATCCACAGTCTGGATGTCCATTTTTGTAAACTTCCCTTGCCATCCATCCCCAAATGTTCTCAATTGGATTAAAATCAGGGGAACAAGTCCTTTGTCAGGCGGGGAACTGCAGCTTTGTCCTGTTGAAAAAGCCACACCGAAGAGGTCTTTAGTCATGAGGGATGCCTCCAGCAACATCTCCGCAAAGCTAGCGGCTGTTTGACGCCCCTGCACAACTTGAAGCTCCATTGTTGAATTGAAGGAAAAAACAACCCAGATCGTGATAGCGCTCTCTCTGCTTTGCTGTGTGGAAAACATCTCAGGGGGGATCTTCTTGTCATGCCAGTAACGATGGAAGCCATCAGAGCTATCAGTTACATTTTTTCACCAGAGACAACTTTCTTCATTATCCCATGTTTGGTGAGCTTCTGCAAATTCCAAACACACAATATTGAGGTATTAAAGGAGACGTGGCCTTTGATGACTTTTTTCCTCTCAAAGGCTTCACTGGCAGGTAGCATCTGATGGTTATGGGACTGCACTAGGGACCAGTAACACCTTTCATTTGGGCCGAGGGTAGTCCCTTGTCTGGACGGACGGCCAACAGGATCCTCCGCTGGCTCAGGGCCAATGACATTTTTTCGAGTCTACTACTTGACTTTTTTTGTTCCAGATTGCTCAAGATCTTTGAAACAGCTTCAAATGACCTCGTCCAACCTCAGCAGCAATGGCGCACCGCAAGAACCCCTGCGTATGCTTGCTCGTGTACAGCAGCCCGATGATCAAATTTAGAGAGAGAAAGCGTATTTGCCTTTGCCATCAATAGATCATGACTGTGAAAACCAGAGAATCCCATTCAATCCACATTTTTGCCAACATTGTGCCTTTCAAAGGCTGTGATCCCAAACCTTCGAAGAACGGCCCGTGTCACTTTATGCTCTGTGCTAAATTCCCATCGGCCATCTGTCTCACGCCTCGTCAAGCGTGCTGCTAGGTTATGGCGGTGTTTTTCGTGAAGGGTCGTATATTATATGATATTATGATGATTATATATCGCATATTTTCCATGAAGACTTAGAAGAAGAGAAGAGGTCTTTCCACATCTCAGCAGGATGGAAAATGGCTTGTTTAAATCGAACCTCCTTCAGTCGACCACAGCGGGAGAAACGCAAAAACCCCACCAATGAGAACGGTCACAATCCCATGTGAAAACTATTAGCCATATCATTTTGACGTCAACAAAGCGTTGGAAGTGCATTTTTAGTTACCCATCAGTGTTTATTCCTTCGACTGAAAGATCAGCAAAGACCTGCTTCTCGTCACGGCAGTCAAGGAACATTTGAAGAATCCCAAACATGAGTTTGTAGTTGGTCATAAAGATTACGCTTAGGGAACAAGCAAGTGCTGAGATCAAGTAACAAAATAAAATATTGTGATTGGTCACGATGGTTCGGTGCATGCATGTCAAAGTGCAAGTACATCCACCTGCGGAACTGTTTGGAAAATATTTTCGCACCGCAGACCTCAACAAACAAAAGGGCTTGCAACAATCTGCATAATTGAATCACTTCCGCAATGATGAGCGAAACAAGCTTTAATATGCGGCACGGATTGCGCAACCGTTCTAACTGAGGGTGCCAGATTCGGAGCAAAAGTAGAAAAATGTAACTGTACACAACTACAAATAACACCACTTCAACCATTACGTCCTGTCTGTACCAAATAACACCTTAGCGAGCATAAGACAGGCAAAAGTGACCATTCTAACTACAGCAAAGCATGCTGGGAAATGTGCAATTTCCCTGTCATGTGTTTTGCCTGGACGTCGAGAGAATGACGAGAAGGCGCCAAAACAACCGAAGCTCCATTCCCTGCTCATCCAATCAACGGTCTGGATGCATTCGTGGCCTCTACAGAAGGTAGACATTTCAAGCACAAGTGTTTTGGGGGAAGAACGTATCTCCACATCAAAACACATTCACCAGCTTTTATGTGCAATTTGTCCCAGCATGCAAATTCCCTGCAGCTGGCTGGTGCAAAATCGGACCAAACTAAATACTATTTGGAGCCCGGATGGTCTGGCCATGCCGTGTCATGTTCGCAACATCAAACGAGCATTTGTGCATATGAGCGCTGACGGCGGATGCAAGCGTGCTACATTCGCTCCTAATGAGGGTTACAAAAGACAGGAAGGGTTTTAATACGTTCAATACGCAGAAATGAACAATTTAAAATTTCACCATGGGGACTTTGGGTTTGGGCCGCCTGTGCGATTGACCCTCCTGGCGTAGCAGACAGCGTGTCAGTCGCGCACGAGGAGATTGAGGGTTCAAATATGTGTGGAGTTGGCCCTGAGCTTGTGTGGGTTCCCGCCAGGTACATCCACCCACGTTCCACAGACATGCATGTTCTGGTAATTGCAGACTGTAAATTGTGTGGAGGCTTGTCTCTGCTTGATACGTTCTCCGATTTTTCCAAAGATCCTATATTCTCTACTTGGGACTTGTTCTACTGCATCCAATTGTATTGAATCCTTCTGATTTGATTGTTTTTGTTTTGTACATTTTGTATCTACACCTGAATCGAGTCGTCTATCACGAAGAGATTGACGCCTTTACTGATGTGCTGTGTGCAAAATACGCACGCAATTCCCGCTGAGACGATACGAGACGATAACTGCACGCTGACTCTGCGTCGCTCCGTTGTGGCCAAGCGGGAACTGGGCCCAATGGCTAAGCTCTCAGTTTATCGGTGGATGGACGCTCCTACCCTCACTTAAGGCCACGATCTTTGGGTGAGGATCGCGGGTACCAGCAGCCAGGATGAGTTTCCACTAGAAGTGGCTGGCCGCACCCTTGAAGAAACGTTCTCCCAGAAGAAAATGCAGTAGAACCACTGGTCCTCCGCATTGAGAGGAGTCACATGTGGTGGTCTGGGCGTTTGGTTAGGAGGCCTCCTGAATGCCTCCCTGGGGAATTAGCGACGTCAGCAAATCCCTGCTTAGGCTGCTTTGAATAAATGTTTCAGATCATCAAAGAATGTGAAATATCAGTCCGTGACAAGTGACTCTAAACCCAAAGAGTGGTTGGGCCACCCTTAGCAGCAACAACTGCAATCAGGCGCCATCATTTGCAATGAGTCTCTTACAATTTTGGCCCACTCATCTTTGCAGAATTGTTGTCATTCAGCCACATTCTGGCTTTTCCAGCATGAGGCGTATTTTCAAGGTCATGCCACAGCATCTCGATAGGATTCAAGTCTGGAGTCGAAGCCACTCCAAAGTCTTCACTCTTTCTTCAGCCGTTCAGCGTTGGACTTGCTGGTGTGGATCTGCGTCCTGATTCAGAACCCAACCTGGTTTCTGATTGTGGCCCGAAGCAGATGGTCGGGCATTCTCCTTTTTTGTCATGTCTTGGCATTGCGGGGTTGTGGCGCGACCCCAGGATGCAGAGTGACGGACACAAATGCAGATAAAATGTATCTCTACATCTAAACATTGCTGCTGAGCAGTGGTAGCATACCGACACTGAGCTGCGGACAACAATTGACAACATCCAACATCAGACACAGCCCACAGGCTCAACTAAACAAACACAAAATGAGATGCATCTGCGTAAGAGCAGGAAAGTAAAGGTGGGTGAACACTGAAAGGAGCAGAACAGGAAGTTACTCCAAAATAAGGGCATTTAGCAGAACTAAGGCACCAAGAAAAGGCCACATAAACACACTGTCAGGTGGGACAACTCAAGGAGCGTGACATTTTTGGTGGACAGCGAATTCATAGTTCTGTTCATCACAGCAAGTCTTCCAAGTCCCGAAGCAGCAAAATATCCCCATCTTTCTCTGAAATGCGGCGTTAATTTTACGTTTTTGGCCCGTCTATTTCTTATGCTGGAGTCCCGAACACCGACCTTAACTCGGGCCTGTGAGGCCTGCAGTTCTTTGGAAGTTGTTGTGGAGTCTTTAGTGACCTCTCGGATGAGTCGTCGCTGCGCTCTTGGGGTAACTTTGGGTGGCCGACCACTGTTGATAATTTTTATATACCCGTATAAATTCTTCCAATTATAAGAAAATTTTGTACTCCCGTATAAATGATCATTTGTAAACCAAACGTGTTGACGCTTTTGTGCCTCATGTGCACCACAGCAGTCCAGAGCAGAGACGACAAAAGACAGGAAATTAGCATGGCTGAAGGTGGAGGAGATCCGGAGACTTTGGGTGAAAAAACTTGTTGCCATGTGGCATTTAAACGCCTCCGACCCATGATCAACCATGCCTTCACCAAAGTATTTATGAGCATTGTATCAGGACTGAAAAACTGAAAACAGCCAGGACTACAGAGGAATTTATTTTGCCGCAGCTACATGTGGAGTATCCGAGCAACTCAACCGTGTATCGGCCTCGTGGACACGTTCTTTTCCCGGAGGAGCATACAGGTGAAAACATCCCAAGATGAAAAGAAGTGTGTGTAACTACTGACAGTGAATCCGATGTTGTGAAAGCAGCTGCCCTGAACAACAGGAATAGACGGGACACTCTCTACAAAGGGCCATTACTTTGAATGTAATTGTTTTGCATTGTGTGGGTTAAGGTTTGTATCTTTTCATACAAGACTCCGCTGAATTTAATGATATCGCCATATCATGATACATCCCAAAATACTGCGATACATGCCCAACCCTATTGTGAATAATGGCTCTCACTGTGGTACACTGGGGTCCCAAAGCTAGAAATGACACATCTGGGCATGATGTCTAGCTTTGGAGGATCTTTTGGTCTCCTTCACTTTATCACACAGGTCCTACTTAGGTGATGTCTTGATTGCAAACAGATGTTTGGGGGGGGTTATTGACTAATATTGATATTTGTTGGACGATTTGACACATTAAAGTGTGACAAACACACAAAAAGAAGAACTTTTTCACACTATTGTATATATGTAGTATATTTATAAGTAACATGTTAGTATTTATGTATATTGTAAATGGAGTAAACCAAGCGTGCACACAATCGAAACTTTCTACCTGTATAGTAGCGCTCGGTTAGTTTTTGGGAATATTAAAGATGAAAGTTGCATTATCCATGTGTGGATGCCGGCCTGGTTTGCTTTTGCTGCCGGCACGAGAGCAAATCCAAAAAGAATTCTGGTTAGTGCCGTCATGCAAACTTTTATGACCTTGCCTCGTAAAACGCATTACAATCGAGAGTCGTTTGAAACCCGAACGCAAACGAGGAATCGGAATCGTTCAAATAGAAATCCTTACTCCTCGTGTCCGCTTGCAAGGCATGCCTTGATTGGCGTGGGAAAGCGCCAAAAGACTCCGGGTACCGTGAATGATCACTCACACATATTTATGGCATGTGTTGTTTTTGAAGTTGTTGTTTACAAATTCATGAGCACGCCCTTTGGACAACATGTGGGCGGGGCCATCTTTGCATTTTTCCTCACGTGAAATCAACGAGAGCGCCGGCTTTTAAGGACTAGCGTGCTCTTAAATGGAACAACTCGGGAATGACTTTCACCCCACGTGTGTGCCATTAGGTCCACAGAACCAGTGGATGCACCAGACCCGGCCGGCCCAATCATGTCTTCTTGTAAGAATGCCAGCGGACATAATGCCATAATGATAAGGACCTTCAACTACGGGGTTTGTAGTGCCAACTTTGGTCGTCTCACTTGAAAAGAACACAAAACCTTTCTTACTGTCACTCGAAAATGCTTTTTTTTTCTGCTTCAGATGGTCAACAGTTCTCCTTTCAGCCATTGAATTACATGACCCCTATTGATTTGGACAGCCGTGGTGTTTGAGGCTTGAGGTCAAAGGTTCCACAAGCACTCCAGGTCAGGGTCTCCAAACAACAACCCAAACTCCACAAGGAGACACCTCTCTTGGAATTCAGCATGAGCCTCAGGAATTGAGAACACATGGTGAGATTTATGTAGCTCTACGAGGATCCTCGGATGAAAGCAGCACATCACTCTGAGCATGTGTGATGTTTGAAGATGTTATCTGGAGGAGCTGTCTTGCAAAGCGTTTTGTAGACACACGCACACAAACATACTTTACGTGGTCTTAGTGCTGAATATGCTCGCTTCTATTCATATATTAATACACTCCCGCTCCAACCTTTGGCAAAAATGTGAATCTAATGAGATTTTGTGTCAGGTTTCCACACTGTCATGACTTGTTGTTGGCAAAAGCATATTAGCTCTGCCTCTTTGATCGCGCTGGGATTGTTGAGCTGCATAAGCAAGGCCTCCTGCAGCGCGCCATCGCTGCTGAGGTCGGACGCTGTAAGACATTTGGAACCTCTTCAAACATCCTGAGGGTTATAGAACAAAAAAGTCAAGTGGTAGACCCCAAAATATGCCACTGGGCCAGAGCCAGAGCAGGATGCTATTTGCTGTCCTCGGCCTAAATGACATTTGTTACCGGTACCGAGTGCAGTCCCGTAACCATCAGATTAACCGCCAAAGAAAGCTTTAAAGAAAAGTATTCAAAGGCCTCGTCTCCTTCAATGCCACAAGATTGGGTGTGTGGAATTTGCAGGAGAGCACCAAACTTGGGACATTTAAGACGCAGGAAAGGTTTACTCTCTGATAAGAAAAAACCCAAAACATTCTCATTCCTGATAGCTTTCAAAGTTACTGGCATGAAAAGGAGATCCCACCCGAGAGATAGAGAGGGTGATATCATGATCTGGGTTGCTTTTTCCTTCAATGGAACCATGGAACTTGAGGTTGTGCAGGGGCGTCAAACGGCTATGGAGATGTTGCAGGGGGCATGACAGAAGGCCCGCTTCCGTGTGGCTTTTGCAACAGGACAAAGCTGCAGTTCGCAATGCCCTCCTATCAAATCACATTTAGAGTCTGAGGACCAGAGGCTAGGCTGGCTAGCTGGCCGCCATCGGAGAGACAGTGGAGCCAGGTAAAATGTGTAAAAAAATGGTAAAAAAGTGCTTCAAATGCAATTAAATGCAATCACACACAGTGGCGCCGACAGACTAAGACTATGACCAGTTTTCATTCTCATGGGGATAAAGGACATAAGTGGGCGTACTTTATCTGGTTGACCAAGTGCGAGTAGATGAAAAATGGATCTCCCTCATGGCATGTGACCATTTAGTCGCAGGTCGGAGCCCAGCCTTGGTTAGCGTAATGAATTTGTTCCAGAAGATCCGACTAAAACCTAAACGTGCTCCAACCGAATACATTGTCTACAACAAAATAACGTAAATCCAATTCACTCGTTTTACGCAAAAATGTTGACACAAAACACTAAAAATAGTTTTGCTATTGTAGTTTTTCATGCGGTGAACAATTGGAAAGGAATATAAATGACGATAAATGAATAAGTTACAGTCCCCGTCAAAAGTGAATGAACAACTGAGGTTACTTTCACCTCTGATGGTTGACCAAGATCACCATGAGGCAGCGACCGCAACATAAAGACCACCTGAGTGTTTTGCCGTGAGTTCTTTCTTCACGTCAATAATGTCCTCACCATCTTTTATCAAACACTTGCATTATTGTACGCTAAGCGAAAAATGTTAACCAATTGCTTCATGTTCGACATAAACCAAAACCTGTTCCACCTGATGCATATGCTACCTGAGGTTCCACTGTAACTGCTCCTGTCATTCAGTGGCGGGTGGTGCATTTTGGACCTCGGCCTTCAGTGGGTACTACTAACCCAACCCACTTCAAACAACACCACCGCCAATGAAGCTAACATGCATGTTTTTGGAATGTGGGAGGAAAGCGGAGTACCCGGAGAAAACCCACACACGCACGGGGAGAACATGCAAACTCCACACAGAGATGCCCAACGGAGATTCTATTCNATCATTTGCAATGAGTCTCTTACGATTTTGGCCCACTCATCTTTGCAGAATTGTTGTCATTCAGCCACATTCTGGCTTTTCCAGCATGAGGCGTATTTTCAAGGTCATGCCACAGCATCTCGATAGGATTCAAGTCTGGAGTCGAAGCCACTCCAAAGTCTTCACTCTTTCTTCAGCCGTTCAGCGTTGGACTTGCTGGTGTGGATCTGCGTCCTGATTCAGAACCCAACCTGGTTTCTGATTGTGGCCCGAAGCAGATGGTCGGGCATTCTCCTTTTTTGTCATGTCTTGGCATTGCGGGGTTGTGGCGCGACCCCAGGATGCAGAGTGACGGACACAAATGCAGATAAAATGTATCTCTACATCTAAACATTGCTGCTGAGCAGTGGTAGCATACCGACACTGAGCTGCGGACAACAATTGACAGCGCTCCAACATTAGACACAGCCCACAGGCTCAACTAAACAAACACAAAATGAGATGCATCTGCGTAAGAGCAGGAAAGTAAAGGTGGGTGAACACTGAAAGGAGCAGAACAGGAAGTTACTCCAAAATAAGGGCATTTAGCAGAACTAAGGCACCAAGAAAAGGCCACATAAACACACTGTCAGGTGGGACAACTCAAGGAGCGTGACATTTTTGGTGGACAGCGAATTCATAGTTCTGTTCATCACAGCAAGTCTTCCAAGTCCCGAAGCAGCAAAATATCCCCATCTTTCTCTGAAATGCGGCGTTAATTTTACGTTTTTGGCCCGTCTATTTCTTATGCTGGAGTCCCGAACACCGACCTTAACTCGGGCCTGTGAGGCCTGCAGTTCTTTGGAAGTTGTTGTGGAGTCTTTAGTGACCTCTCGGATGAGTCGTCGCTGCGCTCTTGGGGTAACTTTGGGTGGCCGACCACTGTTGATAATTTTTATATACCCGTATAAATTCTTCCAATTATAAGAAAATTTTGTACTCCCGTATAAATGATCATTTGTAAACCAAACGTGTTGACGCTTTTGTGCCTCATGTGCACCACAGCAGTCCAGAGCAGAGACGACAAAAGACAGGAAATTAGCATGGCTGAAGGTGGAGGAGATCCGGAGACTTTGGGTGAAAAAACTTGTTGCCATGTGGCATTTAAACGCCTCCGACCCATGATCAACCATGCCTTCACCAAAGTATTTATGAGCATTGTATCAGGACTGAAAAACTGAAAACAGCCAGGACTACAGAGGAATTTATTTTGCCGCAGCTACATGTGGAGTATCCGAGCAACTCAACCGTGTATCGGCCTCGTGGACACGTTCTTTTCCCGGAGGAGCATACAGGTGAAAACATCCCAAGATGAAAAGAAGTGTGTGTAACTACTGACAGTGAATCCGATGTTGTGAAAGCAGCTGCCCTGAACAACAGGAATAGACGGGACACTCTCTACAAAGGGCCATTACTTTGAATGTAATTGTTTTGCATTGTGTGGGTTAAGGTTTGTATCTTTTCATACAAGACTCCGCTGAATTTAATGATATCGCCATATCATGATACATCCCAAAATACTGCGATACATGCCCAACCCTATTGTGAATAATGGCTCTCACTGTGGTACACTGGGGTCCCAAAGCTAGAAATGACACATCTGGGCATGATGTCTAGCTTTGGAGGATCTTTTGGTCTCCTTCACTTTATCACACAGGTCCTACTTAGGTGATGTCTTGATTGCAAACAGATGTTTGGGGGGGGTTATTGACTAATATTGATATTTGTTGGACGATTTGACACATTAAAGTGTGACAAACACACAAAAAGAAGAACTTTTTCACACTATTGTATATATGTAGTATATTTATAAGTAACATGTTAGTATTTATGTATATTGTAAATGGAGTAAACCAAGCGTGCACACAATCGAAACTTTCTACCTGTATAGTAGCGCTCGGTTAGTTTTTGGGAATATTAAAGATGAAAGTTGCATTATCCATGTGTGGATGCCGGCCTGGTTTGCTTTTGCTGCCGGCACGAGAGCAAATCCAAAAAGAATTCTGGTTAGTGCCGTCATGCAAACTTTTATGACCTTGCCTCGTAAAACGCATTACAATCGAGAGTCGTTTGAAACCCGAACGCAAACGAGGAATCGGAATCGTTCAAATAGAAATCCTTACTCCTCGTGTCCGCTTGCAAGGCATGCCTTGATTGGCGTGGGAAAGCGCCAAAAGACTCCGGGTACCGTGAATGATCACTCACACATATTTATGGCATGTGTTGTTTTTGAAGTTGTTGTTTACAAATTCATGAGCACGCCCTTTGGACAACATGTGGGCGGGGCCATCTTTGCATTTTTCCTCACGTGAAATCAACGAGAGCGCCGGCTTTTAAGGACTAGCGTGCTCTTAAATGGAACAACTCGGGAATGACTTTCACCCCACGTGTGTGCCATTAGGTCCACAGAACCAGTGGATGCACCAGACCCGGCCGGCCCAATCATGTCTTCATCTAAGAATGCCAGCGGACATTGAATCGGACTGCCATAATGATAAGGACCTTCAACTACGGGGTTTGTAGTGCCAACTTTGGTCGTCTCACTTGAAAAGAACACAAAACCTTTCTTACTGTCACTCGAAAATGCTTTTTTTTTCTGCTTCAGATGGTCAACAGTTCTCCTTTCAGCCATTGAATTACATGACCCCTATTGATTTGGACAGCCGTGGTGTTTGAGGCTTGAGGTCAAAGGTTCCACAAGCACTCCAGGTCAGGGTCTCCAAACAACAACCCAAACTCCACAAGGAGACACCTCTCTTGGAATTCAGCATGAGCCTCAGGAATTGAGAACACATGGTGAGATTTATGTAGCTCTACGAGGATCCTCGGATGAAAGCAGCACATCACTCTGAGCATGTGTGATGTTTGAAGATGTTATCTGGAGGAGCTGTCTTGCAAAGCGTTTTGTAGACACACGCACACAAACATACTTTACGTGGTCTTAGTGCTGAATATGCTCGCTTCTATTCATATATTAATACACTCCCGCTCCAACCTTTGGCAAAAATGTGAATCTAATGAGATTTTGTGTCAGGTTTCCACACTGTCATGACTTGTTGTTGGCAAAAGCATATTAGCTCTGCCTCTTTGATCGCGCTGGGATTGTTGAGCTGCATAAGCAAGGCCTCCTGCAGCGCGCCATCGCTGCTGAGGTCGGACGCTGTAAGACATTTGGAACCTCTTCAAACATCCTGAGGGTTATAGAACAAAAAAGTCAAGTGGTAGACCCCAAAATATGCCACTGGGCCAGAGCCAGAGCAGGATGCTATTTGCTGTCCTCGGCCTAAATGACATTTGTTACCGGTACCGAGTGCAGTCCCGTAACCATCAGATTAACCGCCAAAGAAAGCTTTAAAGAAAAGTATTCAAAGGCCTCGTCTCCTTCAATGCCACAAGATTGGGTGTGTGGAATTTGCAGGAGAGCACCAAACTTGGGACATTTAAGACGCAGGAAAGGTTTACTCTCTGATAAGAAAAAACCCAAAACATTCTCATTCCTGATAGCTTTCAAAGTTACTGGCATGAAAAGGAGATCCCACCCGAGAGATAGAGAGGGTGATATCATGATCTGGGTTGCTTTTTCCTTCAATGGAACCATGGAACTTGAGGTTGTGCAGGGGCGTCAAACGGCTATGGAGATGTTGCAGGGGGCATGACAGAAGGCCCGCTTCCGTGTGGCTTTTGCAACAGGACAAAGCTGCAGTTCGCAATGCCCTCCTATCAAATCACATTTAGAGTCTGAGGACCAGAGGCTAGGCTGGCTAGCTGGCCGCCATCGGAGAGACAGTGGAGCCAGGTAAAATGTGTAAAAAAATGGTAAAAAAGTGCTTCAAATGCAATTAAATGCAATCACACACAGTGGCGCCGACAGACTAAGACTATGACCAGTTTTCATTCTCATGGGGATAAAGGACATAAGTGGGCGTACTTTATCTGGTTGACCAAGTGCGAGTAGATGAAAAATGGATCTCCCTCATGGCATGTGACCATTTAGTCGCAGGTCGGAGCCCAGCCTTGGTTAGCGTAATGAATTTGTTCCAGAAGATCCGACTAAAACCTAAACGTGCTCCAACCGAATACATTGTCTACAACAAAATAACGTAAATCCAATTCACTCGTTTTACGCAAAAATGTTGACACAAAACACTAAAAATAGTTTTGCTATTGTAGTTTTTCATGCGGTGAACAATTGGAAAGGAATATAAATGACGATAAATGAATAAGTTACAGTCCCCGTCAAAAGTGAATGAACAACTGAGGTTACTTTCACCTCTGATGGTTGACCAAGATCACCATGAGGCAGCGACCGCAACATAAAGACCACCTGAGTGTTTTGCCGTGAGTTCTTTCTTCACGTCAATAATGTCCTCACCATCTTTTATCAAACACTTGCATTATTGTACGCTAAGCGAAAAATGTTAACCAATTGCTTCATGTTCGACATAAACCAAAACCTGTTCCACCTGATGCATATGCTACCTGAGGTTCCACTGTAACTGCTCCTGTCATTCAGTGGCGGGTGGTGCATTTTGGACCTCGGCCTTCAGTGGGTACTACTAACCCAACCCACTTCAAACAACACCACCGCCAATGAAGCTAACATGCATGTTTTTGGAATGTGGGAGGAAAGCGGAGTACCCGGAGAAAACCCACACACGCACGGGGAGAACATGCAAACTCCACACAGAGATGCCCAACGGAGATTCCAACCCAAATCTTCTGATTGGCCAACATGCTTGGGACACGCATCTCGGTGTGCTCGGTGGGTTAGGTCTTGATCAGAAGCAGTTTTCCGAAAGCGCTCCGTCCCAAATAAGTATTTCACTCCATAGCAGGTCCTGAAACCAAAACTTTGAAGTTGGACCTTATTGCCAATTATTAGGGTTTTTGCTATGATTGGGGACAATCATTCTCCCTGAGAATGAAACGCGGGGGCTTTCCCACCCAGGATGACAAAGATGCTCTAGTGGCCAAAGTGAATCCTTACAATACGGGACATCCTGTAATTTACATTTGTCTGTTCTCCCCAATTTCCAATACTATGCTCCTTGCCAGAACCACTACATGCTGAAGGCTCCTGCTAGTTGGATCCAGATGTTCGCAGCTCACAGCTGAGACATCAGGAGGTGAAGCTCTCAGCATGCCATCACTCTCCCCACAAAAATATACCTCATCAGGCGTAAACTTTGACACCCCCACCTAATCCCAAGCCCGACCCCCGGGTCACAACAATAACTAAAAAGACCAAAAGACTCCTACAGACAACCAGTCGGTCCTCACCTGCAGGACACCTCCTCTTCATCCTGCACCTCCGCGTCTCGCTGCGCGATGGGCAGAGTGAGGGCCCCGGCCTTGTGTTACCCCACGTCCTCGACTGTTGGCCCCACTTAAAGCCACAGGGGGCGCCGTCTTGGAGGCAGACGCTCCAAACGCTCCACTCGGCCAGCGGGTTCAGGACGCAGGCATCTACAAGGAAAGGACATATGAGTTGGCTTCCGGAAGGGAAAACCTTTTGACTCACGGGCCACAATGGGCTCTAAAATGTGTCCGTTGGGTCGAATCAGACGCAGAAAAAACCCCACAGTGTGTGTCAACTTACAAAGTACTTACTAGAGATGCAACAATTCATTGATGAATTAATGATTAATCCATTATCCAATTCATTGCTTTAAAAAAAATTGGTATTGAATAGTTTCTTGATGGGAACATGTAAATATCCTCTACTGTCAGTCTCCCAGGCAGCATTATCCTCCAATAGTGTCTTGATATCATCCTGTAAAATATTGATGTCATTGCATAATGCGCTAATGAGGGCAGCGCATAAAGCAGCAGCATCTTCCAATAGTGCCCTGATATTCTCTTGTAGAACCCTGACATACTTGCATACTGCGTATTGTCTCCCATATGATTTATAGCCTTTATAGCCTTGAAGAGCAGCACGCAAAGCAGCATTGTCTTCCAATAATGCCTTGATATCAACATGCAGAACTCTGACATCTTGCATAATGTTCTATTTTCTTATTTAGGGTTCTTAGCTTCCTTAAGAGCAGGAACGAGGCACCATTATCTTCCAATAATGCCTTGATATCAACATGCAGAACTCTGACATCTTGCATAATGTTCTATTTTCTTATTTAGGGTTCTTAGCTTCCTTAAGAGCAGGCACGAGGCACCATTATCTTCCAATAATGCCTTGATATCAACATGCAGAACTCTGACAACTTGCATAATGTTCTATTTTCTTATTTAGGGTTCTTAGCTTCCTTAAGAGCAGGCACGAGGCACCATTATCTTCCAATAATGCCTTGATATTTTCTTGTGGAGTCTTGACATCATTTCATAATGTTCTGTCTTCTTCCATAAGAGTTTCAACCTCCTTCACAGCAGAACACAATACTGCATTTTCATCTTGCAACACCTCAGTTTCTTCTTTTAGTGCTTTTGCTTCTTTGCTAAGTGCTCTATTTTCCTCCATAAGGTTTATGACCTCACCATGGAACTCCATGATCTTTTCAATGAGGATGTCATTCTGCGATTGTACATACTGAATCTGTGATTGCAAATATTTTAAATCCTGCTTAATTTGTGCTGCAGGACACTTTTGTGTCACCAATGTACCGGACTGTCGTGGTGAAGAGAGAGCTGAGGCGGAATGTTAGTGTTCATGAAGTGAAATAGTTTACATTTATGATATCATGAGCAGAGCTCGTGCCTTGTACATCCTCTTTCCAGTCAGGGAGGGGAAAAAAATGCAATTTTACGAGACTAATGTTATGAAAAAATTTCATTTTAGTAGTTAGTGCATACAATTGAAGTATTATATAAAAATTACTTTTTAAAAAAGTCATGTTGTGATTTTTGAAAAATTAGGTTGCAAAAAAATTACAAATATAATGGCAATAAAGTTGCAATAAATTAATTATGAGATAAAAAATGACATAGTTGGAAAATAAATAAAAACCACCAGAGATGGAAAAAACGGCTGTAATTTTACAAGAACACACACAAAAGATTATGAGAAAGAAGTTGTATTCCAACAAGAAAATAAGTCACAATTTTACAATAATAATGTAACATTATGAGGAAAAAGTAATACGTCATTTTAGTAGCATAGAGTTGACATATTTAGGGAAAAAAAAATTTTAAGCCATGTTTTTTTTATTAGGTTGGAAAAAAGTTATAATATATTAAATCAATAAAATAATTACAAAAAAAATTTACAAGAAGAAAGTTGAAATAGTTTGAAAAAAACAACAACTTAGAAATGTAAACATTTTTTTTTGTAATTTTCTGAGAATAAAGTTAAAATATTACTATATACATTCATTCATTCATTTTCAAAAACATGCAAGTTAGGTTCATTGGCGACTCTAAATTGTCCGTAGGTAAGAATGTGAGTGTGAATTTTTGTCTATATGTGCCCTGCGATTGGCCAGTCCAGGGTGTACCCCGCCTCCCGCCCAAAGTCTGCTGGGATAGGCTCCAGCATCCCCGCCACCCTAATGAGGATAAGCGGCATAGAAAATGAATGAATGTAAGGCTTGTAAGTCTTGGACTTACAGAGACTCTTTAGGGAGACCTGAGACTCTTTATGTCAAGTGCGCTTCTCCGTGCGCTTTCGAGGCTCACGCGTCTAAAAAACGAACCCCCACTCTGCTTTGTATCAAAGCCTCGTCCTCTCAGACCTGCTGTGCCGCAGTCCTTGCAATTACCGTAATGATGTGTTCAAGGCCTGCGTTACAATTCCTTTCACTAAAGGGTTGTCACCAGCCTGATGCACACAGGATTAGGGTTTTTCTAGTGACTTTTTCCTGGAGGGACTCACCTATTGTCGGCCAGGGTTCAATGTGACCGTGGTGCTCGTCTGCCAGACACTCGGTGTTTTGTGCAAAGGTTCCTTCAGGACAGCGGCTCAGACATTGGCCTTTTTGCACCAGGAAGCCCGCTTTACACTTGATGCAGAAGTTCCTGCTGAAGCAGAGCTCGCAGTCCACTGAGCGACACTCTGACAACACACCAACGCACACTCAAGTCCACTTTACACCATCGTCACGTTACAAATCTCAAAGTCAACCTACTCAAGCAGCGGTTGATGTCCCGTCCCCTCTGGCCAAAGTGTCCGGCCGGGCAGGCTTGGAGACACGTTCCGTGGTGGGACATGCCGTCCCGCTGCAGCAAGAGGAAGAAGCGCTCGTTGCAGCGCATGCAGCCGTTTTCGGGGGAACACTCCCGGCAATTCCGACAACCCCTTGACTTCTCTTGGTGAGCTGCGAGAGGAAAAGGACGCTGACTTTAATGTCAGAGGAGAGGCCATGGAAGAAGACATGCAAGACGTCAGTAAACATGCTGAACAAGGACTTTTTTCGGTTATGGACCACCTGATGGGACCCACCGAGAACTCTGGATTATGAAAAATGAAAATGAAAATACCTGTCCATTCACATACACGCATGGTAAATATCGGTCCCTTCCTTTACACACTTTATGCAAACATCGGTCTGTCCATTCACTCACTCAGTTGAGAGTAATGTGCTCCACTATAGAGGGTGTCTTCATTCATTTTGAACGCTGCAAAAAGTCAATATCTTATAAAGAACATTTCTCTGATTTCTAGTCAGTTTAGGATTAAAAAATGAAAAGCCACAAACATCATCCATCCATCCATTTACTATGTCGCTTATTCTCATTAGGGTCGCGGGGGAATGCTGGAGCCTATCCCAGCTGACTTGGGGCGGGAGGCGGGGTACACCCTGGACTGGTCGCCAGTCAATCACAGGGCAGAAGTACAAGCATTGACACTCACATTCATACTCTGAAGGATAGTTTAGAGTCGCAAATTAACCTAGCACGCATGTTTTGGGAATGTGGGAGGAAACCAAGAGCACCCGGAGAAAACCCACACACACTGAATAATTGATGAATCGGTCGATTATTTATCGGTCGATTTATCGATTAATGACATTTTTAAAAAGACATTTATAATTTAAAAAAATGACTGCACGAATGGACATTTTCCCTCCAAAACTCACAGCGAAGAGGAAGATCTCAGCCACCGAAATTGAAGTAGCAAAGTATAAACCATCAGTTGACAAAGGTCACAAACACGCTACTGCAGTTTCCCTGTTCTACCAGTAGCTTTTGCGTGCATGCATGGTAAGATTTAATGGCGAGAGTGCAGAAATGTACACGATTTCCTGAGCACAAGCACAAGTACGGGATTGGCTGATGGGAATGCTTTTACACACACGCTATGCACACAGCTCTGCAGTGCTTTGCTTTGCAAGATATCAAAAAGAGGCAAACATGTTGGTAGCTCCTTTCCAAAGTCAAAGGTATGTCCGCTTTCATGGATTTCAAAAATAGTTACACTAGAGTGGCTAAAATCAGGATATTTAAAGTACATTTTGAAACGAAACGATTCATCGATTATCAAAATAGTTGTCGATTATTTGGATAATCGATTAATAATCGATTCATCGATTAATCGTTGCAGCTCTAGAGAACATGCAAACTCCACACAGAAATGCCCCACGGAGATTCAAACCCTGATGTCCTGACTGTGAGGCCAACATGCTACCCACTCATGCACCGCGCGGCCCGCCATCAACCTCATGTATGTCATTTAGTCTTAGTAAAGTCTTTTTTCCCGAGTAATTAGTCTGGGAAGGATAAAGTCATCTACAAAAGCACCATGCAGTCCATCTGAGCCAAGGAAATACACTTTGTTCCTGTGCACAATGTGAATTTAAGAATTAAACCCTTTTTAAACATCCGTCCATCCATTTTCTATGCCGCTTATCCTCAGTAGGGTCGCGGGTACGCTGGAGCCTACCCCAGCTGAGCATGGGCGGGAGGCTGGGTACACCCAGGACTGTTCGTTTTTATAGTTATATAAACAAATGAAACCAATTGGTTGTTCATTATTTAGTAAAATGTTTTATTTTCTCTTGTGTATTTTTATTTATTATTGCTCTTTAACCAAACAAAAATATGTTTTTTCCGATTACTCAAATAATTGAACAATTTTTGGTGGAATACTCGATTACTAAAATATTTGATGGCTGCAGCCCTTGTCCATCCACATTCACACATAATGCAAGCACCCGTTTGTCCATTCACATACACAGATTGCTGTTTTCGGTTTGGATTTCAGTCTGTATGGAGCAGGTAGATGTTATTCGCAAAACTATTTCTCATCAGGGCGGGGCGAAAACCTTTCTGTCCCCCAGGGGTGGCAGAACAGGAAAAAACTGACAACCTCTGCTCTATTTTTTAACATTTGTCTGTCCATTCACGTATGTACGCAAACACTTGTTGTCATGCCGACAACCTAAAGTTGATGAGCCGCATACCGACTTCTCTAGACGGGATGATGCAACAATGTCATTTTTGATTGATGGATCAAACGTTTCCTCTCATCCACAGTCAGATGGGATGGGCTCCTGCATTCCCCCGCGACCCCAGTGAGGACAGGCGGCATAGAAAATGGATGGGTGGACCAAAGGTTTGACTTTGTAAGCCAAGTTGCTGCATGGCCATGCAGAGAATCAATGCCGGGATGAGTGACGTGTGACTATCACCAATCACAGTGTGACATCCTACATTTAGTACGACGACCGATGGGCTGAAAAAGTGCAACCTTCCATGATCCTGACTTTTCCATACGGGCTGGTATCACATTGCTTCCCTTCCGTAAATCGGCCTGAGTGACATCATCAAATTAGAAACACATCATCAAGTTAGAAACACGGCATGTGATCTTGGTTGTGTAGCAGTGGAGCTGGTAAATGTCAAGATAAATGTGACAACCGAGCGTCCATCCTTGCTGCCGGTGTCATGGCCGTGCTGTGAAAGCTGTCACATGACCCCTTCAAAAACGTTGTTACTGGACCCATTTCTGTCTGACATCCTCGTGCTGGGTCGCTCGATCGCACGGCCGTGGTTTCAGAGCGCTCTTTGTAATTGTAAGATTGGATTCAGCTCCCGAAGTCCAGAAAGGCACAATCCAGGTTGAAGCCCAATTCATGCCTCGCACTCTAATCAAGCACCTTTAAAGTATAAAAAGAAGCTGTGGGCCGTGCATTTGGTACCTGAGCCTTCAGTGGGGACTTAAGCGACCAATTGGCGATCAGTTAGGCGCGTCACCGTTCGTGTGACGTGTTCAAGCTCACTGTGTCGTTCTGAGTGTTCGGTTGATGCTTTAAAGCCGATTCATGTCAGAGGACAGTTATTAGCTACCTGGCATTGAGGTGACTCGGAAAAGTGACTGGTTAAAGAAACAGCGCCATTGCTAATAGTGTTTAGGTGACATGGGCCAGCACTCATGGATCTGAAGGCCCTGGGCAGAAGCTGAATCTGACCGGACAAAAACGGAAGTCAGGGCAGCCAAGAAACCAGCTACCCAATAGGGCTATTAGACCTTTTCATTGAACATACTGGCATTGAAGTTGTAAATGGAGGCCAGTGCTCTGATCGTGTTTACATATCATTTCTGGTTGGTGAATAAAAGGTCGGTTGATAAAATGCAACCCAAAAACCAAACCCCCCCAATTTAGCCCTGTAATTGAGTTGAAACGGATGTAGCTTGGCTAACTTTTCGAAAGGGATGTCAGCTTCTTGCACACATGCATGTGATTAGGGAAGACAAAGTCAGCGGGGAGTTGGCAGTTTAGTGTTCGTAATGACATCCCACCAAGCTCCACGCATCAAAAGTGCAAATGAATCACAAACGCGCGAGCCGCGGTGCCCCGGGAGTCCTGTTTTACACAGCGAGGTCTACAATGCAAATGTTCCCTAATCGTCAGGAGGGGGATGCGTTGTATTGAGATGATATTTTATTGCTTGTCATTTGCTACACTTTATTGGTAAAATGAAGGCCAAAAAAATATGACTTATTGTATTTTGATGAAATGATGGCCAACTTGAAATGAACAAACCAAGAATCAAGTTTATTTGTAGTTCCAAGTGCAATTAAGGTGTTTTTAATCACTTTTTTGTGTCTCCAACGAGTTCACGCTTTTCGTCCTACAGCATTGTAACGCAGTAGTCCGCAAATGACGTCACCCAGCGACTTCCACGACAGCCAATAGCTACGTTTCTTACTGGAAAGTGGGAACAGCGCAGGCTTCCAGGGAACCTACCAAGAAAACGTCGTACGCCACGCGTGCTTTTCTTCGACGTACACAACTGTAACTGTCACGTACAGGGAAAAAAAGGAAACTGCAACTTGGAAACGCACATTTTGATATGGTAAGCCAAACGCACATTAGCTAGCCCAGGCTAATACTAACGGCTAACCGCCGCCGTCACGCTTTCCAACGCATTCTCAGCGATAATTCAGCACATTAATTTGAACTTCTATGTACACATAGACACTCACAAAGACGAACGTTTCCCGCGGCCCGAACGTTTTACGGCGTATTTAAAAAGCTTGCCGTGCTTTGTTTGGGGCTAGCGTGGGAGGAAAAACGTCAAAGATCGTCCAATAGCGAGACGAGCACTCACTCCCTCTGGCTGTCACTGAAACGATTGTTTTTGGAGGAGATGTCTCCCTTTAACGTTTTAACCCGAGCTTTTAGCCATTTTCCTGTGCGTTTTTAACTGTTTATTACCGAGACACCATAAACCAGCCCAGTGTCACATACGACCCAGTCCACAGCCTGTCAAGCTCATCAAAACCCTTGCAGAGAAACAGGAAGGTCCAGCACCTTCTAACGTGTACGGGTATCTTAGAAGTGACAGATATACCTCCCCTCCGCTGGGGATCTCTGTGTGGCGTTTGCATGTTCTCCCCGTGCGTGCGTGGGGTTTTCTCCGCTGCACGTGCATGTTAGCTTCATTGGCCACTCTAAATTAGAGTGTGAATGTTTGTTTGTCTGCCCTGCGATTGGCCGGCGACCAGTCCAGGGTGTACCCCGCCTCCCTACCCGGAGTCAGCTGGGGTAGGCTCCAGCCTACCCGCGACCCTAATGAGGATAAGCGGTACATAAAAAAGAAAATGGAGATATACTGTTTGTCTGTTGCGCACATCCATCATCCATGTGTGTGACTTTTAAGAGCTGAAGAATGCGAGCCAGATGCGCTCGGAGCTGTTTCAGGCCCAAATTAATCACACTTGTCCATAGTTAACTCATAATTAATCGCAGGTACTTTATTTGTAGTTGACATATTTCTACACACTATGTGTAAATATGCAAATATTTTTGATCTCTATTCTATTTATTACTTATATTTCTTGAACCGAGCGATTTCCCTCGAAGTTCAATACAGTTTGTCTAAATCTAAAATATAATTTTATCTTAATAAGTAGGGATGTAAATGTCTGTGGTAAATGATTCCATATGCTGCAAAACTACGATAACGACACCAAATGTCCGGTCAAAGGGTATCAATGTTGGAAATATGGGCTATTCTTTTATTCCAAAACAAAATCCAGTCAGAAATCCCCCAGTTCTTTCATGTTTTGGATGTTTGATGTGAGCGGTGACTTGTCCCACAGTTTGAACGCAACTCATTATAAAAATAGTCATGAAATGAAAAACAACAACAACACATTCAATGAGAAGGTACAGTATATCCACACTTTTGGCCTGCACTGTACATTTCACAGATTGGAATACCGGTGTTTGTAAATTAAACAAAATCATCACCAATTTACTCGTTCACGCTCTGTCTTCTGAAGGGGAAGTGTGCTAAATTACAGCGCGTTGACGAACACCTCGTTTCCACTGGAGTGCGGTTTTGTTTACGGAGACCTAAATGGTCTCTGACGTGATTTGTCAACCTGGCTTAAATATGTTCTACATTGTTTGTAATTATGGTGTACAAGCGAACGGTAAATTACAAATATTCCATCAATTGTTCATGGCGAGAGCCATGACAAGCTACAGTATAGCCACAAGCATTCAAGGCATTATACATGTTGTAAAACATCTTTTCACAGTGTTATGTTGAAGGTGATTCAACATGTCGACCCCGTCCCTCATGGTGTCCTGTGGGGGGTGGTCCAGAAGTACAGCATTGGTGGAGCGCTGCTACGTGCCATTGGGTCCTGGTACAATCGGAGCTGGAGTCCGGTTGGCGTTGCCAGCAGTAAGTCAAGCGTGTTTCCGGTGAACGTTGGCCTCCACCAAGGCTGCCCTTTGTCAGCCATTCTGTTCATAATCTTCCTGGACAGAATTTCCAGGGAGGGAGGGAGTCCAGTTTGGTGGTCTTGGGATCTCGTCTCTGCTATTTGTAGATGATGTGGTCCTGATGGCCTCATCAGGCTGTGACCTTCAGCGTTCACTGGAGCGGTTGGCAGCTGAGTGTGAGACTCAGCACCTCCAAATCCGAGGCCATGGTTCTCAGTCGGTAACGGGTGCATTGTACCCTCCTGGTTGGGAGTGAGGTCTTGCCCCTGGTGGAGGAGTTCAAGTATCTCGGGGTCTTGCTCATCAGTGAAAGAAGGTTGGAGCGTGAGGTCGACAGACGAAGCGGTCGTGGTGAAAAGAGAGCTGAGCCGGAACAATCTCTGTTCCCACCCTCACCTATGGTCGTGAGTTATGGGTCACCTAGTAGTTAGGGTGAGGAGCTTGGCCATCCGAGAGGAGCCAGTTGAGGTGGCTACGACTCTGGATGCCTGCCGGACTCCTCCCTGGCGAGGTGTTCAAGTATCTCGGGTTCTTGTTCACGAGTGAGGGAAGGTTGGAGCGTGAGATCGACAGACGGATCGGTGCAGCATCTGCAGTAATACAGTCGCTGTACCGGACCGTCGTGGTGAAGAGAGAGCAGAGCCGGAAGGCAAAGCTCTCTGTTTACCGATGGATCTACGTTCCCACCATCACCTATGGTCATGAGTTATGGGTCATGACCGAAAGAACGAGATCGCGGATACAAGCGGCGGAAATGAGTTTCCTTCGTAGGGTGGCTGGACTCACCCTAAGAGATAGGGTGAGGAGCTCGGCCATCCGGGAGGAGCTCAGAGTAGAGCCGCTGCTCCTTCACATAGAGAGGAGCCAGTTGAGGTGGCTCGGGCATCTAGTCCGGATGCCTCCCGGGCGCCTCCCCAGTGAGGTGTTTCGGGCACGCCCGGTCGGGAGAAGGCCCACGGGAAGACCTAGGACACGCTGGAGGGACTATGTCTCACAGCTGGCCTGGGAACGCCTTGGTGTCCTCCCGGTGGAGCTGGAAGAGATCGCCGGGGACCGGGAAGTCTGGACTTTCCTACTGAAGCTGCTTCCCCCGCGACGCGGAGGAAAATGGAATGGTGTCCGCTTTCGTCACTTGGGACTACGCCCCTTTTTCTGCGACTCCCGTTAGGCCGCCATGTCGTCTGTAGAAATGTTGCTTTGAAAGAACGTAGAACATAAGTACAAACGACCTACTGTGGAACATGTCCAAGCAAAGACAGATTTGATTGACTCTTTTAATCCTTGCGTCTTCACAGAGATGGTGTTTGTTTTTCCTTGGATTTGGTTATGATTGTGGTTTTTATTCAATGCTAATTTTGCTGACTGAAAGTTTGGCTTTCGTTGGGTTTGTTGTTTAATTTGTTTTCTTCAAAAGCTCTTTACACTCTAACTGCTGTGTAAAATAAAATCATGTTTACTGTACTCGTGACATTCATTAAATCTCATGCACAGCTGTCACATGATTACTTATTGATCAATCAATCATGGCGGCGTGTGACAAATGATGGACCTTAAGTAATGCAGCATGTCATTTCTGGCCCACGTGATTGGACGTTCTCGGGTTCTTTCCTTAAATTTCAAACAATCGCTCACATCAATGGGTGTCCAAAGTGACATAAGTCCAAGTGGGCCAGAAAAACAGCCAGAACGGCGAAAACTGCAACAAGAAAAAGGGGAAATGTCGTCGTCACTGGAAACCCACTTTGCCAAATAAAACGAAGCCGATTGGCCAGTACGGAAAGTCTGCGCGTCGCAGCTTGAAGTCACACGCGACCCTACTTGCTTGGCGGAACAAAAAAAGGATTTTACACCCAAACTTTGGCTCTCTTAGCCCCACAGTTTTTTGTATGGCTCAATTTTCACCCAAATTCTGCTTTGTGTTGTCATGCAGTGTCTCCCGCGCGGGGCAAAACTCTACTGAATTGGGGAAGTGCAAGGATCCTCCAGAAAATGTATATTTTATTGATATTTTTGGGTGTCTGGAACAGATATATTGGAAAAATTCCATCCATTTTCCTCCATTTAGTTTTTTCTTGACCCTTGCGGAGCAAGTTGATACTGAAAAATGTCACTCTTTTCCTCGATGTAGTTGTATTTTAGTGGAAGGAACGCGCGGAGGTCGCACTTTTATGAGCAGCAGCTTGAAGTGTTTATGTGTTGAAGGCGCTTCAGCGCGGGTAGCGCTAATTGGGGAAGGTGTCCGTCACGAGTTGTTATGCGAGACAAGAATCAGGCCTCTTTAATGACACCCCCACCTTGCCCGGCCCGTTAGAGGACCCAGCAGGTCGCTGCGGCATCGGAATCATCATCTGCACACTTTTATCTGCATGTTTCTTCCTTGGAGCTGCTTCTGAAAATAAACGTCCATCTTAACTGATTTATGACGGCGCCTAAGCAGGAATGGCTTTGGTGAGAAAAGTCGCAAGCGCTCGGGTGGGAGGCTTTGCGTGACGGGAAGAAACACAAGCACGCTCCCGACACATGAAATCTACGGTCCCGGGCTGGATGCCATCGGGCAAAGTCACGTCGGTCCGTGCTACTCACCGGCTGACCTGCGCTCGGTCCTCAGCATGTCGCAAAGCACGGGCATCACAATGGCGAGGAGTGACAAACGCATCTGGGCTGCGGGCGGGCGCCCCACTCAGCGTCGGGCTGCCAACATCTGCGGAAAGTCCATAGGTGGCATGAAGAAGACGGCTGGAAAGGGATGGACGGAGAGGATGTAGGTCTTGATGAGATGTTTTATCCGTTTTGTGGGCTTCTCTGATGGCATCACCTGAGGAGACGTGGCGAGGAGGAGCAAAGGACATGAGGAGGTTCCTCCTCGGCTTTGCCCACACTGACGTTTAGGAGGAAAAGCGTTTCACAGCAACGTCACATTTGTGATAAACGAGCTGCCCTTATCCCGTAGTCATCTTTAACCCTCTAAAGGCTGTGAGGCTCTAAGTGCTTCCATATTTGCAGCGTGATCTTTCGCCGCCTCCTCCTTCTCCGCATCCAGCTGGATTTGCGTTTGTGAAATACGTGGCTGTCAATTCCGCAGGGCCGCCCTGCAGACTTGTTAACAAATCCCAACCACTTTTCAGAAGCTTCAGACGAGGCTGGCGTTGCCGCCAGGCTGTGATTGGTGGACGTGTGCGGTTGACATATAGGAGAAGACCTCATAGCAGTTGTCACCCGAGCACAGACAAAGAAAGACTTGTGTGTCAAGACAGCGGCATCTCTAAGTAGGGCAACAACATCTTCAGGAATTTTCTAACTGGAAACGGCAATTTACTAGAACTGGTGGGATAGGCTCCAGCATACCCGCGGCCCTACTGAGGATAAGCGGCATGCAAGATGGATGAATGAATGACTGGGAACGGCTGAAATCGCAGGTTCGTCTTTGACGGCAAGATTCAATTATTCCGGAAAAACACTCTTATCCTATCTTTCCTGATAATCTTCCGACAAAGTCTGTTATTGTCCTGCACACTTTTAATACTCCCAAATTTCCCTTGCAAAGTTTCTGTCACATTTTGGACGCATTTTGGGTCTTTCTAGCCTCAATCTTTCGGGCGTCATTATGGTTGCTGCACGGATCACATGAGCCTCACAGGCACCAGGATCAAGTCCATGGATTGTCCCTGACTGCTTGTTATGCACACAACATTCCTGTATTCATCAGAATGTGGCCAATGTTGTCAAAACCTTGGAGACATCACATAAAGAACTTTGCTAGACTGCCAGTTACAAATCAAGGATCATGATCTGCTTATTGAAAACCGGATTGAAATCCCTGGCATATGCCCGTATCACAGTGGCGGCCGCTGGTCAGTCAAGGATTGGAAGCTCATTTTTTTGAGCCTACATGGTAAATGTGTTTGTTTATATGCAAATTCCACCGTCCTACTCGTTTACACCGAAGACAAAGTCGCTGGGGATCCGTACAGTCTCCGGATCCGTTCAGAAAAAGGCTCAGACAGATCATCCAGTCATGCAGAAATTGAGCGTCCGGGCCAGCCCAATGCCCCGTAGATGCTGAGGGTCCGACGGACGGGACAAAGCCCAGCACTCATCCAATGATCGTCAACTTTCGCGCAGTGAAACAAGCCACTCTACGCTTCCCCACCAACGTCAATAGACGCTGAGCCGTGTTCCCAATACTTCCCAATACTTTTGATTGTTCCTTGGATTAATGGAGGAAAGCGACCCTTGACCCAAGCAGCGTAGTGCTCTCGTTATTATCGATTCTCTTTCCAACCAACTGACTCTCCCTCTTTCGCAACGCCCCTTCCAGCGTACAGGACAACCACAGGGATGAGTGCCAGGAAGGCGGTGGTCACTGTACCCGACAAGAGCTAAGCCGGAAGGCAAAGTTTTCAAGTCTCAATTCATGTTCACACCTCACCCACGGCCTCGAGATTTGGGTTGTGACTGAAAGATGCTCGGTCATCTAGTCCGGATGCCTTCTGGGCGTCTCCCTGTTGAGGTGTTCTGGGCATTCCCGGCAGGGAAGAGGCCCCGGGGCAGACCTATGACATGAGGGTTGCTCTTTCAAGTAGGACGCAATCAGGAATCTGGGTCATCCAGCGTGACACATGCAACAAGGCAACATACGCATCAAACAATGCAGCCTATTCATCTGCATTTTGCCACCCCCAGCTACGAGTGTGGCTATTAATAACGCCCTGGTGGGTGCCTGAAGCTCATCATGACACACATTGTGTGAATACTTTGACACAATGTTGACTTCTTTTGGAAGACTTTGGCTAGACTAGACAGCAGAGTACAAACAAGTAGGACATCCAGCCGCACGTGAGCTTCAGCACGCAGTGAGTGACTTTTGGAGCTCTGCAAAGCAGCATCTGGTGGTAATGGTTTGCGTAAATCACCTCCACATGAGGTTTGGCCCTACTCGTATCTTGTCTTTGTTGTTTTTTTTCCTGCTCCGACTGGATGAAAGATCACAAGGTCAGAGGAGGATTATATGAGAAGTGAACCTCTCAGCATTCACGTTCTCCTCCATCACTCAGCTCTGTTACTCTTGCTGGGTTGCAACCACGAGGCCTACAGACAGTCCGCATCACGTCTGGTGATGGGATGGCGGTCAAACATTGAATAGGGCCGCGTACATCGTTAATGATTAACTGATGCGACCGGATGTCCCGTTTCAGGAGAGAACCGTTCCAATGCGCCGGTAAAAGACTCATGATCAGCCGTAAAACTTTAGAACAATCGGAGACATGCCCCGTTCCACAATGTCTTATAAAGAGAGAGTGAAAGCCTGGGCTGCGGTGGAAGGCTTGTCGCGCATGCCGGCATCGGGACACCGAAGGTTGGAACGGCTTTGGATTCATTTCAAGAGGGGTGCAAAACTTGACCAGCCAAACCAACAGAGGCCAGTATGCTAACTTTTCTGCTTCACATCTTGATTACTTTGAAAAGTTGCGCCTGGGGTGTTGACCGCACTATGCTCGATCTGGAATGTGGAACAATAACTACCAGGGTCAGTCTGGAGATCTGGAAAACCTGCGTTCGAATCTCCGCTTGTGGGGTTTGCATGTTTTCCCCGTGCATGGGTTTTCTCCTCCCACATTCCAGAAACATGCCAGTTAGCTTAATTGGCGACTCTGAATCGTCCATAGCATGAGTGTGAGAGAGGATGCTGGGTTCTCTGCCCTGTGATTGGCTGGAAACCAGTCCAGGGTGTACCCCACCTCCCGTCGGAAGTCGCTTGGGCTTCCCGGTGTGACGAAGTCTTCGTTCCAGCAAATCCATCTAAAAGCGCGTGGAAACCCAGACCACAAAGAGATTTAAATCTTCACCTGTTATTGATAAAACGTCTTTCCGAAACAAGCTGTGGTTAATTAATTATGAGTTAACTATGGTCAAAATGGGATTCAATACTGTAATCAATCTTCTAAATAGAGTATATACAGCTGTATATACAATTGTATCTGTTTTCCTACCATGTGCCCGGCCCACTCGGGCTTTGGGCTCATCTGGACTGAGCCAGCCGCTGGTGACAGCCCGTCCGGCTCAAATGCCCGACCACTCTTTTTTAATGCGCTACATATGCAGGCACACCAAGGGGGGCGGAAAGTAACCGCAGAAACCCTTGAAGGTATGCGGTATGCGCAATGCTGATGCACGACGCAGCAAAGCACCAGAAACATGAGGAAAAGGACAAAATGAGAATTCCACACATGAGAATGTGTGGGGGTGCTCAGCTTTCAGTAGGCTGGGCTCTCCATGGGCTGAGCAGCAAACAATCTCTCTCTATATCATCTTATGATATCTACATTCTCCCTATGTTGTTTTCATTTACACTTATTTGGGTAAATCTACATGTACACACACACACGTAGCATTTTTTAAATAGTGTCTCTTTCTCCCTCCTACTGCTACCTATCATTGTCCTGGGGGGGGGTTCTCTCATGTTCCATTCATAGTCTTTGCATGACCCTCCCTTCCTCATGTTTCATGTATTGCGTATTATAATCTCAATGTTTGCAAAGTAAAAAACACACAAGGAAAAGAAACAGTGTGCGCGAGTGTGCATGGTTTGTTGCCTAAAGGCATGCAAGCGTGCGTGTTAGTTTTGTTTATGCGGCACCAAATCCCAGCCAGCGTTATCTCGAGGCCCTGAAACACGGGAAAGTACCGAGAACCACCGGATTATGGGAAAAAAGTTCAAATAGTTGGCTTAGGTACACATTTTGAGTGATAAGTTGCTGTGTGAGGACTTTAGCCTTTTGTTTACGCCGAGAGTCGGCTAACTGCAATTTCCAGGCGGTTGACAAGCTCGTTATGAGATTTCTCGCGCCTCACGATTGGCTCCGGTCCTCAAGGACTCGTGCGCGCTGCCAAGGGTCTCATGACGTGTGCGGCTCACAGGCCCGGTGAGACGTCCGTATGTACGTGTGTGGCAACACCGTATACACCGGAAACGAGGGTGTGGTATTATCACAGACATTTGCCTGCCATGAAGACTACAGCGTTTTTACACTCACGGTAAACGGAAGAGTCGTACCATCGCTATTTTCACGGTAACATTTTGGCAACCATGCTGCCAGTTTTTTGCCAAAAACTCTGCAGGGTATTTTTTTTTTCACTGGGTGTGAGGTTTGCACAGCTGACTGGTTTTGCCAGCGTTCACCGGTAAATAGGGTTGTGTGTGAAACCGTGCTGACTGGTTTTGCCAGCATTCACCGGTAAATAGGGTTGTGTGTGAAACCGTGCTGACTGGTTTTGCCAGCATTCACCGGTAAATAGGGTTGTGTGTGAAACCGTGCTGACTGGTTTTGCCAGCGTTCACCGGTAAATAGGGTTGTGTGTGAAACCGTGGGGGTTGATGGAGTGTTTTCTAACGAGGTTGCCCGAGGGACACATACGAAAGCCGAGCGGTAGAGCGGCCTCACCTAGAAAGCTCGCGTGAAGTACGATACCTATGCAAACACAGCCGGACATAAGAGCGTGCGCCATCGCTGTATGCCCCATACACCCCCAGAGACGTCCATCTTCGCCCAATGGAAGATCCCACTCTACGTTTCCTAGTCGAAATCCGTAGACGTTCAGCGTCCGACGGTGAAGGAGAAGGAAGTCGTGATAAGTAGCCGCATGGGAAGAGAAGATGAAGGTGCGTATCTAATCAATGAGATGTACACGCAGCACTACAGACTTTTTACATTTTAGGATATGAAAATGTTTTCAGGTCGGAACGGCAAAGCATTTTATGGTTTCAGCCGGGAGCGGCGTTCCGGGCGTCCTCGGACGGAATTTTTTAAAAACAGCCTTGGTTCCCGTCCAGATGCAACGACGGTATTTACTAATCCGAATCCAGCTCAGGAAGGCTCCCTTCATCCGTCAGCAAATGTCCCAGTTCTAATTACACGGAGGGAAGATCGCAACCTTCAAAACAGAGCCCTAAAAAACCCACACTGCCATGTTTTGGTTGAAGCTCCTGCGAAATCCGAAAAGCCCGCAAACTCCTGGCGGGACTGCAGCGTTTTATTTTCCAAATGTTGTTTTCCTTGTCCCGCTGTTTAACGTGCAGCCCAGCAGCATTCGTGGCCGCATGCCACTTGCGCTTAGTCCGTAGCAGCGCTCCAACCCCAGCCTGGGGTTCCAGCTGCGGGGTCGGGCGGCATCAGGGGGTCTGCCCCTTGCACTCAAATCACGCTTAGCTTTGTTTAAGTGAGAAAGAGTGACTGTGGGAGGTGCCAACGCGTGCACGTACACACACACACGTATCAAGTTAAGTGTGTGCTAACAACATGTTTACTGTGAGTCTGTCGTCAATGTCCTTTTAAGTGTGTGTGTGTGTGCGTGTGTGTGTGTGTGTGTGATGCAGCCTCAGCAGCACCAGCATGGCTACATTTACACTTAGTTTTGATAGACTGCACTTGTTGACTCTAAAAACAACCTGAAAACTCACACATGGCCCTTTTAAGAAGAAAGTACCCCTCATTTCATTCCTCATGTGGATCACCCCTGAGCTTCCACCGTCTTGGGCAAGACCGAAGAGCAGCCCTTCAAATGCTAGACCTGCACAAGACTGGAATGGACTACAAAACACCTGCTCTTTCGCCGTGGACTACAAGACCATCCGCAAGACTGTAGACCTGCACAAGACTGGAATGGACTACACCATTATTAACAAGATTGTAGACCTGCACAAGACTGTAATGGACTACACCATTATTAACAAGATTGTAGACCTGCACAAGACTGGGAGAAGAAGACGTTTGTGGAGAAAGCGAGCAGGATGGGTGCAATCATTGAGCAATGCAAGAAATCCAAGATAAGTCAAGCACCCTCGCTCTGGGGCCCCGTGCAAGGGGAGGCCTTACCTGCCGGGGTGAGGGTGGTTGTCAGACAGGTGAGCAGCAGCCAGGACAAGGGCGCATCTGCATTGGGGACGGCATGGGTATTTTCGCCAACATCTCGCACTCTCGGTGACCACAAGATTAGGTACAGCTAATGTGATCCAGCCGGATGTTTTTCCTTCTTCCCCTGCATGTGCTTTTTTTATACGGAACATTCCGGAAGATTTCAGCCCAGAACACATTTAATTGGCTTTTGGTAAGGACTTTATTAGGCCGCAGGAACTTTCCAACAGGAGAAGCTCAAGGAGAAGTGCAGCAAAGAGGATTTGATGGAGTAGTTCCTGGGAGCAAAGCAGAAGGTTGTGGGGAAGCACAGCAGGGAGATGTGCTGCCCTCTGCTGGTCCCCACTGCTTGGTGCACTCAAACCTCATTGGCTTCTTTTACTGTCCCGACATGCGTGTTGTACACATTTTCGCCACTAGAGGGCGGCGTGCACCGCTTGCTCATTCCTCCCAGTCTGTGCGCGTCGCGCGCGCGTTTAGCAGGGATTAGTTTTAGTGGAGAAGATTATCCAGCGTGAGGACTTCCCGCCTCTCCAGTGCCTCTCTCCTCTCGCCTGCCAATCATCCTCAGCTGCGCCAGCGAGGAAGATGAGAAGCTCAGCAAGACACCTTCCTCACCCCTCATCCTCCCTTGGCAAAGATTACCTCCGCCAAGCAGGTGATGTTTTCTCCGGCTAGGCAGGACCACAGTAAAACTGCTTCACGCAAAACACATCCATGCAGGGGCGGAGCTAAGGGCATAAATAAAGACAGTAAGGTAATATCCTAATGGAGACATAAATATGCATTGGTGGTGGAAAGTAAGTGTTTGCTCAAAAACAAAAGTTCAATGCTGTGTTGTTATGTAACCCTTGTTGGCAACGACAGAGGTCCGCAAGTCTCCACGAGGTTTTTACACCCTGTTGCTGGTTGTTCGGCCCCTTCCTCCATGCAGAGCTCCTCTAGAGCGGTCATGTTTTGGGGCTGTCGCTGGGCAACGCAGATTTTCAACTCCCTCCGAGGATTTTCTATGGGGTTGAGAACTGGAGACTGGCTGGGCCACTCCAGGACCGTGAAATGCTTCTTGCAAAGCCACCCCTTGGTTGCCCTGGCGGTGTGTTTGGGATCATTGTCGTGCTGAAAGACACGCCCTTCATCTTCATGTTTTTACCCAAATCTCATAATGCATGACCCCATTCATTCTTTCCTTCACACGGATCAGTCCCTTTGCAGGAAAACAGCCCCAAACCTTGGTGTTTCCACCCCCATGCTTCACAGTAGGTATGCTGTTCTTTGATTGCAACTTCAGCATTCCTTCGCCTCCAAACAAGTTGAGATGTTACCAAAAAGTTCCATTTTGGTGTCATCTGACCACATGGCATTCTCCCGATCTTCCTGTGGATCATCCAAATGCTCTCCAGCAGACTTCAGATGGCCCCGGACATGTACTGGCTTACGCAGGGGGACACGCCTGGCACTGCGGGATTTGAGTCCCTGGCAGCGTAGTGTCCTACTGACGGTAGCCAACGTTACTTTGGTCCCAGCTCTCCGCAGGTCATTCACTAGGCCCTCCTGTGTGGTTCTGGGGTTCTTGCTCACCGTTCTTGTGAGCCTTTTGCCCCCACGGGGGGAGATCTTGCGTGGAGCCCCAGATCGAGGGAGATTATCGGTGGTCTTGTGTCTTCCATTTTCTAACAGTTGCTCCCACAGTTGCTTTCTTCCCACCAAGCTGCTGACCTTCCGGGACTTGGGAGTCCGTCTCCCAGACTGGTGCTCGTTGGTCTTGGCCACGGTGGCGTTTGGAGTCTGACTGTTTGAGGTTGGCGGCTGATGAAATCCTTTTTTGCCTCACTGTATTGACAGAAGTAGACGGTCATATAGATAGTAATACATACAAAGAAATCAATATAGACAATAGAACAATACAGCCAAATATTTACAGCAATACAATAAAAACAAACAAACACAGACCACAGTATAATAACATAGACAAATATAGACACTCATTTAATACAGATAAAAAAATATGACATAACGATTCACAGAAATATAGGCCCTATAATGTGTAGAAATACTTTTTATCCACAAATACTAATACAAGTAAAAATATCATTTTTGTCAGTGACATTCCAACCTGCCCTAAACATCTTTGTACGTCTACGTTCACGCTGCACATAGACGTGGTACCGCAAAGAGTGTGTTTGCTCCAGTAATGCCGCCTAAGAGCTCGGCTGACCCGCTAACAGGATTGCCGGGGCTGCGAGTTCACGGTACACGTTTAATGGAGCGGGCCGGCGGTTCCGGTTGCATCATCACTGCAGAAACTCATCCACCTCCATCTTTTTCTTCTTCTTCTCGTCAATCTTACTTCGTGTATCGCGTTACGATACAGACAAGAAAGCAAGCAGCCTCTTCATCCCGAAAGGGGGAAGCGCATCCTCTAGTGGTCCAGCAGGGGGCAGTAATGAGCCTTTGAAGCTGCTTTAAAGCGCCGGGGAAGGCAAAGAAGAAAAGGAAGTAGGAAGGCACCTAATTAGTGAAGCAAATAAAGAAAGTATTCCAGTCGTTTCCCTCTTCAGGTGGGCCATTTTTCCTCCTAAATGTCACAACTCGCACTTTTCTTCGGCAACTTTGTTGCTGCTAACTGGCTAACTTGTCCTTTCACGTTTTAGCTTCCAGTTTGTCCACGGATGAACGTTTAACTTCGGAAAAAGGGAAAGAATGAATGTTTATTTTGGCTGTTAGCGCCACGCAAAAGGCTAGGAGACATTTTAAGACGCGTTCATTTAGCCAATCATGCTAATATTTAGCCAATCATGCTAATATTTAACCAATCATGCTAATATTTAGCCCATAATGCTACTTACATTTAGCCAATCATGCTACTAACATTTAGCCAATCATGCTATTAATATTTAGCCAATCATGCTACTAACATTTAGCCAATCATGCTATTAATATTTAGCCAATCATGTTAATATTTAGCCAATCACTGTCAGTACACTTAAAATGGTGAGTGTGCAGTAAGAGGTGTGTACCGGAAGCGGGGTCGGTTCTACGCGAGCTGTGACTCGTACTGCAATACTTAGCTACAGCACGCGGAGGATTCTATGTCTTCTTCACCAAGACTGAGCTACGCAAAAAGGAATGTAAAGCGTGGATGCGCCGCATATCCGGGTGGAATAATTATTACGTGTAATGAATCAATGCTTGGATATTTGAATGTAAACAGCAATAAGCAGGGTGCAATGCTAAATTAATCTACAGCATTTTGTCTAAACAGAAGTACCGTCCATGCAAACACATCGAGCTAGCAAATACTCTTGTCAGGAGTTTTGCCGTGGCCTAAAATTATTTCTGGACCCGACTCGCACCCTGGATATGGCTTATAAAAAAGATTGATGTATATGTGTAAATATACAAATTAGTAGATTTCCCATGCAAATGTGCTTGCCCAACAGGTGACTGCCAGTCCCATCCAGGCGGGTTGCCTCTACTCTCAGCCGCGTCCATACGCCATCAGGTATGGACTAGTCCCCCTGGCAGAAGGACCCGCCCACTGTCGCCCTCAGGTGCACGCGAAGACGCTTGTTTTTATTGCTTTGCTTGTTATCCATCCCCTTTATATTTCCACACGTATGTGCTTTGCAGGAACCGCCGCCAGCAGGTGGCGCCCAAGACCACGCGCGTGAAAGGCGTTTGCTGGCAAGCACAGGTCGCTGCCCTCACTAAGCCGCTAAAAGGATTGGCGTCTTGGCGGGATCTTTCACGTGACAGGTGTTGCGCCCCCGTGAGGACGCGTCGCCGGCCGCTAAGTTCGGAGGCGACTTAGAGGATTGACCTGCGTGGCCGTGTCAGGTGGTCAGTCTGAGTGGCCTTAATCACGGCACCTCAAAGTGTTCGTGGCAGGGGAACTCTTTGTTTGCCTTTTCTTTTCAAGCTTTCTAATGATCGTCCATCACTTGCGGCTGTTTTGGCTTTTTTATTGGCCCATTCGACCAGGAAAACCAAAAATAACCCAGCAAAAATGGACGAAAACGCTGCGATTTCATGAGAATAAAAATAATACAAGTTTTTTGGTCCCTACCCTGTGTGTGTGTGTGTGTGTGTGTGTGTGTGTGTGTGCGCGTGTGTGTGTGTGTGTGTGTGTGTGAGTGTCGGGCAGACAATCTCCGCTAAAGGTATTTCCGAAGCAGCCCGGATGGGAAACAAACAGCATTTTTATCTGATTCCCGCTCAATATCCTTCCCAGCTACAAGCAGCAATAAGACGGGGCCATTGTGATAAAAGCTACAAGAAAACATTTAATGGAGGCAAAAAGCACAAAGTAATCTCTTTCTCTGTCTCTCTCTGTGTGTGTGTGTGTGTGTGTGTGTGTGTGCGTGTGTGTGCGTGTGTGTGCAGAAATCCAATTGCTCTCGTCGTCGGAGGCTGAGAGGTGCTGTAGCGGAAGGCGGATGTTTTGGCGGGGTAATTAAGGTGCTCCTGCACTTCCTGTTTTAATGTTGCATACTGGGCTGAGTGGGCCCGCCCACGTGCGCAGGTGCACGGGAACTAAGGGGCTCACTCAGCATTTATCGCACTTTATCGTACATGCAGGTTGCCGTTCCAGTTGGTGCACTTGTGGTCCTACACCTCCACCCCGTAGCCCTAGGTTTTGCGGCGTGTGTTTTTCTAGTCCCGTCCCAACTCTCCAAACCAAGTGTGGTCGGGTCGGGTGATGGCAAGATGGCAGAAGCGACAGGAGGCGGAAGGAAGCATGTGAATGTAAGTAACAAGCATGAATTTGCCATTGGGTCATTTGTGCTCCATGTGAATGTTGGCCATGTTTTGCTGGTTGCTGCTGGTTGGAATAGCCGGCTACCGCACATGTCACTGGGATGTCCTGGTATGCAAGCATGGAGTGCTGCGTGTACTTTGCATTGACCAAACATGCGCTACAATACCTTCATCTTTGGTTCCCCACCAGCTACGCATCACCGCTAACTGTCACGACTTGCTTCTCACTCATCCCCGCACGGCGCTTTACACTGTCGGACGCTGAGCGTCTAATGACTTTGATGCGGAAGCGCAGAGTGGGATGTTCCGCTGCGTCAAACTGGACAGTCATTGGATAAATGCTGGGCTTTGTCCCGCCCATCGGGTGCTGAGGTTCTCTGGGGGTCTATGGGGCAGCGGGCTGGCCCGGACGCTCGGCTTCTGCATGATGGTTGGATGATCTGTCTGAGGCGGTTATCCCTTTTTGAGTGACAGTAAAATGAATGAAATGAGCGAATCGGCGATCTTGAAGTATAAACCTCCTCCGAAGCAGTTTTCTGAACGTTGTCTTTGGTAAAAACGACCAGGAACACCGGGTAGAACTTGCGTATAAAAATGCTTTGAAAAGCCAAACTCTTGACTTAAGTGTCCCCAGGAACGACTTTCCCCATCACCGAAACCCGAGCAGAACTCGGCTCACGGGACAAAGTTGTGGGTGCGTCACTGCGGATGCGCTACACCGATGATGGGTATGTCATACAACTTCATCTCACAAAATCCCAACAATGCCTTCAAAGGGTAGCGGAAGAGGTGCGGGAGGGCAGTGATGGACACTCTACCACCCGGAATAGTCGCCATCTTGGCTTCGTGGTGGAAGGAGCGGGACCCTCCCTGCTGCAGCGGCCGGGAACGGAAGCCGCGCGTGCGGCAGTACTTGACCACGGGGATGCCGTTTCACGTGGCAACGTCATGATGTGTATGAAATGTTGGGGATGCATCGTCATGCAGGCGGAGAGAGAAGATCTTCCACTGGCCTCCTAACATGACATCAGCATCTTGTTAACCCGTTTGCTCTGCGTTGACTCCCACGGCATGACTCATCATCGTGTGTGTGTGTGTGTGTGTGTGTGTGTGTGTGCAGGCAGGACGTTTGTATCATTAAGTACGTCCTCGCTAATGGAGCTGACTTTGAGGCGTGCGTGTGTGCATCAGAGGATGTGTGAATGTGACATCAGTCTTTCCTTAAGTGACAGAAAATACCATCTTGTGTAAATGCCACCCAAATCTACCTTTTGTAGTTTGAAGTGGGAAGGCGGCCATGTTGCTTTGACAATATCGGCAGTCGGGATGAGCTTGCTAAAAGCGCGCCTCCTAAAACGTGCTCATTTCCTGCAAAGCTAGCACGTGCACCGGGACGGCCACCGGTAGCTTCCGAGAGCTTTTTCAAAAGGCAAAATGCCACATTTAACACACACCGCGCTAGTTGACCCGCCACAGTCCTGAACAAAGTGCCTTCAGCGCGGTGGCACGGGACGGCTCAGTGCAGGACGCCTACCTTCTTGTCCCGTCTTTGTTTTTCCAAGTAGCAGCGTCTCGCACCCTGTAGCTGTTCTTTGCACATTCTAAAAGCAAAGCAAACAAGCTGCTGTAGTCGTATAATAACAATAGAAAAATTAGGAAAAGTCCTCATTTTGAGACAGCGTTGTAATGTTCTGAGGGTAAATCAAAAATTGTTTAGTTTTAATAAAGTCAAATAATTAATGGAATCAAGTCATAATAGTTAAACAATCAAATATAATATGAAAAGTAAACAGCGGAAAGATATCTAAACATATTCTCATTACAATAACAATAGAGAAATCCGCTTTTACCATAGTTCTCTCTCCTTGCCCATCCCCAGGGGCTCCAACTAGGCTCCACATCCAGTCCAAGGTTCTCAGAACCCAACCCCCTACTCTTCCGGCACCGGCTGACAAGGCGGTCCAATCAGCACTACAGAAACAGGTGATGCTCTCACCACCTGTGGCAACATCCTGACCCTTTGTCTTCCCCTAACCCATTCCCAAGATCCCCCCCCCGGAAACACATCGCAGCCAATGATGTCCCCTTCTTTTCCTTTTCTCTCTCTTTCTTCTTCGTGGTTTTGCGGTGCAATCGGAACAGGAGGAGTATACCGGACTCTCCAAAACGATCACACCGCATGACTCAGCCGCTGAACAGGACAGGTTTAAAAAAGAAAAAATGCTATCTTTTAAAAGTCACAGCATTAAATATATTTAACAATTGTTATGTAACGGGAATAAAGTCCTAATATTACGAGAAGAGATTTTACGAACAAAAAACGGGGGGAAAAAAGGGCAAAGAGCAAAGTTGATACTAATGAATAGACGTACGTATCGCCACTTTTTCTTAACACAACCGGTCAAACGTTTGAAACACTCCAGCAGTGCATATGACTCCTTCGTACGTCGACGCGCGTTGCTTTGCAAAACACCGACGTGGGAACGTCCTTTCATGTCACTATGCGGCCCTTGCTGGAAAAAGTACGACACCCTTGAGAAACGGGCCGATTCTGTTTGCATGCCGGCAGCGCGGCGGCTGCCACGTGATCATACGGCATCAGCAAGACGGGGATTTGACACACTGAGGCCGTCTCTAAGGACGCCATCTTTGTGTGCGTGCGTGTGTGTCCGCGTCCTTTACCTCCCAGTGCAGGCGGCATGGAGACAGGCGAGCCCGCTATAAATCACAGCCACAAGTGTTGGCTTGTGTTGACGGGACCTCTGGCTGCACGTCGTTGTCTGCAACACACAAAACGTCCTTGGAGGTCACGCACAAGCAGGATGCACGCTTGGACTGACAACGCTCAAAATGTAAAAATGCTGCTCCTAAGTAGTACATAGAAATGGTCTGTTCCAGGGTCAAACTACCTCTATATTGAGCACGGTCCACTTTGTTTGGATGAGACAGTGGTCCAGACCTGGCACACAATTACAGTAGTTAATGAGGAACAAGATTACCTAACCCTAACCGCTAATCATTACTTCCTCATTAGTCCTTCATTAGCTCCTCAGTAACTACTGTATTTTTGCGTAAAGTGACACCAGAGGGTGTGTCCACAGTGGACCACGTGATGCACACGGACTGGACGTCTGCGGACAACCCAAAGTCATGTGCACGCTGAGTACTGATGCGGACCTTCATGCCTTCCAAGGACACTTGTTAGTGTGTTGTTGTTGTTGCAAGGACAAAATGGACAACACTGTTGCTAAGGAGACCTGAAAACTATAAAACACTTTGCCAGACAGTGTTTGTCTCTGGTCCCCTTGTGGTCGCAATACACACAGTCCTCTAGTGCACTTGCGCAAACTTGAAGGCTGCACGGCACATACGCTTTCTACGTGCTGTGACTTTCAGGTGGACCCACATGTTTGTCGTGTGCTGAATATTGGCTCGGTCTGCCTGTCACTGTAGACAAGCAGATGGATTAGTAGTAGCAAAAAGGTTTTGGACCATTTATGTGAATTGGATCGCACCTGAGGGTCTCTCGTGGCACACTAACGTGGTGCGGTGCGGTGTTTGGGAATCGGCATGCATTAGCGCACATCTATGTGTTTGTCTATCAATCTGTCTGAGACAAACAAAACCCCGATTAAAAAGACCAATTCATGAGTGACTTTGCTTCCACATCAACAAAGGACAGATTCCCCCCGCCCCCGCACTGTTGTGACCTCTGCCACCTGCTGATTGAATAACTTCAGCATTCAGACGACGAAATCCTTTTAACGCCGTCTTGCTCGCTGACACGTCACACCAGAAGAAGGATGAGCAGGAACGCTGCCTTCAAGGAAAGCGGGAACGAGGAAACGTCCCAGCATATGAGGTCTGACCTTTAAAGCATTCCTGTCCAAAAAATGGCTGGCAATCCTGATAAACATTTGAAGAACATTGTAGTTGAAATGCTGGACCACCACCAAGAAAACAACAAGGATGTAGGGTGAACGGAGTAGGATGCAGGATGATACACAGTGGAAGAAGATGTAGATGTTTGAGGCAGGATGCAGGGTGGAGGGTTCAGGATGCAACACAGTTTGCAGTATGCAGGGAGATCAGCACGTGAATTGTATCCTGGTTTTCTGATCACATTTGAAAGAAATGCAGGATGAAGAATACCAGGTGTAAGATGTAGAATAACAAGGTATAGGGTGCAGGGTGTAAGATGAAGGGTGCAGGATAACAAGGTATAGGGTGCAGGGTGTGAGATGAAGGGTGCAGGATAACAAGGTATAGGATGCAGGGTGTGAGATGAAGGGTGCAGGATGAAAGATACCGGGTGTAAAATGTAGAATAACAAGGTATAGGGTGCAGGGTGTGAGATGAAGGGTGCAGGATAACAAGGTATAGGATGCAGGGTGTGAGATGAAGGGTGCAGGATGAAAGATACCGGGTGTAAAATGTAGAATAACAAGGTATAGGGTGCAGGGTGTGAGATGAAGGGTGCAGGATAACAAGGTATAGGATGCAGGGTGTGAGATGAAGGGTGCAGGATGAAAGATACCGGGTGTAAAATGTAGAATAACAAGGTATAGGGTGCAGGGTGTGAGATGAAGGGTGCAGGATAACAAGGTATAGGATGCAGGGTGTGAGATGAAGGGTGCAGGATGAAAGATACCGGGTGTAAAATGTAGAATAACAAGGTATAGGGTGCAGGGTGTGAGATGAAGGGTGCAGGATAACAAGGTATAGGATGCAGGGTGTGAGATGAAGGGTGCAGGATGAAAGATACCGGGTGTAAAATGTAGAATAACAAGGTATAGGGTGCAGGGTGTGAGATGAAGGGTGCAGGATAACAAGGTATAGGATGCAGGGTGTGAGATGAAGGGTGCAGGATGAAAGATACCGGGTGTAAAATGTAGAATAACAAGGTATAGGGTGCAGGGTGTGAGATGAAGGGTGCAGGATAACAAGGTATAGGATGCAGGGTGTGAGATGAAGGGTGCAGGATGAAAGATACCGGGTGTAAAATGTAGAATAACAAGGTATAGGGTGCAGGGTGTGAGATGAAGGGTGCAGGGGAAGAGGATGGCTTTCATCCGGGAATTAGTATGATGGTGTTGTGATCTAATGGAGTCAAGTGGAGGTCACACAGGATGCGCTCCTGCTGTGATGTAACGAAGCGTCACGTTTAACATCCTGCTTCAGCCATCATGTTATTTTCCCTCCATGCTTGTTAGATTTCCGTTTGTAGCACACAGGTGCACTCATTCACTCCCTTTCTTCTCCTTACTTTCTACAGGAGTATAACACTCGCGTAGGAATGTACTGTGCTTACTTTAGACATAACCAATCGTCCTTCAAGCTGTAAATGTTCTGCGTTAAGCAATGAAATGCCTGCAAGATGATTTCTGCTATGCAGTACTGGGGGTGGGTTTAGGTCATTCCAAGCGCCCCTGACTGACAGGCGACATAGAAAGTAGTAAAATATTCCTATATTTTTTGGTGGGACCCCAAATGCTTGTATAGGGAGGAGTAGCACTGATTGGTAGTTAGGACTAGTAACCAAGACAACCACCCCCACATTGAGACAACAACCTGCAAATATCTCAACCTAACAAGGCGTCATCGCTCCTGACTGGGGAGTTATTATGGATGTTGTCCCATCCGTCTGGCCCTGCTAGCTTCTGTCACAGCTTCATAAATCTCTTTGGCGCTTGTCTACACATATCGCTTACGCTTTTTGGACAACGTGATTCGTGACATCCTGATGCTGAGCGGCAGCCGATGATCAGCCGCTAATCGACTTGTGACATCATGAAACGTTTCACACGTTCACCAGCCTCCACCCGACAACACACACGCGGCGTGCTGCATCTAGTCTACATGTTGGTGCCATTGGGGGGACCCCTGGCACTCCCTTGTGTGTGTGTGTACTGAAAGTAGAGGAAACCCTAAATCTGCAGCTGTACCTCTTGGTGCAGGAGTGGGAGCGGCATCATTGATCAGTGCTAAAAAAGTGATGATGCAGAGGTGAGAAGATGCCCTCATGCTAATCATCATTGATCCTCGCAATGCTAAATCCTGCAATTATCCATTAGCTGTCAGTGTGACACACATCATGGACCAGAGAGGACAACTCAAAGTGAGAGCAAAGGTTGGCACTACAGGACACAAAAATATGACTTTTTCTTTTCCCTGTTGGCACGTACAGGGCAGTTCCTTAAGTACATCAAGACATGAACTCATTGTATTTACAAAGGCGATGCAACATCTTCGTTATTGTATTCCTGTATCATACACACAGATGTCTAAATGAATTACAACTACGTATTGGACGCTAGGTGTAGGATGTGAGATGCATGAAGTAGGATGCAGGGTGTACAGGTTGGAAAATGCAGGGTAAGCCCTCAGGGTGCATTATTGGGTGTAGGATGCAGGGTGTATAGGTTGCCAGATGCAGGGTGTAGGATGTAAGATGCAGTTAGGATGCAAAATGGGATGAAGCATGCAGAGTGTAGGATGCAGGGTCTAGGGTGGGGTTGTAGGGTACAGAATGAAAGGTGTGGGTTGTATTGTAGGATGCAAGGTTTAATGTCTAGCATGCAGCATAGGGTCAAGATGTAGGGTGTAGGATGGGTTTAGGGTGCAGGAACGGAGGAAGGGTGTAGGATGTAAGATGTATGTAGGATACAAGATGGGATGCAAGATGTAGGGTGTAGGATTGAGGGTTTAGGGTGCAGGAACGGAGGAAGGGTGTAGGATGTAAGATGTATGTAGGATACAAGATGGGATGCAAGATGTAGGGTGTAGGATGGGTTTAGGGTGCAGGAACGGAGGAAGGGTGTAGGATGTAAGATGTATGTAGGATACAAGATGGGATGCAAGATGCAGGGTGTAGGAGGCAGAACAGGGTAAAGTGTGTAGGATATTAGATACAGGATTAAGATGCAGACTGAAGGTTGCGAGGTGAGAACAGTATTGATCGGGTCAAAGGTGTGCTGGGTTTGTGATCCAGTTGGACTCAAGTGGAGGCCATGCAGGTTATTCTCAGTAGAACCTTTAAACCACCTTTTCCTCCAATTTGCCGGTCATAAAGTCAAACCATTACAGAGCACGTCACACGCGAACATCACATGTTCGGGAAGTGAATCACTGATGCCCCCCACCCTTCCAGAATATCAGTTGCCGATCACTTAAGGTTTCTTTATCAGCGCCAACCATGACCGTGAATCGGAGGAGATGGTTACAAATCATCTGGCCTTTGACCCCAGCCCGCCCGCTTCAGGCTGCCAACCCAGTGAAAGATGAAGAACAACAGCATGCATGCACTGCTAGAGCACATGGATGCCATTTCTGATCGTTCACGTATTCATTTATCACGTCTTTTCCCTCAAGCAGCCCCAAAAGGCTCCGCCCCCTCCTCGCAGGACAGCGGAGCGTTCAGGCGCTAAGACCTGGGGGAGTAGCAAGATGTCGTCAAGCGGCTGTTTTGAAGGAAGTTGGAGCTCTGCGGGTATTACCAAATAAAAGCTTGCAGGTGCCATGTGGACTTGATCGGGAGGAATAGATGGAACATGCATGTTTGTAGGTAGTAGTGAGTAAGGACATAAAGTACTGACATTGTTTGGTTTAGACTAACACCACGCTTTAGCCTATTAGCACCACTCGGTCCACTTTCTGTGTGCGCGTGCGAGATCAGCGGCGACGAGTCTTGTTTTGAAACCTCCCCGCCGGAAGCGGCGCTCGCTTCCACGCGCGCGGGGAGTGTGACACCGGGTGAGGTGCGCGCTGCCGCACGAGCCGCCTCCAGTCTGACGGAGAGCCTCTGAGCGCGCGCCCACACGCACGAACTCCCCCACGCGCCTAACTTGAAAGATGTGCGCACGTTAGCGGCGTGTTTGGCGCCAACGCAGGCTTCTGCGCGCACGTGTCGCTACTCTTTGGTCGGCCGTCGCGGGGGGCACGCGCGCGCGGGAGCGGGGCGCGAGCATGTGAAAGAAGTTTGGCGGAAGACGGGAAAAAGAACAAGGAGAAGAAATGGACGCCTGGGATCGCGTGCTGCTTTTGCGCGCGCTTTTCTTCTACTTGGCGCCTTTGGGATTTTCTGGCGCTCAGTTCTTCCCAGGTGAAGTAACAGCAAGATGCTCTCTCTCTCTTTCTGTTGATTTAATTCCGCCCTGTTGTTGTTTAGGCGGGAGATGCCCGCCCGTCCGGTGCGCGTTGCCGCGGTGCCGAGACTCCCAGAAACGAAATTCGCGTGAAATGCCGACACCCCAACTGTAACAAACAGTACTATTGATCATATTTTGGATGTTTCCCTTGTTCGTTCGCCTCCATTTATGCACGTGTGCAACTTTGAAAGCAGCTTCTGTTCAGTATTCAGCGCGTGCACGGCCGTGGAAAGCGGGCTGAATGCGAGGGGCACAGACCCCCCGAATCATGCCCCCCCATGCAGAAAAACCTCCACCTTGCGCTTGGATAGTTTCTAATAATATGCACAATCATATTCACAGCACTTCAGCATCGGTATGAATAGTGTGGTGCTTTTCGTCATTTTTTTTTTTACATAGTCAGTGTATTATAATGCTGGGACGCCAATGTTTATTTAATGTACTACATTGTGTGTGTGCGTGTGTGTGCGTGTGCGTGTGTGCTTTGAGTTCCATTTTGAGTAATTGTTGCACGTGTCATATGCTTGTGTGTCGTTAGGGGGCGGTAGTGGCCCATCAGTTCTCGCTGGCTGTCTATTTCTCACACACGCACGCACGCACACGCACTGGCTTTTCGGATGAGATCATGTTGCTCTCATTTAAAAAAGAAAAAAGGCCTAATTTAGTTCAGTCTTTTTGGTCACGGTGTGGTCTCCTCAGCAGTTAAGTGTGTTTAAAAAGTTGTCTATTACGGAACAGATGATTTAGAAATCACAAAGACTTCCACCACCGGGCTATTTATGTCACATAAATCAACTGAAAACATCATTTACCTCATAAATGGGACGCTCCTGTGGAGTCCACGTGTGAAAATGTTTTTGTCTGCATGGCTCGCAGACTAAAACCAAAATACCACAGCGGTGTCCAAAGTGTGGCCCGGTGGCCATTTTTGGCCTGTATCTCATTTTTATTGGCCCGCATTATAGCTATGTCTTTACACTAATTACACAAATTAGTTGTAGCTATGACACCAAGGTAAGCTGTTTTGTTCCGATATCGACTTGCATTTTATCGTGTGCAAACTATATCGTAGTGCCCCCCATCCTTTAATTCTGGGTACAAGTTAGGACACCCCTGTTTTCTTGTTTGTGAAAATGTTTGGTTGCATTGTGGTGGTCTTTTGTGATTTTTTCTGACTAAGTAGTTGCGAAGATAAAAAAAAAAAAGCGTGTCCTTTTCAAAGTGTTTTAAAAGTACACGATGAAAGTATGACCTTGAGCGCTGCTAAGCTATGACCTTGGAGGAGGAGTCTCGTCTTTAGTCGACACTTAAGGAGATTTGCTTAGGACCGGGACGGCTCGTGCACGGACTCCATTAGGGAGCCCTTGATGGGGTGCACGTGCACGCCCTTTGGCTGGTGGTGCACGTTGGAGGAGAGCGAAGGGTTAATGGAGGAGGGAAGGAGGACACGTGTGACCTCAATGATGGTGAAGAAGACGGCTTGTTTGTCTCTTTAGCTCCGCCTCCTCAACACGGGCTGATTGGTCCTCTCATCAGCTGACCACTTATGAAGTATTAAGAGTGTTTCCCCCCAGGGCTGCAATCTGCCTGCGGCGGTGGGTATGGGGCGGATGCAGAACGATGTGGTGAATGACAAGGATGTTTTAGTATGTTTAATGATGTGGATGCTGAATGATGTGGATGCTGAATGACGTCGATGCTGAATGACAAACGTGCTGAATGCCGAGGATGCTGAATGATGAGGATACTGACTGTCATGATAAAAGACGTGGATGCTGAATGCCAAGAATGCTGAATGACATGATGAAAGATGTGGACGTTGAATGACGAGGATGCTGAATGACGAGGATGCTGAATGATGTGGATGCTGAATGACAAACGTGCTGAATGCCGAGGATGCTGAATGATGAGGATACTGACTGTCATGATAAAAGACGTGGATGCTGAATGATATGATAAAATATGTGAATGCTGAATGCCGAGGATGCTGACTGACGTGGATGCTAAAAGACGTGGATGCTGAATGTCAAGAATGCTGAATGATATGATGAAAGATGTGGACGCTGAATGACAAGGATGCTGAATGACGAAGATGCTGAATGACATGGATGCTGAATGACATGATGAAAGACATGGATGCTGAATGACATGGATGCTGAATGACGAGGATGCTGGAAGACATGGATGCTGAATGACGAAAGTGCTGGAAGACATGGATGCTGAATGACGAGGATGCTGAATGACAAGGATGCTGAATGACGAGGATGCTGGAAGACATGGATGGTGAATGATATGATAAAATATGTGAATACTGAATGCCGAGAATGCTGACTGACGTGGATGCTAAAAGACGTGGATGCTGAATGCCAAGAATGCTGAATGATATGATGAAAGATGTGGACGCTGAATGACGAGGATGCTGAATGACGAGGATGCTGAATGACATGATGAAAGATGTGGACGCTGAATGACATGGATGCTGAATGACGAGGATGCTGGAAGACAATGATGCTGAAGGACATGGATGCTGAATGACGAGGATGCTGGAAGACATGGATGCTGAATGACGAGGATGCTGAATGACATGATGAAAGACATGGATGTTGAATGACGAGGATGCTGGAAGACATGGATGCTGAATGACGAGGATGCTGAATGACATGGATGCTGAATGACGAGGATGCTGGAAGACAATGATGCTGGAAGACATGGATGCTGAATGACGAGGATGCTGGAAGACAATGATGCTGGAAGACATGGATGCTGAATGACGAGGATGCTGAATGATGAGGATGCTGAATGACAAGGATGCTGAATGACATGATGAAAGACATGGATGCTGAATGACGAGGATGCTGAATGAGAAGGGTACTGACTAATGAGGATGCGAACGACGCGGATGCTGGATGACGTGGTGAATGATTTGGATGCTAAATGGTGTGGCCGTGAAAAGAGTGGTGACTAATGAGAAGAGCACTTAAAGCTCTCCACGGTTGCATTGGTCGAGGTAATGGCGCAGTAAAACACTCCTAACATGCGAGGAGCTGTGCTGAGCAGGTGTGCGGCCCATTTCTCCTCTGTAAGTGCGCGTTGAAGCTGCGAGTCAAGTCCCAATTATTGCAAACATCACAAAGTTTTAGTGCGTCATCTTGGCACACTTACATTAGCATTAGCATTAGCATGGACCTTACGGAGCCAGTAGTAAACAAGCGGGGATGGCCTCTCGACGGCATAACCGCGAGTGTTAGCATGGATGCTAATCAGGTAGCCTGGTGTGTGTGCGTGTGTGTGTGTGTGTGTGTGTGTGTGCAAAGGTTAATAGGGCCTCAAGAGGCTGAGACAATGAGGCATGTCTTGTTACCTTCACACACACACACACACACACGCACACACACACGGAGGAGTGTGTTAATTGGTTGTGTGAGGTAAATATTGTGCAGTGATTTAATGTCACTGTCTCGCACGCACGACCCCCTGCGGACTCACTGTGTGTGCGTGTGTGTGTGCGTGTGTGTGTGTGTGTGTGTGTGCGTGTGTGTGTGGGTGTTTTTCTAACGAGCGCTTAAATCCGTTCGTATTAAATCAACGCCCGGTCAAACAGGACGCTGAGCCGAAAGGTCAACTCCTCGTGTCGTTTCCATCATTACGAACTTCCGCGAGTGAAGAACCCCGCTGACCCGGCATGACCGAGGCAGCGGGTCGGGATGAGCGTGAGTCCGGACGATTTTTGACCCGCAGCCTTCCAGCAACATGGTGTGCTGGTTGAGCTGGCCTCATATGCTAATGAGACGCAAACGAGGCCAGCGCGTTGTTGCACTCGGCGTTCTCACTACCCGGCTCATATCCGATCGGGGCGAGCTCGGCGCTGTCCGTCGTGCAGAAAGTAGGATTCTGATGCTGTGTGTTCTTGCTGGGCATGTCCGAATAAACACATCAACGCCGCGTTTCCGTGTGCCGTGATGAAGTTGACTTATTGATCGTTCCTTCCTGCCGTTTCTTTCTGCGCCTGTTTTGGCTCATCGCTCGCACGCCATCAGTCAAGGGAGGAGAAACAAGCAAATGTGCACCAGCAGCCTCAACCGGGCGCCGCAGTGCTTATCCATGCTTTGTAGTTGTGCGTGTTTGCTTCGGCGGACGCTTGTCATATTTTTGCAAATATTCTGTTCGACCAGACGCGGTCGTGTACCCCTAAATAAGAACAAAGTGGATATTTGCACCAGGGCTGTCCCCATCCCATAATCAGCACCGGGACCGGCTGTCAGTCCACTATATTTTGAAGATCGGATAACGTCAGTTCCTGCCACGAGATCCGGTTGCCGTAGTTCTGGGCCACACTCCGACCTGCTAGGTGCGGAAATGCGCCTCAAAGCTGGTTTCCACTCGACTCCTGCCCCCCGGATGAAGAAGAAAACGCACCACCACCATGCAGACATGTCCGCCGTTACGTCCGCACTGCAGGCCAGCCCACCACACACCGCCGCAGTCCTTACTCCCGTGAACACGGAAATGCGAGGGATGCCGTGCTTCTGCGCCTTTCCCGCCGCGTTGCCTTCACATTGCAAGTCACATTTGTTTGGGAATGGGTAGCACCACACACAAAATCGGGGGAAAAATTGGGAATCCTACCCTGGCTCTAGCTGCAGTGCTGATTCTGATGCTGATTGTACTTTTTGAGTACACAGCACGGGCAACAATATAGCTTGGCTTTTGTAGCAAACCTCTGCGAGTCAGGTCCTGGATGATAATAAAAGTCCATCCCATAAAAGATCAAATAGAAATATTTGATAATATAGGTGGGCCAAAATACTGTAGCAATTGGACTTTGGTGTTGATCCAGGCTGCCGTTTAATGTGGGCATTGTAGATGGCAGTACTGTAAACAATACCTTCAGGGCAGGACTAATCATATGACATGGTTATCCGTCAATTTGGGGTGACTTTTTTTGACAAACTCTCTTCAAAGCAATAGTACTTAACTTAGCAACAAACAGCGGTTAGATCGCTTGAACTTCCCGTGCAAGCTCCTGGCACCATGACAGAGGAGTCCGGGCACAGTGAGGGGAATATGCTGTGTAATCAACATAAACTAGCTTCACAGTACGACGCGGACACGTCTGCGCGATGGTGGTGCGTTTTCTTTTTCGTCTTTGCGTCCACACCTACCGTGTTGGAGTGCGGCCCAGAACTACAGCACCCGGATCTTTTCCAATCTTCAAAAAACAGCAGATTGTCAGAACATCCCTACTACGCACTGGACTCCAAACTCTTGCTATAACCAGCATGCTGAACACCACTGCCCTCTACAGGCCACACCCTAAACAGCAGCTTGGAACAACACATTATACCCGTCCTACAGTATTTTTTTCCCCAATTTGATCTTTTATTGGATGGACTTTTGTTTTCGTCCGGGACCTGACTCGCAGAGGTTTGTTACAAAAGCCAAACTATATGGTTGCTCATGCTGTGTACTCAAAAAGTAACATTCAGCAATACTTTGGTTGGACTATTTTGAATGCTTTGAAGAGAAAATTTAATAACCATGGTCAATTTCACAAATTCACGTTTGTAACAAAAGTTTATTATTTAAAAAAATAAGGATTTGGATTGAATCAGATCAGATCGGCAAGACTATCGGAAAAATCGGATCGAAAGCCATCCCTAGTTAGCACCTTAGCACGCTTAGTAGGTAGCTGTGGCTGTTGTTTCTTTCCACCATCTCTCCCTTTGTCACTCTATCTCAAGCAAACTGGTTCAGACGGACCGATCCCGGGTTCTGTTTCTTCCTCCGTCCACAGATGTGACGATAATCACACTGGTCACTAGGTGTCAGTAATTTGCCATCACAGGAAGTACCGCACAGAAATGACAACAAACTTTGCCAGTGTTGATGGGAGCCATATTTATTTCTTAATTCTACCCTAATTTATTTAATTATGTCCACCATATTGAATAATAGTAGTGTAAAGGTGACTATAGGGGTGTTATTGCATGCCTAGAGGGCTCTAATAATGTTAAAAAAGTGTACTTAGAAGGCGGTAAAGAGATTTGCTATGCTCTAACTACCAAAAGATTCTATTCATAAACAGGGAATATTCACCGGAGCCAATTAACCGTGCTGAATGTGGGATCGCTGTATGCAAGAGTGAATTGGAAAACAAGTCATTATGGAGCCGTGGTGTACTTTAGGATGCTAATGGAGGTTAGCGTTGTGACAAAGAGCAACGAGGATCTGTAGCTTCCATGAGCCCATGCCCAAATGATCTTGATGCTAAATGAGGCGAGTGACGCAAAGATAGCGGTGGGTTGTTAGCATGTTAGCATGGTCGGCTGCTAAGTGGCTAATGAGTGTGAAACAGCTGCAAAGACACTCTGATTTAGGCCGACGTGCTGCAGGAGCACACGTGCGTGATCTCCGTCGTTATTCCGACTCAGTGACTGCAATGCTGGCAATCTGGAGGAGCAGGCATGTGGTGTCCCTCTTTAAAAAGTTAGGGGAGACCAGGCTGGGAATTTTCACTTTATCCTGTGAATGGCGAAGATATAAGAACATATCTTGTGCTATGTTTGTTTTTTTTACTATGCGGGTTCCCAGACTCTCCTGGCACTTTTCAGGGCGTGCCCTAACGTGCCTGAAAGCGCACCAGAATATGCAAGCATGTCACTTTTGGTCTCCAACGCAAAGCCCCAAAAGTCACTCAGTTTCACAGAATGTCATGACATTTGGTGGGGGTGATGGTCGTGGCAGGACGCGTAAGAAAGTCTCCGGAACCAATGTTCCAAAACCAACAGGAAGTCCGCCGTTTTGGTTTCCGCCAGCAATTCTGTCCAAAAGCCACTAAAATGTACAGTAAGAGTTAAAATGTCAGTTTCACAAAGTCACAATAGGTGCAATACATGGCGATCCATCTTTGACATTCCCAAAGTTCATGTCTTTTCCCCCAGAATGCCCCTCTCTCCTGCCCAAAATTTCTGGAATGGGTCATCTTCATCATCATGGCATTTCCCCACATTCTCAACCCATCCCAACCAGTCCAGCATCAAAACATTCAGGCTAACCATTTCCCAATTTCTACTTTTCCCGAAATTCCACCTTTTAATTTTAAGAATTCTTGCTACTTCCACATGCTTTAATCGCCTCGAGCCATCCTAATTTCAAAATTCCGTCAAAAAACTCATTCTGGACTTGATGGTTCATCAGTTGAGACATTCTAAAAAGTTCCAGCATTTTACGCGATTTCCACATTTTACACACAAATATATTCCCATTGAATTTTTTTGTTCAATTCCCAATTTTCCAAATTCTCATCTTTGTTGAAATTCCCAAATTTCCGAAACAACAATATTCCTTTTCAACCTCAGGAATACTTACTAATTCCACATTTCATAACCGAGTCAAACCGTCCTAATATCAAAATATTCCATTCATTCCATGGTCCATCTATTAGCACAATCCAAACCATTCCCGTATTTTCCGCTATTCCACATTTTCCACACAATTCTATTCCCATTGAAAGTAAATGGACAGCTTTTACAAGATCCACATTCCATAACCAATTCCAACCATTCCCACATGAAAACATTCAGCTCCATTTTCCACGTTCCTCAAATCCTTACTTTTCCCGAAATTTCCCACATAATTACATTCCCACTGAAATTAAATGGGAAACGTATTTAATAACGGATCCCATCCATTCCCACATGAACACACTCAGCTCCCACTTTCCCCCCAAATTCCAAATATTCCATAACACACATTCTCTTCTAATCTTTGTAACTACATCAGCATTTCTTAACCGGGTCATACCATTCCAACATCAGGCTAACAAATTCCCCCAAATTCCCACCTTGATTGAAATTGCACATTTTCCAAGCACCTTTGCACTCTCGCTTGCGTGAGAGAGAGCGAAGCAGTCAGGACAAACGGAAGAGGGGGAAAGTGTCCTTGGGCTTTTACAAGACCACGTTCTGACCCGACTAAGAGGCAAGCCGTCTGTGCGCGTGAAGGAGTGTGTGTGTGTGTGTGCGTGTGTGTG
>QODF01000199.1:609834-626024 GCA_024372805.1 Oostethus manadensis
CACACACACACACACACACACACACACACACCAGTGTATGTAGTACACGAGACCTCGTTAGCAGTTGAATTAGTTTGCTTGGCAGTCCACTCCAAGGTCACTGACAGCTTCATTCTCAAATAGGCCGCTGGACCGTGCGTGTGCGTGTGCGTGTGTGCGCGTGTGCGCGTGTGCGTGTAGAAGAAAACAGGGCCAGTGCTGAAAGGTGCGTGCACCTGTCTAAAAGTATAAATACAAAAAATACACTTTCCTGCCCTCGGCCATGACTGTCCTTGCTCTCTGGACCGCACCCCCAGTACGACCCGCTCTCACCGGTGTGACCCCGGGTGGTGAAAAGACGCACACACACACACACGGCAACCGTCGGTTCCGTTACGGACTGCAGAGTGCGGGGTAGAAAACCTGTTCCTGCTGTAACTCGCCTGATCGGGTATGGTGACAGCTGACATGACCGCAGATGGGAACGTCAGGTCATTTGCGTGCTTCCTCCATTACCTGTCACTAACGGACTTTCTTCATGCCTTGGATTGTCCAAAAAGTGCTCCCAGTTAGATGCTATGGCGCCATCTACTGCTTCGGCATGCGTGTTGGACTGTCATGACGGCTACATTTTTTCCCATATTGCATAGTGGGCCTGCTGGTTCTGGTGTCGAACACACTAGTAGTGTTGTACGTGGTAGTACTTTAAAGGAGTGTCGTTGTATTTCAAGGTTTACCACGTAGCGTGTGGATTTACAATGGTACCTTGGTTAGCGTCCGCCCCGGTTAGCACGTTTTTCAGTTAACATCCAAAGTGTTTGCTAGCACTTTGCCACTTGTTGAAGTATACCGTCCGGTTTGTTTACGCCGCCATCATTAATCACGCGCCAAAGTTGAAATCCCGCGAGACTTGCACGTGATCGTGCAAAGCATTATGGGCTGCGGGTGTCATTTTAGGGCAACAGCGTTTTGTTTATATCAAATTTGCTGCACCAGAGAGAGCAACACAATGTAACAAAATACAAAGAGAGAGGGGTGCAAGGCCATTTTACATCCATAAAATATCCATAAAACTCATTTTCTGCTTTGCGGCAAACATAGCACACCTTTTTTCCCCTCGACAAGGAAAATAAAATAAAGTCAAAATATTAGGAGACAAAAGTTGTAATCCAACCAAAAAAACCCCAGAAGTTGTATTGTTACAGGAATAAAGTCATAATTACGAGAAAAGTTGGGGAAAAAAACCCCGTCAGAAATCGAAATAATTGCTGTCATCTTACGAGCAGAAAGTCAAAATATGAAGTGAAAAAATGTCACAATTTTACGAGAATAAACTTGTACTGGTATGAGTAAAAACATTTCCTTTTTTTCATGTCGTTACGTCACGTGAAGCAAACACAACAATATAAAGTTGCTATTTTTGGAATATTAGGTTGGGGAAAAATGTATACAGTATGGCAAAATGGTTAAAATATTGTGGGAATAAAGTCTCAATATTACAATGAAATGTAGAAGTTTTGTTTTATAACGTATAATTTCAAAGTAAAACAGGACAGGAGTCACAGTGTTAGAGATGACATTCCAAATAAAGAACCTTCTCAATGATTTCATCCATCCAACTCCGAGACTAATTACTAATTATGAACGTAATTACTTGCTTAAAAATGCGCACTTTTATTTGCAATCACTGTTGGAAAATATGATTTGGCTCTCAGGGAGATACATTTGAAAATATAACAAAGGAGAGCCGCGTTCTAGAATGTTGATATTCAGTTTGAAATATTTACTATGAATCGGGGCTGCCTTAGAATAATAATAATAATGATGTTTTTCTCGATGCAAAATCTTCAGCAATCTTCTTTCCATCATTTTCTGCACGTAAAACCACAACGCTTGTCGGTAAAAAGTATTTTGTGTTAACATGTGTGCCTGTCTGGAACAGCTGAATTGGCTTTGCATCTGCTTCGGTTAGAGTCTGTTTTGGTTTAAGTCGGACCCCCTGGAACGGATCAACGGCTGAGTCCCGTGTCTGGCTGTCAGTGAGGGAGCAACAAGGAACCTGAAATCAATTCACGGAAGTTAACAACACAATTATGCATGTTTGGCAATGCTGCTCAGCTTTTTATTCCCTTCTTTTTTGCTTTTATGTGCTTGGTAAAAAAAACAACAACTCTCCCGCGACAAGACTTTTGCTTTCCAAGGCTGCTGTAAAATGATGAATAGCTCGGTAAAAAGCAGCAAACTCGTAAAATTTGTCAGTTCGAGATGATTTTATGCCGCGCCCGCACGTTGCGGCGCTGCTGGGGCGTGCGGGCGGGTAAATCAAGCGCACGTTGACCGCTCCCGTGAGTGTTTGCTTACACACAAGCCTGAATAACAACGCTGTTGTGTTTCATAACACGCCTTTTCCAAAGGTGGCGTTGGAGCAGAATGCAGCCTCAGCATCTGCTGTATCCCCCATTTGTGTGCCTGACAAGGATTACACACACACACACACACGCACACACACACACACACACACACACACACGCACACGCGTGGCGAAATAGTGAGAGACTTCAAAGTTGTCATCACGACTTCCCTGCTCACGGGATTTAATCCTCAACACCACAGGAACGCTGCTGGAGCGGCAGGACCTGGTCTGTGTGTGTGTGTGTGTGTGTGTGTGTGTGTGTGTGTGAGGACGACATTAGCATCAAAGTGGATTAGACGGCCTTTGGATGCGCGTAAGATTGGGGTCAACCGCAACGGCTTTGTGTTCCTGTCAAAGGTTAACATGATGCCCACATGAGTGTGTGTGTTTGGCGGCAGCATGAAACCCATCCAGAGTGTGTGTGTGTGTGTAGTCGTCATGTGTGCTGACATCGTGTCGTGTGTCCCCTCATGCAGAACTAAAGGTGACAAGGTAGCGCACCCCCTCCGCCTCCCCAATTCATGTTGCAGTTAATTAAAGTGCCAACACAACCTTCTTGCTCGGCCACCCTGTAAGCCTTTCTCACGCCCACACACATCCATCCATCTTCTTCTTATGCAGCCAGCTACTTCGTCCGTCCAGATCCTCCCGGGCCAGTTGAGAGACATAGTCTCCCAACACGTCCTGGGTCTTCCCCAAGGTATCTTGCCGGTCGGACATGCTCTGAGTCCGGCATCCTCACCAGATACTCGTCACCTCAAGTTTCTCCTGGAGTTCCTTCTCGACACCTTATCTCTAAGGGAGAGTCCAGACACCATCGCCTATCCTCATGAGGGTCGCTGGTATGCTGGAGCCTATCCCAGCCGACTTTGGTACACCCTGAACTGGTCGCCAGCCAATGGCAGGGCAGACAAACAAACATTCACACTCTAATGGAGAATTTAGAGCGGCCAATGAAGCTAACATGCATGTTTTTGGAATGTGGGAGGAAACCGGAGTACCCGGAGAAAACCCACACATGCACGGGGAGAACATGCAAACTCCACACAGAGATGCCCAACGGAGATTCCAACCCTCAACCTCCTGACTGTGAGGCCAACATGCTACCCACTCATCCACCCACAAGTCCAGACACCCTACGGAGAAAACTCATTTTAGCCACAATCTTGTCCTTTCGGTCACAACCCAAAACTCATGACCAGAGGTGAGGGTAGGACCGTTGGGATGTAGGAACTCCTTGGTGGCAGGGCCCTGGGGGTGGATGAGACCCGCCCAGAGTTCCTTAAGGCACTGGATGCTGTGGGGGTGCCTTGGTTGACACGACTCTGCAGCATCACATGAACATCAGGGGCTGGGCCTCTGGCTTGGCAGACCAGGGTGGTGGTCTTCCTTTTTTAAGGGTGTGTTCCATCTATTGTGGGATCACACTCCTCAGCAGTCCTGGTAAGGTCTGTTGAGGAGTTCTGGAGAGGAGGTTCTTACCCTGGTTGTGGAACTGTGGACCAACTCTGTACTCTGGGCGGGGTCCTTGAAGGTGTATGGGAGATTGGCCAACCAGTCAGAATGTGTTTTGTGGACACGGAGAAGGCTTCGGACTGTGTTCCTTGGCGACTGCTTTGGGAATGCAGCGTACCGGACCACCTAATTCAGGCGGTTTGCTTCCTGTACGACTGCTGTCACAGCTTGGCCCGCTTTGCCTACAATAAGTAGGACTCCTTCTCAGGGAGGGTTGAACTCCTCCGGTGATGAACAGAATCGGTGACGGTTACTTTCATGAGCAGAATTTCTAGACGCAGCCAGGGCGTTCGGGGGAGGACTCGACCGGCTGTCCGGTTTGAGGAGCTAACGGATGAGACGCATCGGAAGAAGACTCATAAATCCTTAGATGAATCGATTGTGGAGACATGCACCGGGTGTCCGAGAGAAGCAAGCGGGGGCTTATGGACACCGGAGAGACTGGCCTGACGCTAAGGACTGTCGGGGACGTTCCGGCGTTCGGCATGACTGCGGCCGAGCCTGAGCTAGCCGTGGGTGCGCGCCGAAGTTTGGAGCGTTTTGGATTAATGTCGAGAAGGGTGCAGGACTGGACCAGCCAAGCCAGCAAAGGAGAGCATGTTGACCTTTAACCTGTGTAGGTTAACGACAAACATTAGCCGTAGTATCGATTCCTGTCGTTTGCATCAAATGGTTCTGTTTTTCAAATATATCCTTTTTGAATCGCGTCGGAACCTGCGTATCTGCATTCGGATCACAAAGGATTACATCGCTAGTGGCTGCGGGATTGGCTCTTTTGGCCGATCGTGGGGTCCTGCTGGTCCATTTACGTTCCCACTGTCACCCCCCAGAGGGGGACCGTGGTATTACGAGACCGGAAAGTCTTTTTTCCCGGTACTCTCCTTTATCGGGGTGGCGGGAAACGAGGTGTAGATGTTCACGGGGTGCGTGCGTGGACTGCTTGGTTCCCTCGGCGCCTCTTTGTTAACTTTATTAAATCAGCTGGCTGGGATGCCTTTACATTTTCCCATCAAGCCGCTTTAACGCATGTGCTGACTTATGCCATCTGCCCCCCCGTCTCCTGGCGCACACACACACACACACAGCGAGGATGTGATGTAAGCGAGCAGTAAACAGACTCTTTAGGGTTCTTGGCCGCAGGCCTCGTCTAGTCTGGTCCGGTCCGGTCTCGTGCACTCGGCGCTTCGTTGCGACTCGCTGTGTTGCGTCGCGGCGCGTTAGCTGCATCGCACGGGATGGGCCTCTGATAGCTGCACGGCTGCCCCGGGGGCGGGGAGGGGGGTCTTTTCATGAAGAAGGATGGGGGGGTGGTTTGAAAACACTGTGAGGTTTGTGTGTGTGTGTGTGTGTGTGTGTGTGTGTGTGTTACTCAATACCCTCCACTCATGTAGATCTCTCGTTTTACAGCCTCTTGTTGCTTCGTGTTTAAAAACATTGGTTGTAGTTAGGATCATATGAATAATAATGGAATCAAAAACATATTATGTTAAACAAAAACAATGAAAGGTTATCATCAAGGAATTCTGAGAAAACCTGAACAATAAAAAAGTAAATGTATCTTCATGAGACACAAAACAAAGTTGTTTTTTTTAGGAAATGGCTCAAAAAAGTGGGAATAGAATCATAATAATACGAGAAGAAGGTTATTTGAGAAGGAAGTTGAAATATTTGGAAAATTAAAACAAAAAGCAAAAACGGGAACGTCAGCTGTTATTAATAATTAAGTTATTAATAATTTGTTATTAGTAATTGTACAAGAATAACAACATGAGGAAAAATGTCCTTTTAGTAGCGCAAATTGAATTATCCAAAGGAAAAATAATATTTTTTAATTTACGAGAAACAAGACGAAATAAAGGAAAAAGATATAATACATAATTTTAATACAATCTTATGGGAATAAAGTCATTGTTACAAGAAACACATTTACAAGAAGAAAGCTGCAGAAACAAAACAGCTGCAGAAATGAAAATAACACTAATTTTATGAGAATAAAGCCAAAATATTAAGATGAAAAAGTCGAGGGTAGAAAGCCACAATTTTTTAACACTATTTTAGGCAGAAAGTCAAAACATTATGGGAATAAAATCCTAATGCAAGAAGAAAATTTACAAAGATTCTTTGAGAGGAAAGTTGAAGTATTTGGGAAATTAATACAAAAAACAACATAAAAAATGGAAAAATCAGTTGGACCGGCACTCTAATTTTAACATTTTAAATGAAAGAAGTTTAATAAGGGAGAATAATGACATTCTGGTAGCATAGAGTTGAAATATTAAAAAAAAGTTGACATTTTGAGAAACAAAAAAGATAAAGTTGTAATTTTAGGAAAATTAGTACAGGGAAAAGTTGAATGAGTGGAAATATTACGGGAATAAAATCATAACATTATATGAGAAGAAAGTTGAAATTTTTTAATTAGTGAAGTTCACGTCAAATAAAAAATATTAATAATATAATAATAAATAATACAAAAATGAAACAAAAAAATGCAAGAGTAAACACACAAAAATAAACAAGCTATTCTATATGCTGTTGTTGATCAGCATGAACCCCACCCCGCCATCCTCATGGCCGCCACCAGCTCCCCCGCCGCCGTGCACAAGAACCAGGACGCCCACGTGCACGCTGTACATGCAAACATGTGGCCAGTCGCGTAGTGTGTGTTTCCTGACACGGACATAGAGTGTGTGTGGGAGTGCGCTCCCTTTCTGGAACTAGAACTGTGCTCTAGCTGTGGACTCGCCCCCCCCACGACTGAAAGGATGTTGCATATTGATGCTGCCCCCCCCCACCTGTTTACAAGCGTGATCTAAGTAGATCGCTTTGATTTCTTTCCCTTTCTAATGAGACGAGTGAAGGCGAGGGGGCGATAAATGCTAATTATGCTCGTTGATGAATTCATAGCGACTAGTTAGAGAAATGTTTGTGAGCTGCTGGAGGTTTTTATTTATTTTTATTTTGTATTTTTCAAGTCGTCTGGGCGTGGACGCGAGCGTTGACGCAAGTGTTGCCGCTGAAGGCATCGGCGTGTCTTCATCAAACACTTTACATTCGCTTTTGAAGGCCACACGGGAACTTGAAAACGACATTTATTTACCGCTACTCTTTTGCAAAGTGCTGCCTTTACCCGCAAATACTTGGAATCATACAGCGGTATGCATGAGTTGGGGCACCCCTGATGATTTCCAAGCGTTTGCTTCATAAACGAGTTGTTTGGATCAGCACTTCCAGGGAAATACATCATACAGCAGACAAGTCATATTTGAGAAGTGAAATGAAGCTTTTAGGATTTACAGAAAGTGTGCAGTAATTATTTAAAATAATTAGGCAGATGCATACAAGCTGTTTTATTGATTTGAATACCTTTAGCACTAATTATTGGAACGAACCATTCGTTAAGTTCATAGACCCTTGACCTACACACACAGGTCATGCCAGTCATGAGAAAGGGTAGTTAAGGTGGCCAACTGCGAGTCGTTCTCCTCTTTGCATCTTCTCTGAAGTGTGGGAGCCTCAAAGCAACTGTCAAATGACCTGAAAACAAAGATTGTTCAACATCATGCTGTGGGGGAAGGATACAAAAAGCTAGCTCAGAGATCCCAGCTGTCAGAGGTAACGAAAGACCACAATCACAGTTCCGGTCAAGGCCTGGAGTGGCAGGCCAAGAAAAATCTCAGACGAGCAGAAGTGAAGAACGGTGAGAACAGTCAAACTCAACCCACAGAGCAGCTCCAAAGTCCTACAACACGGTCTTGCTGCAGATGGTGTCACTGTGCATCAGTCAGCTATGCAGCACTTTGCACAAGGGGATGCTGTACGAGGAGGAAGCCGCAAAGGGAGCACATTTGGACAAGCCAGCTTGCTTTTGGAACGAGGTGCTGTTGAAAGTCAAACGGACGTAAGAGGGCGGATGAAGAACACGGCATTCCAAGACAACGCTAACCACAGTAAAAGGTGGTGGTGGCCACGTCCTGCTGTGGGGCTGCGGGGCCAGTACAGGTACTGGCAATCTTGTTCAACTAGAAGGTGGCATGGATTCCAGTCAGTACCAGCAGATTCCTGCCAACAAAGTTCAAGTATTGGATACTTCAGCAAGAATTCTACCAAGGCATTCATGCAGAGGAACAAGTCCAACTTCTGGAATGGACCTGAACATGATTGACAATCTGTGGTGGGATTTATGCTGGGAAAGCATCAAAGCGGACTGTTTTGTAAAGAATGCTCAAAGGTACTGTCAGCCACAATCCACACCCTCATTGGAAGGGTTTAGAGGAGCAAAAGGAGCATCTACTGAATACGAATGTCATTTTTCTGCTGGGGTGCCCACAGTCAAGCACCTGCCTAATTTGTAAATCCTAAGAACTTAATTTCTCTTCTCAGATATGACCGAGTTTGTCCGCTATATGATATATTTCCCTGAAATTGCTGATCCAAACCACTCATCATTTCTAAAGGAACATCTTGAACAAGATCAGGGGTGCCCACAGCCACTGCGTGTAGCACAGCTTTGCGCCAGACCTGCACTCGTTCAGCTCCTATAGGAAGCCTGGCCAAAAAAACTAGGCAAAAAGGTGGGAGGTTGCTGTAGTTGGTCAGGTCTAGGTTCAGCAACACTCCAACGTAGTATTAGAGTGTATGACCTTTTTGCGGCCAGGCAGTGTATTTCGGAATGGGTGTCATGTGACCATCCCAGGATGCTCACAGCCAAATATTGTCAACAATTATGCAGACAAGAGCTGCTTTTTGACTGCTTCACATATGTTATCAGTGTTTTAGTACTAAGGCCCGTGGATGTGCACCATGATATTGAAGTTTTTAGGGATACACAGCAGGGGTGTTCAAAGTGACACGTTTGGAAACTGTAGAGGAAGAAAACGCCCCCGCTGTACAGGAACAGGATAGGCGCTGCTGGGACTTTGGAAAAATTCTGCGTCTTCTTGCAGGAGTAAACGTGACACATCAATGGATCTACTGAGGAGCACAACATCGCTTTTTAGTGGGAATCCGGGTAAAAATGGCGGGGCGTGGGTGGTGTGCAGGAGCCCATCCAAGTGAGTGACGTCTGCCAAACGCCGGCAGCGGCGAGCCGGGCGGCTGAGGAGGCGAGCGTTAATTGATTCCACGACTTAAAGCAAGGGCGCTCGCTTCTATTTTCAAACGCTTCTCAACAAATTAAAGGGGCTGCGCGTCAAAGCATACGCCTAATTAGCGGAGCGGGGTGCGGGCGCGGCGCCGGAGGCTAGCGGAGAAGGCTAACGCGCTGGAAGAAAATGTGCCTTCGTGCAAAAAAGTAGCTACAAGCGTCTGGGGCTTACTCATGTTGACACTCAGTCCGCCTCTCAGCCGTCTGCAAAGCCCCTTCAGGAGCCCAAACATCCCCCGAGCGCTGCAGAGCTCATAGCGCCACAGCGCGGGGGAAACAGGCACCGTCACAACGGCTGGAACGACTTCTTCATCTGACGCCGATTGACACGTGTTATCTCTGTGACAGGCGGCTGTAACTTTGAGGAGTCGTACAGCAGTTGCGGCTACAGCGTCTCTCTGGGAACCAACGGCTTCACCTGGGAGCAGGTGGGCTCCTGGGACAGGCCCACTGTGGATCACGCCACGCATCCAGGTAGGTGTCAGTCCACCCATCCATCAGGCCACCTCCCGTTCGTATTCGCATCCTCTTCGTTGCTTTTCCTCGATGACAATACAGACACCGGGAAAAGCATGGGGCTAAACCGACGGTGTCCCAAAGCATGGCCCAGAGCTCAAAGTATATACATATTGAATATGAAATACGGTATAAACACAATATAATAGTTTAGAAATATAATAATTATTATTTTATTATGATCATACTCATTATTATCATTATTTCAATCAAAATATTCAAAAATGTATTCACTGTGGCGACCCCTGAAGGGATAAGCTGAAAGGAAAATCCATCCATCCATCCATTTTCTATGCCGCTTATCCTCATCAGGGTCACGGGGACGCTGGAGCCTATCCCAGCTGACTTTGGGCGGGAGGCGGGGTACACCCTGGACCGGTCGCCAGCCAATGGCAGGGCACATATAGACAAACAAACATTCACACTCACATTCATACCTACGGACAATTTAGAGTCGCCAATTAACCTAATTATACAGTGTTATGATACGTGCATACATACATATATATACTGTATATATTAATGTTCATTTGTATAATTTAATATAACACCTAAAAAAGACAAAACAACAACAGCAAAAATGAAACGTCAGTCATTTTACAGGAACAGAGTGAAAATATTAAGAGACAAAAATTGTAATTGTAACAGCTGTAATTTTACGAGGATAAAGTCCAAATATTATATAGGAATAATGACTACAAGAAGAATATTTACATGAAGAAGGTTGAAATATTTGGGAAATAAAAATAAGCAGCAGCAGCAACGGTTAAAAACAGCTTCCCGAGGATAAAGTCCAAATAATACGGTCATGACTACAAGAAGCAAGTTTATATGGACAGTACCGCGTTGACAAGCTTTTCAGTCCTACGCCCTCCTGCATCCAGGGACCCGTCCAGACGGGGACCACACAGTAGCTCGTGCCGATTACGGCAGCTGGCCTGCGCTGGGAACGCCCCCATCCCCCGGTGCAAGTCTCGTGTTCATGTTGGAAAAAGTGTGCTTCTTTGTTCCGATGTTGCTGAGGTTTTTTCCTGCCAATCCCACACTGTACTCCCCCCTAGGAGCTTAGTTTGGAATTGTCTTACTGTACGCCATGTTGCATGTGTATGAACAGATGATTGCACTATTTTGCTCGTATCAATGACGAGTAAAGGCATTCTCTAAAGTTATCTTTGATGTTGCCGCCAGTCAAAGCCCCGTGGCGTCGGCCGATGATCACACGCACACGATGATTGACGTCTGTCAGATGCGGCGGAGGGAGATCTGTCAGTCTCCACCCGGCCGGCCGGGATCTGATGCGAGCCAACAAACGCTCCTCCCCTCCATATGCTCGTCTCTCGGCGGCTATCTGTCTCATCTCTGGTTGCGGGCGGTGCTTGTCGCTGCCGATAACCATCACGGCCGTCACGTCGTAAGCGACTTATCCGGCTTTATAGATGTGATCGAGCGGGATGAGGACAAATTATGTCTGTCAAGTCTCTTTTGTCTCGTGCGTGGAAGACTCTGATGTTTCTCACCAAGTCACAGCCCAGCTGACAGCATGAGGAACACAAGACGTCTCGATAATGCATTTTGCTCAATGCAATTCATTTTCCTGTTGATGATGCACACGACCTCAAAGGGCCGAATTTTGATTGGACAATTGGATATTTCAGCATCCATCCTCTAACCGCAACCGCCACGTGACCCGCCGTGAAAACGAGATGGACGCCCCCGAATGGCAAGAAACATCCGAGTTTCTCGGTTTAGCGTTAGTGAATTTCCATGCTATGTTTTTTTCATGTGAAACGGGATGAGAAGGTCGGGTGCACGTGCGACGCCGTTGTTGTGTTTGCTCACGGAGCCTCATTGCTGCAGTTGCCGTCTGATCGTTCCCTCCCTCGGCCCCGAAAAGAGCGATGAGGCCGACGCAGTCATCGCTTGACAGCTCGTAGATCTGACGAGACCGGATCGGCGCCGCCGCTGCGCGCGCTTCGTCTTCATCTGCGTTTAGACGTGGTTGTCACATTCCTGACGGCTCGTAGATCTCCGGGAACGCCGAGGTTGGGTTTTTATCGTCTTGGTTTTGGCACGCTGATGAGATCGTCTTTGCAAAGCGGACGCATGACAGCGAGCGTTTGCCACACGCCTGACGACGATGCATTCGATCTGTACCAGTGAGCGTCACATGACCTTTTCATCGCTGCAGAAGCACCAATGAAATGTTGGAATCCATCATGTTATTTTCTTGCCTCACTGATATGATAGCATTATTATTGCGTACAAATGATTGCATTTTTGCACAATGCAAACTACATGAACCTGTGTGAAAACGTCATTGTCCCCGAAACCTAAAAGCTGGTTGGGCCTTAGCAGCAAGACCTACAATCAAGCGTTTGCCAGAACTTACAATATTTGCCCCCTCGTCTTTGCAGAATTGTTGTCATTCAGTCACGCGCCTTCTTAAGGTCATGCCACAGCATCTCAATAGGATTCAGGTCAGACTCCCAAGTCTTCATTTTGTTTTTCTTCATCCATTCAGAGGTGCACTTGCTGGTGTGTTTTGGGTCATTGTCCTGCTGCTTACAGTTTGAGGTCACCAACAGAAGGCCAGACATTCTCCTGCAGGATTTTTTTGGTAGACACCAGAATTCAGTTAGTCTCCCAGGTCCTGAAGCAGCAAAACAGCCTCAGACCGTCACACTACCACCACCATATTTTGCTGTTGCTATGATGTTCTTCTTTCTGAAATGCGGCGTTACTTTTACGCCAGATGTCATGCGACACACACCTTCCAAAAAGTTCAACTTTTGCCTTGTCAGAACAGAGAGTATTTTCCTGAAGGTCCTGGGGATCATCAAGATGTTTTCTGGCAATACAGTATTGAGATGAGCCTTAATGATCTTTTTGTTCAGCGGAGGTTTTGCTCTTGGAACTACGCAGACAGTTTTCGCCCGGTGTCTTTCTTATGGCGGAGTCCTGAACGGACCTTAACTGAGGCAGGGGACACCTACAGTTCTTTGAATGTTGTTGTGGGGTCTTTTGAGACCTCTTGAATGAGTTGTTGCTGAACCGTTTGGGTGATTTTAAAGTACAACGCTCTTTGGCTTGTTGGCTTTTACTTTCACGAGGGAGCAATGTTGGTTGAGGTCCGGCCTATGGATCCGTCCCCCTGCTTTTGGGATCTGGGCACCGGGCTGGGCCTTGCGGAGTGCGTTCCTGGAGGGTGGGGAGGTGTGCGCTTGTGTGTTCTGTTGTCCAAATGCATGCCTGGTGGTCACTCTCTGGGAGGATAAGGTACTGATGTGACAATATTATAATATTTTCACGATCAACCAGCAACGTCCAAAAGATCGACTGGCCAACTAGTTATTCAATGGTTTTATATCCACAAACTGGTTGAAAATAGTCCTGTAAGAAAGGCTGATAAAAAGTTCATATCAGTTACAAATCATGGAGAAGTTCAGACATTCCATCCAAAAAGTTCTCAGGTTAGCACCTTCATCGAAGCCATGCAAGCCTTTATGAGCCTGCCGTTTAAAAGCATCGGAATTGAGAACTGGAGCCAAACAAGTCCAAATTCAAATGATGCCCAACCCTACTCACAGGCATGGAGAAGGATTATCACAAACTGGTAGATATGAAAATGAAATGGTTCCAATGTCCAACCACACCCTAGCACCTGAGAAACTGAGGATGGCCAATCACATGTTAGCAAAAAATCGGCTGAGCCAATTGATGACATTGTGGGCGGTCTGAAAGGAAGCTCAGCTCCTAGTGCTTGACTCGTCTCCGTTGAATATGACGTTGACAGTTTTTGGCGGGGTACCAAAACTGCCTTTTGAAAAAGTGCAGGGGGCATGGCCCCACCGTTTTCTCTGTGGTCTACATCAACCTGCCCAGGGACAACAGATGAGAACTCCACCTTCTAGATGGTCACAGAGATGTTTCAAGATCAATCCAAGGATGGCTCACACCATTGCTGCTCTTTATTTGAATGGCGTCTCCAGAAGCTGCGGCCTTCTTTAGTTGTAGGCGGCGCCTGACAACCCAAACCTCTTTTTACTTTTTAGTCATTGGAGGCAATCTGGGAACGAGTGCGCCGGCTCGGCTGACAATGCCGGCGCCAAGCAAAGTCTGTTTTTAGACTGTTTTTGAACCGCGACTGACAAGCGAACCGCGGCGTACGTGAAGCCTCTCGGCTCCGCCTGTCCTCGCGTCGCCTTTCAAGGTTTCCGTCGTTTCAGACGTCCCCGCCTCCTGAGGCGACTCCGTCCTAAAATGTGCCTCTAGGTTTCCTTCGGTGATCTTATTTGAACTTTGACAGCTTGACAGCAGAGAGTTGTACTTTGACATTTGTCTGCNAGGAAGCTCAGCTCCTAGTGCTTGACTCGTCTCCGTTGAATATGACGTTGACAGTTTTTGGCGGGGTACCAAAACTGCCTTTTGAAAAAGTGCAGGGGGCATGGCCCCACCGTTTTCTCTGTGGTCTACATCAACCTGCCCAGGGACAACAGATGAGAACTCCACCTTCTAGATGGTCACAGAGATGTTTCAAGATCAATCCAAGGATGGCTCACACCATCGCTGCTCTTTATTTAAATGGCGTCTCCAGAAGCTGCGGCCTTCTTTAGTTGTAGGCGGCGCCTGACAACCCAAACCTCTTTTTACTTTTTAGTCATTGGAGGCAATCTGGGAACGAGTGCGCCGGCTCGGCTGACAATGCCGGCGCCAAGCAAAGTCTGTTTTTAGACTGTTTTTGAACCGCGACTGACAAGCGAACCGCGGCGTACGTGAAGCCTCTCGGCTCCGCCTGTCCTCGCGTCGCCTTTCAAGGTTTCCGTCGTTTCAGACGTCCCCGCCTCCTGAGGCGACTCCGTCCTAAAATGTGCCTCTAGGTTTCCTTCGGTGATCTTATTTGAACTTTGACAGCTTGACAGCAGAGAGTTGTACTTTGACATTTGTCTGCGTGTGTGTGTGTGTGTGTGTGCCTGGCATCTTATTTTCTCCTCCAGAGGCTGAAAACAAACCAAGGCTAATCAGCTACTGACTGCATATCCACACACACACACACACACACACACACACGCGCGCGCGCGGTAATAGACTTGTAAATGACAGTGTTTGAGTGTGTGTGTGTGTGTATGAGCATCAAGTGGGGCTTGAGGGCTGCAGAGGTTAAACATCTCGTTGGCTTTTTTCGGTCCGGGTGCTGATTGGAGAGCTCTCACGAGGGCCGACTTGATTGCGTTTGTGATTTGTGGGCGGGGCCGTGTTGCACAAATGCCGAGCGGCGATAATGACATGTTGACGGACAGACCCACGTCTTTCCCCCGTGATTCAGCCGCACTTACCGTCGCACCGGGAAGTACGGCGAAATGCCGCAGGCTGTCAGTGCCGTGCGGTTACAACGCTGCGAACGGTGGGACTAACTGGAAATAATGTAGCGGCGGAGAAGACGCAGGTACGTTTCGTGATCATCAAGTGCAGTACACTGTCAAACCCTCGCCCTCAGGAACTACGTACTCCGTGTACACAGTACACCCGTTGAAGTGTACTGACTGAAGTATTCCATTGGAGACGCAGCCGTTGGTTTTCGTCAACCTTGAGCCTCCGCTCCGTACAACAGCTCCTCGCTTTGGACGGGAAATGCAAGCCCTGTTTTTCTTTTGGGATGACTGAAAGCCAGCGTGGAGTCGTCTGGTGCTTTTGGAAGATACGAGCAAGCTACACACACACACACACACACACACACACACGACTTGTGTATGTAGGAAAGCATATTTTCCCAGAAATAGCTCAAAAGTGACCTTTTTGCGGATTGTTGTTGCATTTCAGAATATTAATATTAAACCAGTGGTGTTTCATTGACCAATTGGCGACCCCATGACAGGACCGAATCATCTGCAAAAAGCAGAGACCGAATCCTGCGGCCACCAAACCGAAACCCCTCAAAAAAGTAATGAACAGAATCGGTGACAAAGGGCAGCCCTGGCGGAGTCCAACCCTCACTGAAAATGGGTCCGACTTATTGCCTGCGATGTGAACCAAACTCTGACACCGGTCATACAGGGAACGAACCGCCTGGATTAGGTGGTCCGATACCCCATATTCCCGGAGCACTCCCCACAGTATTCCCAGAGGAACACGGTCGAAGTCCACAAAACACATGTTGACTGGTTGGGCAAACTCCCATGCACCCTCAAGGACCCTGCCGAGAGCATATAGCTGGTCCACAGTTCCACGGCCAGGACGAAAACCACACTGCTCCTCCTGAATCCGAGATTCGACTATCCGGCGGAGCCTCCTCTTCAGAACCCCTGAATAGACCTTACCGGGAAGGCTGAGGAGTGTGATCCCACCATAGTTAGACCACACCCTCCAAGTCCATATAGGTCAAATCAAAATTTTAAGAACAAAGAGCTGCAATTTTACAAAAATAAAGTCAAAATGCTCTATAGAAAAATAATTTGCAATTTTATGACATTAAACTTGTAATATTATCAGAAAAAATAATATAATTTTAGCAACATAATTATAACATGTTTTAAAGTCTTGATATTATGAAAAACAAACGGAACACAATAAAGTTATAATCTTTAGAAAATTAACTGAGGGAAAAATAATATTATGGCAATAAAG
>QODF01000199.1:629464-747669 GCA_024372805.1 Oostethus manadensis
CCCCGGTGCCCTGCAGGTGTGTGTGTGTGTGTCATCCGTCCTACGACGGCAGGAAAGCGATGAGCAGTGTGAATACACGAAGGTGCGCACACACCCGCACCCTGCACGCAGCACAGGTACGTATCCCGCATGGACGTTTTGCACGGCGCGTGGGATCGAGGCCGACGCCGAAGGAAAGGCAAAGGAGCATCTAATGCACCTCGTTCTGCCGTTACTGGCAGTCGGCTTTGCTAGCGACGATGATCCAGATGATCTGGTTGCTGCCGGGTCAGACAGCAGGCAAAACGTACAGAGCTGCGTCCCGATTGGTGCACTCGCGCACGACAAAATGCCTGCGGGTCACCCTCACACACTGAAATGTTTCATATTTACATACGTGCTTTATATATACTTCTATATATTTTCAAGGGAGAATGTACGTATTCTCGAGAAAACACGTTTCCGTATTTTCAGGAAAACAATATACATATTTGCATGTGATATAAATGTTTTAATATTCGTATAAAATACACAGTTTTCCATTCCAATCCATTTTCCTCCGCTTATCCGGTCGCGGGGGCAGCAGCCACTTCCCAGACTTCCCTGTCCCCAGGGACCTCTTCCAGCTCCATCGGGAGGACACCAAGGCGTTCCCAGGCCAGCTGAGAGACAAAGTCCCTCCAGCGTGTCCTAGGTCTTCCCGGGGGCCTTCTCCCGGCCGGGCATGCCTGAAACACCTCACCAGGGAGGCATCCGGACCAGATGCCCGAGCCACCTCAACCGGCTCCTCTCGGTGTGAAGGAGCAGCGGCTCTACTCTGAGCTCCTCCCGGATGGCCGAGCTCCTCACCCTATCTCTTAGGGTGAGTCCAGCCCCCCTACAAAGGAAACTCATTGGGGCCGGGGACCGGGAAGTCTGGACTTCCCTACTGAAGCTGCTGCCCCCGCGACCCGGACCCGGATAAGCGGAGGAAAATGGATGGATGGATGTTTGCTTGTTATGAAGGCGCGGTGATGGATTGGTGACATCATCACAAGCCACCATTTTCAGATTTTCCCACTTTGGAAGTCGTTTAAAAAACCCAAAGCCTTTCAGGGCTCCCAGAATGCCGTTAGATGATTGGCTGAAACGATAAATACCTGGAAAGCTTTCTGTTTCTGTGTGTGTGTGCCCGTTCCTTGAGTTTTGCATCATATTCAATCGGCAAACAAGTCCCAGAGATATCTCAGCACTTATTTACAAAGAGGGAACATATTCCATTCCAAACAGAAATGCTGTACGATGCCTTCCTACTTTTGCTCATTCAGAGAGCAGCCTCTCCTTGTCTTCTGCTGTGCCAACGAAGGGTCGTCATAAAGATGTTTTTCTTTTGATGGGCTCTCCTCCAGCGGGCCGTGCGGCTTATGGAGCCGTAAAGCCGTGTGTGATATTGGCGCGGGAAAATAAAGTGGAGTAAAGCTCGTAAAAGCAGTCTGCTCCTTCTCGATGAGAAGGAACCTCGTGAAGGTTCACTTGCTGTCTGTTCAAGGACTGTCTCATCAGTGTGATGATCCAGCAAAACATTCCCATCATAGCAGGCGTGGGCCTTCCACAGCGAGCGTCGTTCTCATAACAAAGTCATCTCTCCGGGACGTCCTCACTCGGCGCTCCGAGGCTGTTTGATGCAAAAGCAGGCGCAGACAAAACAGCCCATCAGCCAAATGAAAGCGAGGTTTAAGAGCTACACACACTTTCAAAAAGACAAGAAGAACTTTGAGCCGGGACCCGGGGGAACTATTCCAGCTCCATGAGAAGATCTCGCGGCGCTCTCCGTGCCACTGATCTCTCCAAAAGCTGCTCTCTGTTTTGCCGCTTTCATGTCTCGGCGTGGAGACCTTGCTGCGTTTGTTGCCGACGGAGCTGAAAGAACGTTCTGGTTTGTTCTCACGCGGCTCACTACGCACGCTAGCCATTCTGTGTGCGGCAAAACCTAGAAAAGACGTCAAACGTGTGGGCATGGAACATTTTCCTTAGTGCAAGCAACATCCCGTCTGCATGCGTGTGTGTTTATACACTATGTCTATATTTTGATACATATATTTATATCTCTGCTGGGTCCATTACACATCCAGGACACGAAACATATGGGACCTTCTGTGTGTGTGTGAGAGAAAAGCCTCTCAGGGGGTTGGAGTGCAATGAATGCATGAAATGGAGGACAAATGTGATGCGTGTGTGTCGTCGAGTCTCTCGTGATGCTGAAGATGATGATGGCTGTCGGTCTCTTTTCTCCACACGTGTGTGTTTCGTCCCGTCGGCGTGTTTTGTGGGAAAGCCATCTGAGGAGAACACGCAAGCTATGGTGATGTCTCCACTTTCAGAACATGTCACCGCGTCTTCATTTCACTTTCACTTTCCTTTTGCCACGGAAAGAGACGCCCTCACCTCCTGGGAGACGCCAGGGGAGCGAAACGTGTGAACTCGAAAGAACAGCGACTACGCTAGCGCTCGGAATTTTGTACAGTATGGTAGTCCCTCCTCTTGTTACGGTGAATTGCTTGTAGTGGAATGGAATGTTTTCATGGTTAGCGCACAGAATGCCTGGTACGACCTTCTAAAGATGCTTTTTACATGATTAGAGCCCTCTAGACATGAAATAGCACCCCTACAGTCACCTTCACACTCCTATTACCCAATATAGTAGACACAATCGGAGAAAAGAAGACATACAACACACAGAATAGGCTAATGGATGTTAGCATTAGAGGAGCTTCAGCATAATGTTCCTGACACCCAGGGACTAGTGTACAACGCTACATCATCACTGGATGCCTTATATTGTATTTTAGCTGTTTTTATGCTTGAAAATACTTTTTTTGGGGCTGATAAAAGGGCGTGTTCAACCGCAAAGCAGCTTCACGGGATCCTTTCAAAAAGTCTTTGCTTCACGGAGCTCCCTAAATCTTTATGCGCGGAGTGTGTGTGTGCGTGTGTGTGTTTGTATGTGGGAGCACAAGTGTGAATAAGAAATGCAATCAGGACGGGTTCACTTTGGAGAGACCTGTTTAGGCCAAGGCTATATTACTTTAACACGCACACACACACACACACACACACACACACACTGTGGACGTGCACCATTTACTGGAAGCAATTTCTCCTCCTTTGTGTGTGCGTGTGTGTGTGTGCGTGCGCAGGCGAGGGGTTCAAGGTCACCCTGCAGCACAGACATCACTTTTGCTTTTGTGACTTTCCCTTTCTGCAAAAGTCACCGCGCTGGCCTTTCAAAATCAAATGTCACAGCGGCACGTCAGCCATTGAAGCAACAGTCAGGGGCCGACGCTGCAAAGAAGTCGGGGCGTTGCCCCGTTGTCAGCGGGATCGCTTTATCTTGTCAAATGCGGAAACACCCACCTGCGTGATTCGGGATGTCTCGCCAGCGTCCCACGCCAGCGTCCCACGCCAGCGTCCCACGCCAGCCCGGGCGCCCGCGACAGGCGCGAGGTTCTTTATGGCGTCCCTCTGAGCCCTCGGGGGAGGGGATGCTTTAATGCCACGCACACGCACACGCGTTGTCCACGCGCAGCCGATTCTTTGTCATCACTTCATCCAAAAAAGGCACATTTTTGGCCCCGTAGGTCCTCCTGGCGGATTTGTCCTGACAGCTCATCTCAATTGATCGCCTTTAAAACGGTGCTGGTGTCCATCCCCCCCCCCCCCACACACACACACATGAAGTTCTTAGCCATCAAGCATCCATGAACGTCTTCTTTCTCCCCCCGTGGGTGTGGCTGCAGGCGGCTTCATGGCGGTGAACGCGTCGGGCCGGGCTTCGGGTCAGAGGGCGCACCTGTACATGCCCAAACTGAAGGAGAACGACACCCACTGCATCGACTTCCTCTACTCGCTCTCCAGCCGGGACGGCGCCAGCCCGGGCACGCTCAATCTCTACATCAAGGTGTGTGTTACTCGTCTTCAGGACGTGTCCCTGGTGCTCTCCGAATCCATTCCGGTCCTGATCAGCGCTTCTTCTGCTCTGCACTCTCATGAAATGAATATTCCGCACACCCAGTGAGTGGAAAAGAGAAAAAATGAGCGCTCTCATTTTTGTGATAATATGCATCTTTTTCTGGATTCCAAAATAGGATTGTTCTCAAAAATGTATTTTTTCTGAAAAAACTTTTTTTCTAGACAATGTTCATCTTTTTTCTTAAATATTTTGGCTTTTTTCCCCAGAAATATTTTATTCTTCTGAAAAATATTGACTTTTTTTCTAAAAAATTATGTATAATTTTGAAAATAGACGTTTTCTTATGGGAAAAAAATAGTGCCTTTTTTTTCTTGAAAATATAAAGAATTTATTTCTTAAAAATGTATACAATTCCCCCCCAAAAACTATACAGTAAAAACAACAACATACAATGAAAATATATAAGCATGGACGTAATATACATTTTTGTAAAAATATAAATGTTTATAGTCATGTGTTTATAGTTTTTATCATTTTTTTCTTAAAAATATAGACTTTTTTTCTTTTTCAGTGATATATATTTATTTGTAATTTTTTGGCAATGTTTCTTAAATTGATTAAAAATGACCAGTTGAAAAATTAAATTTTTTCTATATCTAACACTGATATGAATTTTCTTCTATTTAGAAAATAATAAAATTTAAAAAAATAGGTGGCTCTTCCAGAAAAAGCCCTTTTCAAAACGTTTCCTGCCATCCAGCGTGAGCGTTGCGGTGTCTCCATGAAGTCCTCACTCCTCTGAATGCGTGTGCGTGCGTTGCAGGTGAACGGCGGCGCTCAGAGCAACCCGGTGTGGAACGCGTCGGACACGGTCACCGACGGCTGGGCGAAGGCCGAGCTCGCCGTCTCCACCTTCTGGCCCAACTCCTACCAGGTGACCGCCGCCGTCCCAGGACTGGAAATTGTACCTGTAATATTTTCACCGCCGCGTGTGGAGCTACACCGGGGCGCCGCGTTTTCGAAGCGGCGTCGTACTTCGCTGCGCCCCCCGTTGGCTTGTGCTCCCCCACAAGTCGTTGGTATGCGGCCCAGGTCCCGACACTGACAAGTGTGTGTGGGTCAGGAGTGCACGGCCCCGCTGGCGACCCGTCACTCTGCTGAATGTTTAAAGACGGCAGAGAAAAGCACGCGGCCGTGGAAGCAAAGGAATATTAAGAAGAGCGGTGAGACAAATGAGGATGCATGAGAAGACGACGAATGAGAGAGAAGAAGAAGTGCTTTGGCACACTTTGGGGAAACTCCCTTACGGGTTCATCTGTGTGTGTGTGTGTGTGTGTGTGTGTGTGTTTCACGCATCCTTTTTGCTTTTGTCTTCCTCTCAAGGTAATATTTGAAGCAGTTTCGGTCCAGGGACATCCAGGTGTCATTGCTGTTGACGACATTCGAGTTCTGGCGCATCCATGCCGTAAGTGTGTGTGTGTGTGTGTGTGTGTGTGTGTGTGTGTGTAGCTGACCCTGCACAACTGTAGCCCCGCTGAGCATCATCTGTTTCTCACACACACGCGTAGAGAGTGATTGGGAGGCTTGCAGACAGATTGCAGGGAGGCAGGAAGAAGGTCCAAACTCAGGGTCTTCATCGCTCATATCTGACAAGAAACTCCGCTTCAACACGCCCCCCCCCCAGGCTCCTCCCCCTCCCACTGTTACAATCCCCGTCCCGTCTGCATCCGACTGTGCAGCTCCGGCGTCTTTCATGTTCACGCTGCGCTTCAGCATGTCGGACACCTGAAGCCCGGTTTGTGGAGGCGGGTCCACTTTTGCTGACACACCAGCAAAGGAAGTCAGCCCGGAACCCGGCTTAGTAGAACCCGCCCAGCACGAGTCCGCCCTTCAGCTTGGTTTATGCCTCGACTGTATCCCTTCCTTTGCTCCCTGGCGTCAACTCAGTGAGAATTTAGCTTCTTTTGGGGCTGTAAAGCAATGGCAATTAAAGAGAGAACTAATAGTGTGCTACTTTTATTGGAAATGTTGCTCACCGCCAGGACGCTGCGATTTGGGGGGGGGGAGGGGCGAGCCAGAATCTTCATGCAGAAGTACGTACTGTACCGGATCTTGTAGTATGTTATAAATATTATTTTGGAAACAAATATACATGTCTGATTATGAATGTATTATTATTGGATTCATACATATTATGTTATTCATATGATTATTTTTAGTTAGTTCAATAAGTGTGTGTATATCTCTCTATACACACATATATGTGTATATATACTGCATAGAGTATACATCAGTATAATTATTAGTAATTATTATTATATTATTATCCTCATTAGGGTCGCGGGTGTACGGGTAAATATCCGCGTACATGCACTGATGGTAACCTCGAGTTGATGCGCCACTGAAGGCATGGTAGCTGCATCGCTGATAGGGGTGGGTAGCTCCACGTTTTCTACTAGAAGTGGACATGATTTGATGAGTTATGTTAATGCCAGTGAACAATGGCAATGGAAGAGAGAAGGGCGGGGGGTTCTGGAGCTGGCTGTAAACTAAGCCACTCACAATCAGACTTCATCGTCTTGCTAACAGGACGGTTTTAGAGGGAGAGGAGCATTTTTATGGGCGTTTTTGGACATTGGCTGCAGTAAACATCTCACCTCGGAGCCTACGGAGCATTTCGGAAATGTTTGGCTGAGAGGAATAAAAGCTCAGTTGATTGTTTGACCACCCTCAAAACCCGTAAGTGATGTTCTGCTTGCTGCGTGAAAAGAGTCACGTCCGCTTTAGAGAAGGCCCCCAAAGATGTACGGTGTGATCCTGTCTGACCCGCATGCTTGCTGCGTGTGCTGCAGGGAAGGCGCCTCACTTCCTGCGGCTCCAGAACGTGGAGGTCAACGTGGGCCAGAACGCCTCCTTTCAGTGTACGGCCGGAGGGAAGTGGTCTCAGCACGACAAGCTGTGGCTCCAGGTCGGTACTTTGCCTTCGCCCGTGCTGTCACCATGTTGCTTTTTTACACACATCGCGGTTCTAAAAATGCAGATTGGACCCATTCTTTTTTTTCAGGCATAAAAATGGCTAAAAGCAGCAAAATGCAAATGTAAGGCATTCAGAAGACGCGTTGGGATAATATGTAGTATTCCACACTGGCCACCAAGTGTCAGTAATGTCACTTCGATGAGGCGTTAGCCACCTCAGGAAGGACGATCCAGAACAGGAAGTAAAAAAGCAACATGGACCTCTTCCAACGCTAACGTGTGTCAATCTATTCATGTCTTATTCTTTCTCTCATTATGTCTACATTTTTGGGTAAAAAGAGTGTAAAGGTGATTATAGGGGTGTTATTTCATGTCTGGAGGGCTCTAATCACGTGAAAAACAACAGCAAAAAAAGGAAACATTTGTCATTTTAGAAGAAACAAATTGCATTTTTGGAGTATTGCTAAAAAAAAGCAGCAATGTGACTTAGCGGATCGGTCACTCTTATTAGTATATTTTTAGTGCTACCTGGCAAACAAGTTACCCGTAGGTGCAGTAGATTCTCAGAAAACCAGCACCCATGACATGCACGCTCTTAAGGCTGTGCAATTGGCCAATTAGATGACAGGGGCGTGTTCAAAAAATAGCAGGTGTGAATCAGGTGGCCTCTATTATCCAATCTTATCCTCATTAGGGTCGCGGGGATGCTGGAGCCTATCCCAGCAGACTTTGGGCGAGAGGCGGGCTACACCCTGGACTGGTCGCCAGCCAATCGCAGGGCTTGTATAGAATTTGAAAACATGAAAGTAGCAAAGTTGCATTCTTTACTTTTTCACTACGTTGCCCTTCTGGAGAATTTGAACCGCCCTGGTGTAGCCAAAAAATACTCCATTCATAAATCAGGAATCCTATTTTGTAGAAATTCACTTATCACAGTCGGGCCCGGAAGCCAAAACCCCCAGAAAGGAGGGGTTTCGGTAATGTTGCTCTTGATACTTTGGTAACTTTATGCGGGCTGTTAGGAATTCTGCCCGTTAAGTGGAACCATATTTCATCATTTATGTGAATTGATAAGAAAAAAACCAGGGGGTGGTGGACCACCTCGGCGTTCCCAGTTGTAATTCAGAGCTGATTAAAAAGTGTTTGTGGCGCTTCGCACCAACGACTCCATCTGCTTGCTTTCCGGTCGGCATTACCGTGATCAGCATGGCGAGCATGCACCATACCCGACTGGCGGGCTGGAGGTCGCCCCCTAGTGGCTGAAAATTAAATCCAAAGCCACACGTTTGTAGTCATGGCAACCGAAGGTCCCGTGTGGCCCCGCCGGCTAACTTGAACGCTCTTGTGGTTGCAGCAGTGGAACGGGAAGGACACGGCGCTCATGGTCACCAGGGTGGTCAACCACCGCCGCTTCTCCTCCACCGTCAGCGTGGGCGACACCTCGCAGCGCAGCACCAGCCGCTACCGCTGCGTCATCCGGACTGAGGGCGGCTCGGGAGTGTCCAACTACGCCGACCTCATTGTCAAAGGTCAGTTTTCTGGCAAATATCTTTACCTTAGCCCAGGCATGATGGGAGTTGTTGCTAGCATTGCTGCAAATGGACCAGCACCACAGACAGCTCCCCATCCTGCCACGGCCAATAGAGCAGCAGAACGCCGGAAAATAAAAAAAAAATAGAAAGCCAGTAGGATTCAAAAGGAATAAATAAGAAGTTATAAAAAATAAGAACAATAAAACGTATATGGGGGTAAGATTTCGATATCGCAGCCAATAAGTATCTTTACGATTTGATGTGATATCGGCTTTTATGAGTTGTACGCTATGGTAGCATGGAATGTTAGAAAAGGCTTGATGTCACTCAACCAGTGAACATTTATCACGTACTTGGACACGGCGGGAGTATATGCTTAAAAAACTGGCTGTCAGCTTTCTTCTACTAAGTGCTCTTCTTTTGAAACATTCAACTTTATTCCCATATCACGACTAATTGCCTGAAAAATTACAACTGTATTCTTTCTTTATCGACGTATTTCAACTTAATGGCTTTTTGCTTTAATATTTCAACAGTAAACTACAATTTATTCTTGTAAAATGATGACTTTTTCATAGAACTTCCGTAATATTTTCACTTTATTCTCACCACTTTTTCCGCCACCTACTTTGCTAAATACTAATACTTTATTTGATGTTTTGTTTGTCACATCATGACAAAAAACTGCTTTTTTAAAATTTATTTTTTCCTCTCATACTACGTCGTTGACATAAAATCACAACTTTTTTGCAACTATTTCAACTTTATTTCAATGTTTTGACTTTATTCTCGTCTAATTACAGCTGCTTTTTCTACTTCTGTCGTTGTTTTTTTTAAATTTTCCAAATATTTATACTATTTTCTTTTAGTAATTCTTACTTTTATTCCATTTTTGCAACATTATACATTTTTTTCGCAACCTAATTTTCCAAAATGTACAAATATATTTTTAATGTTTTGCTTCGCATAATATTGCGTCTTTTTCATGAATATTTCAACTTTATGCCGCTGAAAGAACTTTGTTATTCTCGTAAAATCCCAACAAGTTTGACTTTATTCCCGTAAATGTACAGCTTTTTGTATTTTCAAACAGTTTTTGCTTTCCTGGTGTAAATGTCCTTCTTGTAATCACATTCTTATAATAATTTCACGTAATTCTGGCAACATTATACTTTTTCCGCAACCTCATTTCCCTAAAAATTACGATAAAAAAAGACTACTTTATTTATTTTGTTTCTCATATCATTTTATTGTAAAATTTCGGCTCATTTTTGCTTTTTCTTTTGTAAATTGTTTTTACGTTATTCTTGTAAAATGACAGCTTTTTAAAATTTATTTCTAAAAATAAATTCTATGTGTGCGTTCTTCTTTTTGCACATTTCCTTCTTGTAATTATGACTTTCATCTTTTCCCGCCAACTCATTTTCCAAAAACAACGTTATTTATTACTTTTATTCATGGTGGGACTTCAAAAAACATCTTTTTTCTTGAATATTTCAACTTGATGCTGCTGAAATGACATTCATTTACCTAAAAATACAACTTTTTCTCGTCAGATCTCTTAATATTTGGACTTTATTCTTGTAAAATGACAGGTTTTCTTGCCCCCCCCGATATAACCAGAGCCCCCTACCCCGCATCCACGGGGAGGCTGATAATAAGAATGCAAGAAAGGAGACGCCAATGTTTGCTGTCGTGCAAAAAGATTTCACACCTCCCTTCAACTTTCCGGCTGACATTTATGGTTTGAAATGGAATGAAAATTGCAGCGAAATAATAAGCGCTGCTGCATATTTGCTGTAAATGACGCCGTTAACCTTTTATTGGCTGTGAAGGATGTTTTGCATCTGGTGGCAAAAGCTGGAGCGTGCGTGTGTGTGTGTGTGTGTGCGTGACTGTGCCACATTTTGATGAGTTCAGGGACCCGGACTGTCATTACCATCTGTCAGCGCAACACACACTCATGCGCCCTGTGTGTGTTTGCCTCGGCGTACGTGTGTGAAGCTCAGGTGCCATGCGTCCTGCCAGGGGGAATAGTCCGTGATGCCATCAGTGAACAATATCATGCGCGCACGCACGCACACACACACACACACACACACAGCCTGACTGTGTTGCTAAATCTGTCTGCACTGTTCCCCGTTTTGCTACATTTGCGTGTCGGTGTGGGACGGGCTGATGTGCACCTGTGTCACCCGAGTTTGTACGCTCGCCGTGTGCCGGCGTGTCCTCCCGGGCGGCTCAGAGGAATGGAGGTTAATTAGTGCCGCTTTCATCCAGGTGAGCACGTGGCGGTTGCATGTTCTACGCTTTGCAAACATACGGTAGAACAACGGTGCAACGTGACTAAGCACTTGAAGTACTCTTTTGGTGTGTTTTCATTGCTACATGGCAAACAAGGTACCCGTAGGTGCAGTAGATTCTCAGACAACAAACAAGACCCAGCAGTCATGATATGCACGCTGGGGTGTGTTCCAAAAAAATAGCAGTCTGTGATCCGTGCTGGTGTGAATCAGGTGGCCCCTACTTAAGGATGAAAGCAGCCCTCGTCATACGCCGAAGGAAAATGGCTCCTTCAAGACATTGTTCAGAAGAACAGCGTACTTTGATTCAAAAGTTGATTGGAGAGAGGAAAACTTATGAAGAGGAGCAAAAAAAAAATGGTTGTTGAGCTAAAATGATCTCCAATGTCTTAAAAAGGAGAGCAAAACCAGAAACACGTGGCAGAAAAGGGAAGACAACTATCAACATGGATGGAAGAACAACCAGAATGGCAAAGGCTCAGCCAATGATCAGCTCCAGGATGATCAAAGACAGTCTGGAGTTACCTGTAAGTACTGTGACAGTTAGAAAACGTCTGTGTGACGCTAATCTATTTACAAAAATCCCCCTCTGTTAAAAAATGGCACGTGCAGAAGAGGTTACAATTTGCCAAAGAGCACATCAACTGGCCTAAAGAGAACAAAGTTTTGAGAATAAAGTCAAAATATATTGGGAATAAAGTAGTAATTATGAGAAAAAAATTACAAAAAGAAAGGTGATATAATTGGAAGATTTCAAAAAAGAGAAATGGAAAAATTGACAGTAATTTTATGTAAATAAAGTCTAACGGAAAAAGTTGTAATCTAACAAGAAAGTCTGTTAGCATTATAATAATATTATAATGAGGAACAGTAATGTCATTTTAGGTGCATAGATTTGAATTCTGAAAAAAAAATGTATTTTTGGAAGTGGTAGTGTTTGGGAAACAATGCAGCAAACAAAAACGTCATTTTTGGAAAACCGGGCTGCGGAAAAAGTTACGTTTTGAGAGTTAGGTCAAAATATCACGGGAGTAAAGTCATAATTATGAGGGGAAAAAATTGCAAGAAGAAGTAGATTAAAAAAACAACAGAAACGGAAAAATCAGCAGTCATTTTATGGGCAGAAAGTCAAAAATATTAGCAGAAAAAATCTCTTTTTTATTATTCGAATCAAATCAAACTATTACGAGGAAAAAGTCATAAACACGAGAAGAAATTGGATGGACTTGGAAGATTGATGGAAAAAACCAAGAGAAATGAGAAATGGGCAGTCGTTTTATGAAAAGTCCAAATATCAAGAGGACCAAAGTTGTAATCTAACGATCAAAAGTTTCATGACAATAATAATAGGAGGAAATATTAGTCGTTCAGACTCACATAAAAAATGTCTTTTTCAAAAAGTTCTTATATCATGAGACACAAGAGGGGAAATATAAGAACGTGTTGCTGGAAAATATCAAAGCAGCGAAGTGGTCTCCTTTCACTGTCGGGGCACCCCTATGCCCAAGACCCGCACTGCTGTCATTAGCTGTGTGTGTGTGTGTGTGTGTGTGTGTGTGTGTGTGTGCGTTTCGCCTGCCTGTCAGAGATAAGACTCAGTGGGGCGTAGCTCAGATTCACGACTGTCACTCTCGGCCAGCGGCGGTGTGTGTGTGTGTCTGGGTGGTCATGAACCCGGGTGTGGTCCAGAAATAGCTCCCAGCAGTGTGTATGTTTGTGTTCCTTGCCCACATGCATCTTCTATATATTCTACCAGATCAAAAAAAAATCAATCGGCGCGTGGATGCAGTACGACGGGTTCTGTGGAGGCCGGCTGGGCTCAGCAGTCCACCCACCTTCTCCACAAATAGAGGCCTGCACACCAGCGCCACCACAGGGCAACGTCCCACTTGGCGCATTTGCTTGCTCTCGCCGTGTTGGACGCTTAGTGCCCGATGTTTTATTTTTCCTAATTCTGTTTTTTTCCATTCCATTCTCCTCCGCTTATCCGGGTCTGGGTCGTGGAGGCAGCAGTCTCAGTAGGGAAGTTCAGATTTCCCAGTCCCTGGCCACCTCTTCCAGCTCCACCGGGGGGACCCCAAGGCGTTCTCAGGGCAGCTGTGAGACAAAATCCCTGCGGCGTGTCCTAAGTCTTCCCCAGGGCCTTCTCCCGGCTGAGCATGCCCGGAACACCTCACCAGGGTGGCGGCCCGGAAGGCATCCGGGCTAGATGCTCGAGCCACCTATACTGGCTCCTCTCCATGTGAAGGAGCCGGATGACTGAGCTCAGGATGAGTCCAGCCCTCCTACAGAGGAAGCTTTTTTCCGACGCTTGTATCTGCAATCTCGTTCTTCTGTTCCTCCGTGAATCACCACCTTATTGTGGTGCAGGGGTTTGAGTGATCCTAGGAGCTATGTTGTCGGGGGCCACATATCCCTGGTAGGATCTCCCAAGGCAAACGGGTCCTAGCTGGCGGGCCAGACAAAGAGTGATTCAGAAGACCCTCACCCTGGAGGCAGGCCTGGTGGTCGTACCTTCGCCCGTGGGGCCCGGCCGGGCCCAGCCCGAAGAAGCCACACGGGCATCCCCCACCCCAGACCCACCACCTGCAGGGGAAGTTCAGTGTCTGCAATGAGATTCTACCACTACTGAGCCGTCCGCCGGGGAAATTCCCCGCACTAACGATGACACCATGACAGCATTTCAATCATGTCATGTCAGTTTCTGCGGGATTCCGCATCTGGAATTTCCCCTCATGGGACTAATATCTCATTTTACCAGTAAACTCCATTTTTATTGGTCAATTCCAGGAATCTGTTCATAGGGCCCCCTTAAATGTCGCCATCTTGACCAGGTGGGGGAAGGGAAAGGGCTAACTGGAGTGGTTGCAATTCACCATTAAAAAGGAGAGAAGAAGAAGTGGGTAAATATTGCGCTTGTCATTTCCAGGAAGTAGGACAGCACAGCAGTCAGAATCGGAATTCACGCACTCGGGAAGTACAGCAAATACTCAGTATACCGAGTGAGGCGTACTGACGGAAGTATTCCATTTGAGACGCAGCCAGCGTGTGTAAGAGCGGTGCGGAGCCGTTGGTATTCTATGGCCGTCACTCCTTCTTTCATGTGCACCTGCGCGCGTGTGCAAGAGCAGAATAGGGCACTTCTTAGAGAATGTGTGATGGGAGGTATAAGTAATGCATGAGCAGGTATGAGGTGTGGGGGACGACTGAAGGAGGAGGCGGGCGAGGGTGAAAAGTTGAAGGCGGGTGCGGATGATGATGATGATGATGAGGATGTAAACGCGAGTGGAAGTGTCTTCGATGCGCAGGGTTCGCGGGGCCCGAAACACGCGCCGATGTGGAGCCAATACCGACATTCGTGTTGACGTTTTCAGCCATTTCTTTCACACCATGTTTATCCGGCGGGCTATGGCCGCCTGTTAGGGCACATGAAAAAACCGGCATCTGGTTAGGATGTCTCCCTGGGGAGGCACGCCCGACCGGTAGGAGGCCTCGGGGGAGACCCAAGACTCTCCGACGTGTCCTGGGAACCGCCGGGAGGAGATGGACGGAGTGGCCGGGGAGAGGGAAGTCTGGGCTTCCCCGGTTGGGCTGCTGCCCCGGCGACCCGACCTCGAGTAAGCGGAAGAAAATGGATGGATGTGGAGATTAAAAGAGGAAAAAGATAGAACTTTACGAGTCGTAGCTTCACGTTACAGGCCTTGCCTGAGACCGCTAAGAAACGGGGGTCTTATGTGGGGGGGGCGGGGTACTAGAGGGTACCGGCGCGGACTTTTTTATACTTTATACTGCGAACTCCGAGAGAACGGAAATGTCAGTCCCGGTTCTCATTGATGCTTGACGGTCAACCTTGGGTAAACGAAAGGAACAAAAAGCAATGCGGTTAGTTTGGAGCTCGTTTTTGTCCCACGGGGAACTTTGATTCTCGTAACTTTACTCTTTTTCTCGTACGTGCACGACGTTGTTGTCGTGCGTGTACTGCTTTGTACTCCAAATCTGGTGATTGCAATCCTCCTTTGCCAGGACACCAAAATATTAGAAACAGTACGATGTCGTGCGGTTATACACCGACGTGTACTGCATCGCTTCATCCGTCTGCCTCGCCCGTGCTTGTGTTGCACTGTCAGCATCTCACACACACACACACACACACACACGGTGAGCCCTCTGCTGAGACATTAACAGTAAACAGGAAGTACAGTGTCCTTCATAAGCCTGCGGGCGCCGTAACACGCCTCGCTTTTGACTTTTTTGTGCATCTCGCTGTAAGCCCACCGCGCCAAAATGGAGCCGACACTATGTACTCTTCTGGCGCGCACACACGCACGCGCACACTGTTGATTATAGCGACAGTGTGACCCGAGCGAGAGTAAACGGCAGACTTGGACTCCCCGAGACGCTTCCAGGCAGCTGCTGTCAATCAAACACACACACAGGCACACATGGCTAACTGAAAGGAAAGGGACGAGATCCCGAGTGGTGGTCTTGGTGACCATCCTGAACTGCACTGCCTGTCACTCAGCAGCCTGTAATTGTGTTAACGATTTAGGAAAACCGGGGTCGGTATCGGACCATCACGTAATCGTTGTTTGGACTCTCGATTCCGATTCTTTTCTGTCCCATGGTTTGGATGAGGGTGCTAACCGGCGTTCTTGGATGAAATGCTGAATGCTGAATGGCAAAATGTAACCTTTTCTGCACGTGCCATTTTTTAACAGAAGGGGGTTCTTGTAAATAGATTAGCTTCACACAGACGTCTTCTAACTGTCACAGTACTTACAGGTAACTCCAGACTGTATTTGATCATGCTGGAGCTGATCATTGGCTGAGTCTTTGCCATTCTGGTTATTCTTCCATCCATGCTGATAGTTATCTTTCCTTTTCTGCCACGTGTTTCTGGTTTTGCTCTCCTCTTTAAGGCATTGGAGATCATTTTAGCTCCACAACCAAAATTTTTTTTGCACCTCGCCATAGGTTTCCCCTCTCTAATCAACTTTTGAAACAAAGTAAGCTGTTCTTCTGAACAACGAGCCATTTTCCTCAGGCTTTCAAAGAGAAGTGATGTTGAACAAGTTCTGCTTTCATCCTTAAATAGGTTCACCTGATTCTCACCTCTTTTTTCTCTACGTTGATCACTGATTGGATGACGCGCTGTTTTTTAAACACACCCCTTTCATCTCATTGGCCAATTACACGGCCTTAAGAGCGTGCATGTCATGAATGCTGGGTCTTGATTTCTGAGAATCTACTGCACCTTCTGGTAACTTGTTTGCCATGTAGCAATAAAAATCCACAGTGATGGATCTGCTATTATTTTGAACACTACTATATTTTCCGTAAGTCCCCACTTTTTCCGTAGTTTCCCATCTTGAAGCATTTTGGCTCTTCGGCATTCATAAGCAATTTCTACACAAATTCCCTCTTCTGGTTTTTCTTTTCATTGTTCTCGCTCAATCTGGGAATGACATCATGCATTGGAATTATTCTCAGCAGATTGTAACACACACACACACACACACAGACCGCCAGCGTAAAGGTGTGTGTGAGTGATTGACAGCGGGCTCACTGGGCCTGCAGACTTCATCCATAATTCTATTCATAAATATTCTGACTCGGCCTTGAGGGAAGCCAAATATTCGGGTCAGTTCACCTTCTCCCACATGTTAATACTGTCAGCCGGTATATAAATATAAATATGAATATATGTCCGTGTGCTTTAAGTGGAGGCAATAAAGCAAGCGAATGCTTTTAGACTTGACAGCCTCTTTTTTCAAATGAGGAAGTGGAGTTGCTGTCAACAAAGTGACAAATGAGTTTTCCAGCCCAACACTTACCAAACGTCTCCACGCCGGCTTTTTTATTTTGTCATATTAAAAGTGAGACGTACTGTACATGTCACATTTGCATCACTTGGCATTGTGGCGCCCGACAGCTCATGCAGCCTTGCAGTGGATGCTCGCCTCCTTTGGCCGCTCATCAAGCACAGCCCTGCAATTTCGCCCGAGAACAGGCAGTTTTTTTCCCCACAGAAAGTGCGTCTGATTCCGTTGCAATCATGACAACGACCACTTTTATTGCGATTGTTGAACCGAAATTGGAGGAGAACGTCAAAACCCCCACATTTTTAAGGGCGTACCAATGACTCCCCGCGGTTGCTTGATACTACTATCACGGCGATAAGTGTTCAAAGTTATCTGAAACCAAAGAGAAAATGGAGAAAGAGCATCAAAAAGCAAAAGAAAAAGGCCAAATGTTGATACTGGTAAGTAAAAACAGTACATTTTGTCACGAGGTTTGTCTAGAAATATACTCTATAAACAGTTTTTAGCCTTTTTAAAAGAATGCGTTAGATAGACGTACTCAAATACATTATTATTGCAATAGTTCTACTTAAAGGAGGATTTCCTTTTACTATGTGTTGATTTATGTCATGTACCGAACTATTTAGGATGGATTTTATAGAAACCAGGGTGGTCCGCATTTAAAAAATACTGTAATTTGGTCAAGATCTATTTCAGACAAAGGTAAAGAAAGCTGTGTCTTATTGGTTATTTGTGTATTCGGCCCTTTGACCATATTCTTGTGTTTCATTTTATTTCTACATTGTACCTCAAATGGCCCCTGGGGCCGCACTTTGGGCCCCCTGATTCAAACATGTTTGTTTCTATACCTGACACAAAACCCAGAACAGCATCATGTCTGCCTGCACTGGACTGCCTGCAGGCTTTGGTCACACGATGAGGCGTTCAAGCGCACTGCGTAACTCTTGAGTTCGAGGCTTTCACACGCCAATGTAGCCACACAGTTTTTTTTTTCCATTTTACAGCTCCGCCCACTCCCATCGCGCCACCTGAGCTCCTGGCGGTGGGCGCCACCTACCTGTGGATCAAACCCAACGCTAACAGCATCATCGGCGACGGGCCCATCATCCTGAAAGAGGTGGAGTACCGCACCACCTCGGGGAACTGGGCCGAGACCCACGTGGTGGACGCCCCCACCTACAAGCTCTGGCACCTGGACCCGGATGTGGAGTACGAGATCAAGGTCTTGCTGTCCAGACCCGGAGAGGGAGGGACGGGTCCTCCGGGACCGCCGCTGGTCACCAGGACCAAATGTGCAGGTAAGATCGGGTCCCGTTTGGTGGTCGGGCTTGCGATTGGCTGAAATGAAAGCAGGCTTGACATGAGCAGGAGGAAGAGGAACAAATCGGGACGTTAGGATTCATCCGGGAGATGAAGGGAGGGCAGGTTGGCACAATCACGGCAGATAATGATGATGCCGGAGGGGGTGTGGAGAGCTCCTTCATCTGATCAAGTGGCCGTTTGTCCCATCTTCATCCTCGCATACGTCCTGTCTTCTTGCCGTGTCTCAATTTGCGCACTTGCCTGCTTACACGCCGTGCGCTTTTGAGTGCATAAGTGCATTCACGCTGGGAAGAACGGAAAATGCAGCACTCTGTCGGTACCCTGTAAGGATGCAATGCAGCAACGTAAGGTATGTCTTTGGGTCAAAACGGGAACTTGAAAAGGGTAATGGCCAGGCCTGTCCAAGTGAGCACATGATAGTAACCCTACATTATCCGTACTTTAAGGAACCGCAGCCCTGGCGGTTTTGCATTGAACTAGAAGCTGCAACAAATGTTGAGCAGAAACGGGCAAAGAAAAAGGTCTTTGGAATGGCAAGATTAGCATCAAAGCCCCGGCAGATCTCTGTGACTTGAGTTGTCACAAAGTACGTCGCCTCTGGGAGAAGTGAGAAGCTACTGGCACTGCAGGTATTGTTTTGTCATTTATACAGTGGTACCTTGGCGTAGTGTTTTTACATGCCAGCCGTCTCTTGTTTTGCTCTGAACTGATCACTAAGACTTAGGCTAGGAGCTGCTAGCTACCCGCATAGTGGATGAGCTATTTGGGGCGGGAGCTAAAGACACATTGTGATATGAAGTACTGTACACTGGTCATGAGGTGTTATTGTTACTGTAGGGTTGGGTGAGACACACAAGCACCAGATCACAGGAACAACAGGCTTTTATTGCAGGTTGAAATTAATATAATAATTATGTTATTATATATCTATATAATAATATTACAGTACATGTCATAAATCAATATATATCATAATTATTACCAGGCCGCACGGTGGCTGAGTGGGTAGCACATTGGCCTCACAGTCAGGAGGTTCAGGGTTGGAATCTCCGTTGGGCATCTCTGTGTGGAGTTTGCATGTTCTCCCCGTGCGTGTGTGGGTTTTCTCCGGGTACTCCGCTTTCCTCCCACATTCCAAAAACATGCATGTTAGCTTCATTGGCCGCTCTAAATTGTCCATTAGAGTGAGAATGTTTGTCTATATGTGCCCTGCGATTGACTGGCGACCAGTCCAGGGTGTACCCCGCCTCCCGCCCGAAGCCAGCTGGGATAGGCTCCAGCATACCCGCGACCCTCATGAGGACAAGCGGCATAGAAAATGAATGAATGAATGATACTGAACTCTGAACCCCCAATTCCAGTTGCTGCCTGCCAACCATTCTTCTCCCATAGTAGCAGCGAAACATGTTTGCTGCGACGTACACGAGCAAGGGTCTATGTACTGCAATGTTTTATATGTCTCATTTTCTCCTATTATTGGGTAATAGGAGTGTAAAAGTAACTGTAGGGGTGTTATTTCATGTCTAGAGGGCTCTAATAATGTTTAAGCATATTTAGAAGGTGGTGAGCAGGTTTTCTAAGATCTAACTATGAAAATACTCGGTTTGCAAGTAAGGATTCCTAACGCGGTCGGGTCGGTTAATCAGTTAACCGCGCCAAACGAGGGATTGCAGTACATAGTGCTGACTCGGGTGACCAAACGTCCTTTCTACTCGACATTTGTACTGAAATGGAAATGCATCTTTGAGTAAATGTGGAGAAGTATTGGAGTATCTCATTGGCGGGGCCACCCTAGTGTACACAGTATACATATACTGTAGTACATACTGTACAAGAACATGTACTGTGTTGCGTTGGAGACACAGCATACTGCTCTTTGCATGCCAACGTTCGCCACATGCGTGGAGATACTTCTTGAGGCACCGCCAAGCCAACCTGGCGCCACTTCCTGTTTGCAAAAGAATAGATGCTGGCGGAGGAAGTGATGGTGAACAGAGGTGCTGTGTTCAGTGTGTGTGTGGCGGGGGGGAACTTGTGTTTCGGGGCTATTTGCACTGTTGGGCTGTCAGAAGCAGTCACAAGATAGGCTATTGGAGCAGGCAGGTATGCCAGGTGTTTTAAAGCCTGCTGGCTAGAAGAAGCTTTGGCGTGCGCGTTCCTACTTGTGTACTTTTCTACGCGTCGATGTCAGCGTCTTCACCCTAGCCAAACAAACCGCTAAAACCATCAATGATACTTAGGTTGAAGTGAGGAGCACAGGAGTCCCTCGTTTATGGGGGATACTTGGAACCAGACTTGTCCGAGAAGTAGCATTTCTTATTTTTAAATGGAACATTTCGGTCGTTGGAGCAAAGAAAACCTGTTTGCCACTTCCTAAACCCGCCTTTTAACATCTTTAGAGCACTCTGGGCATGAAATAACACCCCTATAGCCATTTTTACACTACTACTGAAGTACTACATATCCTCGCAATGTCCTCGAATGCGTCTTCTGAATGCCTTGCATTTCTATTTTACTTCATTTGTCAAGTTTATGCTTGGAAATGCTTCATTTGGGGCACAAAATCCATAATCCATATCTTTTGACTAATCAGCCACGATTTACTGTATTTGTTCCAAAATAAAGAAATTAGAAGACCAAAGTAGCAAGCAGCAGCACACCGGGACTTGTAAAGGCCCTTAGAGAAATGAAGGACGGGCTGATGCGCACGAATCCTCCTATGGATACATCTTCATTGGCATTCACCACCAGGTTGTCGGAAAGATGACGTGATCCTCTCCTCTCTGGAAATCCGTACCAGAATTGTTGTATCCTTTCTTGTTAGTATTGCTTGAATAAAGTGGACTTTGAATTCCCCAGCCGGCCATGAACCCTCCGTGTGTGCGTCCTTCCTCCTCCTGCTTTATGGACAGCAGATGTTAATGTGCTGGCTGACGGGCCTCCATGACGCTACGTACGCAGCGTATGCCGACGCCCCCCTCCATAAAAGACGCACTCCCATAAAGATCTTAACGGGAGCGGTGGCTCTGCTTTTTTTTTACGACTGTACTTTCCCGTGCATGTGCTTCCACCCACGCCACACGAGCAGCCGTGCATACATATGTAGCCATACTTTTAAAAGCCACATGAAATATTGTTTTGAATTTCTTATTACATTGTTTTCTCTTTTCTGCCGCCTCATCCGTCTTGTTCTTGCTTCCGAGTGAGCAGCGGGTCACAGTGGGAGGAGGAGTTGGTCTAGCGGGCTGCAAGCGTGTGAAGCGCTGAGGAACAGGCGGCGACACACGCACGCCCGCACGCGCCCACGCACGCACGCCGACAAAACCTGCAGACTTTATTGCGACACAATCATACCAACATGTGCTCTCCTAAAGCACGCATAGATGCTGCACGCGCGTGAGGTACAGCGCTTGTTCACTGCGGGGCATTAGTGTGTAGTTCACACTAGTAGTGGAGCAGCGTTAATCAACACTTGACGGAGCTGTGAGGAGACGATGAGTAACACCGCTAGTGTGTGTGTGCGTGTGTGTGTGTGTGTGTGTGTGTGTGTGTGTGTGTGTGTGTGTCACAGAGGGACTTGTGGGCTGAGAAATTCTACCGGAGATGAAAACTTCTTGGATTAGGACAGGATAAATGCACATCGGCCGCCGAGTCAGAACGGGAAAGAACACAACATGATTCTTGTTCACAAAGTGTTGCATAAAGGAGAAATAAAAGTCCAAACGAGTGTGTTAATTAATCTATGAGCATTATTAATCGGATTCAGCATTTTTAGGGCAATTTAACCCATTCACAACTCAGAACGGAGTTTCCTCCGTGGGGTGGCTGGACTCCCCCTAAGGGACAGGGGGAGGAGCTCAGTGTAGAGCCAGTTGAGGTGCCCCAGGCATGTAGTCCAGATGCCTCCCGGGCACCTCCCTGCTGAGGTGTTATGGGCATGCCCAGCCAGGAGAAGACCCCGGGGCAGACCTTAGGACACGCTGGAGGGATTATGTCTCACGCTGGCCCGGGAATGCTTTGGGGTGTCCCCGGTGGATCTGTACGAGGTGGCCGGGGACCGGGAGTCTGGACTGCCGTCTCCGCGACCCGCATAAGCAGAGAAAACTGGAATGGAACTCAGAATGAGTCCAAATTGTTTGCGGATGATTGGGCTGCAGAACCAAACAGCTCAACAAAGTTGGAGGGGCACGTTGGCCATGCCCCCCACCCCCAAAAACCTTAATGGGGGATTTGGGTAGGGCTAACACACAGCATTCTGAAGTCTCTCTGCTGGTGCAAAATGAAACACATTAACGTACGTTAAAAACTGTGATGAATCCAAATTATTCCACAGCACTAATCTGGTAAAAAATGTTGGATTGACAGCCTAAAAAAACACGAAAGCTTGTACACACGTGTACCTACACTTAGTATTTTTAGCTCAACGGTACTACAGCTACGACTGCTACTACTACTTCTGTTACATAGCGGGGGGAGGAGGGGCTACCAAAAAAAAAAGCAATGGAGGGAGTGGAGAGCAAAAAGCTGGCAGGTATTTTATCGGGCATGCAAATGTTGTTTGTGATAATTCTCCAGTGAGCCAATTAAAAAGCAGAGAAGAAGCGATTGCATTTGCATTTGAAAATAAGGGACGTTTTCCAGAAAATAAGGGAAATTGTTCGCCTCCACCCCCGGCGGGCGACCGTGTAGTCCTTACCAACGCACTGCAGCGTTGTCCTCGCAAATTGCTGCGGCTCAAGCGCGGATAGGTCACAGGGGGAGAGATTAAAGTGTAGGGGTGGATGCAGGTTTGGGTTTTTTTGCAGATGATGTGGTCCTGCTGGCTTCATCTGGCTCTAAGCCAAGTGTGAAGCGGCACCACCAAGTCCGAGTCCCAAAAGTGTGGAGTTCCGTCTCCTTAAGCGGAGGATCTGACGTACGTCAGAGTCTTGTTCACGAGTGAGGGATGGAACACGGGATCAGGCCAAGTGATGCGGATGGTGCATCGGCCCGTTGTGGTCAAAAGAGAGCTGAGCTCACGATTGGCCGGCCCATCTACGTTCCTGCCCTCACCTGTGGTCGTGAGCTTTGGACCTTTGGGGGTGTCTGGGCTCTCCCTTAGAGCACTGTCATCCGAGAGTAGAACCGCTACCTCTCTGACAGATGCCGTGGCTCGGTCCTCGGGGGGTGTTCAGAACATGTCCCGGGACATGATGGAGAGACTATGTCTCTCCATCATGTCCCGGGAATGCCTGGGTATTTGCTGCCCCCCAAATCCACTGGGGTTCTTGTCGGTCAGTCTTTTACTTTCTTGGGTGTGTAGTAATAAAACAACAACATGCTTCAGCACACACACACACACACACACACACACACACACACTTGGTGAACATCTTGTTATTTCTCTGTGGCAGGAACTGAAAGTGTGCTCCTTTGTGTTCTCGTCTTGTTTGGGTGTCTTTCTATTTGTGTGTTGCCTTTGTTGTTACAAAGGACTGACGTGTCTCGTTTAGAGCGGGATAAGGGGCTGTTTGGACCCTGTGTGTGTGTGTGTGTGTGTGCGTGTGTGGCCACCTACGGGCTCTACTTGTACTCACAATTAATGAAGCAGAAATTGGATCCTTTGCTGCAGCCTTGCGTTGTTTGGGTCTTATTTGAGGGCAAAATGGGAACATCTTGCTTGCTTGTCAAACTCCTACAGTGATTGTGTGTGTGCGTGTGTGTGTGCGTGTGTGTCAGCCCATTGGCTGACAGGATGAAAGCCATTAAAGACCACAGGTTGCGCTTTAATTGGTGCTCTTTCATAATTGGCCTGTTGGGGCAGATTTGTTTCCAGGGCAACGAGCGAGTTTCTCCATCTCTAAACTTAGTGTGCCCCAGGGAGGGGGGCTGGAGTGGGGATGGCGGCGGTGTCGATGTTAAGGGGGAGTGAGGGTGATGATGCTTGGATGGAGTCAAGAGGGAAGCAATGAGGGATGAAGCCAGCACGTCAGCACTCACTGCGGCGTCGTCGTCTCACATGACGTTATCAGGACCTCGGCTGGAACGTGTGCGGAGTCGAAACTTAGGATGCAGGAAGGACGGGACATGGTTGGTGAAGGAAACAACGGGAGAGCAGTATTTGGGTTAGAAGTGTCTCGTGCTTCTAAATCGTGTTTCAAATCAGAACGTGGACCTTTTTATTGGGTTTTTTGTGGTCGTGTTCGCAGGAAAATCCGCCGCGGTCTAAAACAAACAATCCACGGGCCGGAAAGGTGCTATTAAAAAAAACATTTTTTAATTACTTATTTTTGTATTGCATTTTCCTCCCCTCGATTTAATAATCGTTTATATTTAATTATGTATTTATTCATTTTGTTTGTTTATTTTATCCATCCATCCACTTATCTTCATTGGAGTCGTGGTATTTATGGATTACAGTATTTCATTAATTCCTCGTTTTAATTGGATTTTTTCCATTTCATTACTGGTTCAATTGTTTCATTATTATTGTTATGATTTTTTCTAAATGTAATGAAACTTTCCGCTAAAGGAGGCAAACCCATGCAACTTGAAAGGACTGCTTGCTGGTGTGGTCAGAGACAATGAAGGGGCAGCCTCGCATGCCCAGACACCCAATCAGATGGAATCACGTGCACAAGCGCATTTCCCTAACATGGTGCAAGCATGCTGTTTTACTGCCAGGCTTTTATTTTGACGGCGCATCGCTGAGTCGTCGTGCTGGTTCACCATCAGCTAGCCGGTGGCTACGGCTCGCACGCGCAAGGAAGCCTTCAGCAAGACGACGCGACGTTTAGCGCTCGGAGTTGGAACGGCAAGCCATCGGTTGGGAAGGGAAGCCCTGGGGCGGCGGAGATGCTGACAGATGGCGTTAGGGCGTACGAGTGCACCTCGTCTATTTGTTTTTACCTCCTGGAAGGGACTCACACACACACACACACACACACTTCAAATAAAACTAAGATGAATAGTATTCACTGGTCGGGCAGCAAGTGTGTGTGTGTGTGTGTGTGTGTGCTGAGCTCATTAAGAGCAGCCAGCAGACCTGAGTGACCCCTCTGTTCTTTGTCCAGCGTCTAACGAGTGCTGAGAGCTGGAGGGAAGAGGAGGCTGATGAAGAGGCGCATGTAAAGTAGACGCAGTGGGGGGAGAGGGGGGCCGCCGTAACACAACGCTACACAACGCTACACAACGCTACACAACGCTACACAACCCAACGCAAGAAGAGCGAGTGCAAAGGCACGGGGTGGAGCCGATCACGGACGACAAACTGATTCCGTGTCTCCACAGTTTCCGTCGCTCTCCATTTGAGGAACCAAATCACGTCCAAGTCAAGCCAGACACGCCCTGACAGATGAACATGCTCAGCCGGGCTGAGTTATGCCGAAATTCATTTATCCGGTCCTTTTCTGTGCCGCCTAATCCTGTTAGGGTCGCCGGGCTGGAGCCTATCCCAGCCTGACCCAGCTGAGAGGTGGGACCGGACTGGACTGGTCCCTGCCTAACTTGACGCCTAAAATGCCGTACTGAAACGCAAACCGCAAGAATGAAATAATGCGGTAATGCAGTGAAAGCCCGGTTAGCATCATGAGGATGTTCTCTAACCAAAACATACTCTAACCCAGGCGTTCCCAAATGGTTTTCCAATGGTCGGAATATTGCTTTTATTGGTTTTTTACACTCATTTTTATTTTATTATCTTTTTTGCACTTTTAATTAGTGTTTTTATTAATATTCCAACACTTTTATTTAAGGCATTTTAATTTGTATTATTATTTTTTACTCTTTTAATTAGTATTTTTTTTTTATTTTTTTTTTAAATATTCCAACACTTTTATTTAAGGCATTTTAATTTGTATTATTATTTTTTACTCTTTTATGTATTTATTTATTTACTTTTATTTGGGCCATTTTTAATTTGTATTTATTTAAGTCTTCTTTTACACTTTTATTTAAATCTTTTTTTAATGGTTTGAGTTATCTATTTGTTTTTATTAAAATCATTCTTGATTTTTTTATTTTATATTTGTATTTATTTTAACTCTGCGACCGACTTCTGTGTCCAAAATAAGAAATACATGTAAATCCTGTTGTGGGAATCCATCTGTTCTACTGTAAATGGACAACAGAATCTATTTTTTTTACAGTTATAGTTCTACGTGTATAAAATGCATACGAAAATACATATAAATAATAAATAATAATAATAATGGGATAAATGAACAATTTTTTACCGGTGTTGGAGACGTGATTCTTGTCAAAGACACAGGAAGCGAGATCAACATGGGCACCACCTTCCTGTTTTGCCATGAGTTATTTCTCAAATTCAAAAGCAGTTGTCACCTTACGTCTCCTGGCTTTTTTTTTTTGATCACGGCTGCAAAATAAACCAACAGGGAGGCAAAGAAAGTCGCAAGTGGCAGCGTTTTGATAAAGAAGGTGAGAAACACTGTTGGCTTCAAGAAAGAAGTCATGGCAAAACAGGAAGGTGATGTCCATGTCGATCTTGCCGCCGCATCGTGTCTTTGGGAACAATCAGGGCCTCAGTGAAAGTAAAAGTAACCTTAATTTGTTGTTTTCTGCATGTAAAACTATATTTGCAAAACTATAAAAACAGGTTTTGTGATAATATTTTTTAGACTTGTGGCGTAACGATCTTAGCTGGCACGGAACTACAGAGTCGACTGCTGATGACATCATTGATTGGCGCGAGAGCTGATTTCCACTTCCTGTTTCCATATATATTTTTTCTTCCAAAGATTTTCCAACATTTTTTTCTGCAGAAAAAAAACACATGAACTGTAATTTATAACAATAATATTCATAAATGCATAAAATGCATGCAGAATATACAAAAAGAATTTTTTCATGTGTTTGTCTTTGTGCTTCGCTGAGAATGTTTGTTGCTCAAGCGTTTTTTCCAGCAGTCCTTGAACGCACCATAGTTTCTGCGAGGCGGAATTTACACATGACTTGTACGCCACGTGGAGAGTGGCTCTACATTTTACACTCCAAATGTGTTTCCTTCCTGTCCGAGACACATCGAGGGATGCATCGTGGTAATTGAAGAGACAAGGGGAGGGTTCTGGAGCTGGATCCTGGGGGATTTTTGCATGCAGTTCTGGAACAGTACGTATGTTAGCGATATGACGCAATATAGATTATGTAGGAGATGTGCATCTCCGGGAAGATGGACACTTTCCAAACATTCTTATGTTCCTTTTTGTTTTATGAATCCTTCCCCTTTTACGGCCTCTTTTTATGGCGGCTTTTTATGAATCCATCGCGTCGCTCGCCGCTTCTGGCTTCCCGTGCAAACGCTGGAGCGAGGCCATCGGTCGTCACGATCCTTTCCTTCTCCGCCTCTAATTGGCTGAAGGACGTTATGCTTCATAACGTTCCTCGCGGCCCCGCCGTGACATTTCCTCTTTCAGAGCGCCCCACCCCCCTCGGGTCACAGCCCAAATCTGCAGGCCCGTCAGTCTGTCTTTGTCAGCCAATTAGCGGCCGGCTTCAGGTGCTTAACCCCCCCCCCCCAGCCTGTCCGTCAATCCACTCATTATCTGGCAGATCCTTCTCCTCGTTCGTTATCACATCGGCTTTGATCCCGCTCATTTAACTTTTTACCTGCCCCCCTTTCATTCCTGGCTATTTGAGCCATCGTCAACCCTCCGGGCCTCACATCAAACTCCGGCTGTCCACGCGGGTTAACCTGCGTCAGCACACAAGCGGCGGTATTCCCCGGCTCGAGGGGACAATCGTGGAAAAGAACGCTTGACGTTATTCCCATCCTGCCTTAAGCGGGACATTTTTCTTTTGTCCAATTCACCAGCGTCCACTTGGATCACTTCAAAGAGGCGTGCTAAAAAGCCTTCATATTCCGGACACGTAGGAAGGCATCTCCGCGTGGTACGTTCCAAAAACATGCATGGTAGCTTCGTGGCGACTGAATTGTCCATCGCTGTGAATGTGAGCGTCAATGCTCGCTCGTCTGCCCCGCGATTGGCTGGGATAGGCTCCCGCCCAAAGCCAGCTGGGATAGGCTCCGGCATACCCGCCATGAGCGGCATAGAAAACGGACGGATGGGAGAATGAACTCTCGTGCTTAAAGGAAACCGACGGGGGACCAAACAGACAGAAAAAGGGCACATTTGTTTCTGAAATGCTGCAAGTTCACGGGAAGCGCCGTGATGTTACGTGCACGCCTGATCCAAGTCAGGGCAGAATGTGGATTTTGCACTGTAGGAGCAAGAACATATGCAAGCAAGCATGAAAGTGAAACCCGAGACAAGAGCACAAAAACAGCACGTTGGCAAAAGACGCCGCAGCTTTCAATGTACGAAGACGCTCGGTGTAAGCGTGGTGAAGGGCTCACCACAGGGCAAAATCGTTTAGTATTTCAGCCTGGGGAGGTCTAGACGTGCGCGCTGACTGTGCTACAGTCTTCACGTCCGTGGCAGTGGTCACCAACCTTCTTGAGCCGTGTCCAGTGGTCGCTAGGCGGGAGGCCAGGTGATGCAATCCTACATTGTTCCTAACATTCTTGCGATGGAGTCCCGCAGATTGACCGGTAGGTCTACGGGTCGGTGAGAATTGGGCTGTAGTCTCGGCTTCTCCTCCGCCTTCAGCGTGCTCATTTGCTGTCTTATGTTTTGGTGGCGCGCAGTCGCAGGAGTATCGCGCTTCCCTTTTCGCCATCCGTGCAGGAACGTGTACGCTACACAGGTATCTAAAAAGTACAAAGTCCTAAAATCAAATCCAATTTTTTTCAAGCAACACATGACGCGTGTACGGTTCAGACGCTGTGCATCGGCGGTGGCTTCAATAAAAGTGAGGGATGGAAACGTGCGCCGCTTTCCCCTGGTATACAGCGCGCTTCATTTTCCCCGGCCGCTCCCGCTCGTGTTGCCGCAGCTCCATTGCTCATGGGCCCGCAGGCTAGCGCCATATTAATTCACGTCGGTTTGCGGCTGATCTACTTTCTGCTGTGCAGCTTATGACATCACTGAATGTCTTCATCTTGTCTGCCAGCAGCCAGCTCGGCGATGCACGGGAGACCAGACTCCCCGCTAGGTCACACCGGGCGTACCGGAAAGGCACCGCGTGGACCGTCCGAAATGATACCATGACGCTCCCCCCGGTTACATTTGACTTTTTCTAATAGAAAGACATGTCCTAAAGTACCACGTTTTCCCGGACCCACACACGACAGCGAAAACCTGCGCGTAATTGATGATGACCCCCCCCGCCCTCCTTCTCCCCCTTCCAGCCCCCCCCGCCACGTTTCAAGTGTAAAATGAACACCTACTCACCTCTAATCAATGATCGTGTCAAATGATCCATGGATACATGGAATGGAAGTCACGGGGTAGCCTTTAGCCTGGTCTACTAACACACATTTGGGTCACAACACACACCGACGGTGTGTTCAAGGACGCAGCGCAAAGTGTGAAATGTCAGCGCTTGGGGGGGGGAAGCATAGACATGGAAACTTTGGGTTGTGTTATTATTTATTAGGTTGTGTGGGAGCGTTTTGTACTGTAGAAGGTTTTTGTTTTGCTAGTAGAAATAATAACATAAACACCTTTTTCCATAAGTTATTCTTTTCAATTCCCCACCAAAGAAGCTCATGGGTAGCAAGTAAGTGTGGAAAATGCACCAAATGGAGTCAAGCAGCTGACTTTATTTTTGTTCCGCCGGCCGCTCCCAATGCAATGAGCACTTTTATTGTCTATAAACGGCTTTTTTATCCCCACTTTGGATAACAATAATAATAATAATAATAATAATAATAATAATAATAATAATAATAATAACAATAATAATAATAATAATAATAATAATAATAATAATAATAATAATAACAATAACAATAATAATAATAATAATAATAACAATAATAATAATAATAATAATAACAATAATAATAATAACAACAATAATAATAACAATAATAATAATAACAATAATAATAATAATAATAATAATAATAATAATAACAATAATAATAATAATAACAATAATAACTATAATAATAATAATAATAATAATAATAACAATAATAATAATAATAATAATAATAATAATAATAATAATAATAATAACAATAATAATAACAATAATAATAATAATAACAATAATAATAATAATAATAATAATGTTGATGCCGTTTTGCACGCAGCAGCCTTTTTCGCTCGGTGCCGGCTGACTCGTGTCGCGTGACGTTTGTGTCTCGGGGGATGGGATCGGCCCGTATGTGGCGATATCATTGCGGCAAATTGAGACTACTTTAGTGTCCCAGGATGCGTAATCCTGGGGATTGGCTTCCATGCGTCCGGAGTGCAAGGATTTGCGGGCTGGTTCGTCCTTGGCTTTAGCAGCGACGTAACTGGAAATGCCGTCGTGCACTGGGAAATGAAAGCAAATGTCGACTACAGCTTCTGGGAGCGGGGCCGGCGAGGACGGGGCAAAGTCGCCTGCAGCCAGACGCTTCCAAACGAGCGCTCGGCCCCTCGCAGGGAGACGTAATTAAAATCCACTAAAAGGCATCTGCTTCTTGTCGATTTAATCCAATTTATCCGAGTCGGGAAGCCAGGGGGTGTCGCTTTGTGTGCCTTTTACGACTTTTATGTGTCGCTGCGCTCGAGGAGCCTTCGGTCGGATGTCGGAGGTCGGCTGCATCCTCCGCCTTCACTCATAACCTCTTCTGAGCTTCTGCTGAACCTCAACGCAGCGACCTGGCCAGTTTTGGATGCGTTCCAATTTCTCCTGCATCCTGGTGTCCGTGTCCATCAGCGCAAATATTACCATAGAAGTGAAGGCAGAAGAGGAGAAGACATTTGCACTTTTCCAACCTCCAAGAGAGAAGTCTTGCTGAGATCCAGACCACGTAGAGGCGTCTAAATAAGAGCAGGAGGCGAGTGAAATGGGAAGCAGGAAAAGAGGAGAATGAGGAGCGTCTGGAGGCAGCAAGATTGATTTCCGCTCCTCCTTTTCTATTCCTCTCCTCGCCGGACCCGCTCCCTCAAGTCTTTGGATTAATGGAGCCATGCCTGCTGCTCATTCATCACATTTAGAAAGGTTTCCCAAAACACTCGGCCTCGCCGCCTTCTTCCCGCCTGAACTAGATTCCGAGCTGCCCCAACAGCCAAACATCCACTCAGGAGCCGCAAACACACCAAGAGCATTGCTGTCCTTCCCTGTGGTGCCCCAGGAGGGATGCTGGAGAGCAGACTCCTCTTCTGGTTCTCGCCTTGACCCGTGCCAGGGTAAAAAACAAGACCGGGAGTAAGACTTTATTGGTGGGACAAGACCAAAATCAGCAGGGGGGTCAGCACAGCTGCTTTCTCTGGTTCGGTTTTTGGGGGCGTCCTTGGAGGTGGTTGTCAAGTGGGGATGGCCTGAACACTGGGATGTACGCCACTACCTGTACCTATCTAAGTGACCTGTACTTGGAGTGGGCGGGGCATAAAGCCAAAGTGTGTGTGGTTTAACTGGAAAAGGGTGGGATCTTGAACTGGTACATTATTACTTTAAGTCTGAAACGGAATTTGCATGATTTGTCCTTTATTTGAAATATATTCACAAACCAACCTCAAATCTGAGATTCAACAAATTCAAGCATCCGATGATGCCAAGCAGGGAAATCAGCCTCGTTCACCGTAGTTGTCTCGAAAGCACCACGTTCAGTACTACGAGCAAACTTTTCCCACCGCGTCCAAGTTCACCGACTATGGACATCATTCGGAGCAAAAGAGAGAAAAAAGCTCTATTTGGCTCGAGCTGGAGTCAAGGCCCAGTTTGCCAGAGCATTCTGCTGACTCTGCTCCTTACCGTCTCCATTCAGTTCTCCGTGTTTGCCTCAAAGAGAAATTAGCAGTCTGTCCCGCTGGGCTCCGATGGCCCGCCAGACGGTCAGATAATCCGGAAAGATTAGCTTCTTTGATTCCGCTGCCGGATTAAGATGGGCGCCATGCTTGGGATTTGCTGTTTCGTTTGGCTCGTCGGTCTCCCAAATCTGGTTTAGCTAACGTAGTTTGAGTCTTTGTAGGAGGAGGAGGAGAGGAGTTTGATATATTGCTAATCCCGACCGGATCGGATTATTTGCCTGATAAATAGGTAAGTAATCGTCCTGCATATCATTTATTACCTTCTTATAAAGCCTCCCATCCATCATCCACGGTTCATCCATCCAGCTCCTCCCGGCACATCCCAAGTCCTTCCCAGGCCAGCTGAGAGACATAGTCTCCTCAATCTGTCCTGGGTCCGCCCCCAAGGCGTCCTGGAGGCATCCGGACCAGATGCCCGAGCCACCTCATCCGGGTCCTCTCACACCCTACGGAGAAAACTCCTTCTGGCCTCTTCTACCGGTGACACACCCTGAGCACCTCCCCAAGGAGGTCATCCAGGCGTCCTGTCCAAATGAATCTTTGATTTCCCTCATCCGGCTCCTCTCATTGCGGAGGTTCTACTCTGAGTTTTCACTGATGACACTGCTTCTCACCTTACGTCCAAGGGAGAGCCCAGGAGTCATTTTGGCAGCTTGTACCCGTAATCGTTTCCTTTGGGTCGCCACACAAAGCTCACGACCGTGCTGAGGGTAGGAACGTAAACCGACTGGCAAATTGAGAGCTTTGCCTTTCGGCTCAGCTCCCCCTTCACCACGTCGGACTGATGCAGAGTCCGCATCACCAATCCCCTGTCCATCTGGCCTTCTGTTGCGTATAAATGGGATACCAAATGGAATAAACCGTGTATGGGTTACTAAGACATCCAAGTAGTCCCTCGTACTGGTATCGTACTGGTTCACACACAGTGTTTGTGTGGGACTACACGAGGTTTCAAGCGTTGTTCCATTTGCTGTAGGTGGCTCAGAAAGGCTGGACACCCCTCGTGCTCAGCAGGGGATGGTGGGGTCTACAAAAGTGTAACTGGACTTCTCCCTGGCGGTCGTCCAAGTTTTCAAACTTCTGTCCCATTTCCTGTTGACTGAATGGTGTCCTGATGGTGTTGTTAGGACTTTGAGGCCACCTAAGGCTAATGTTTATTTCATTGCCCGTGGGAGTGCTGACCTGAGGGTGGGTCCAGACGTCAGCCTTTCTGAAGACTTCCAAATGTCAGTCTTTGGCCGTCTGATCCGGGAACGGTAGATTACTTAACAGGATTTGCTCTTCAAGTCAAAACACCTTAAGACTCTTAAAACCCCTCAGGGAGTCGGAGGTAGGCGGCCAAACACGACACGGTATCTGTGACTTTGTGGAACGCCACCGCCTCTCATCCTCCCCCGCCCTGCCGCTTGCAGCCCCCCTGTTGGCAGAAATGAAACACATCAACGCAATCCTGTCTCAGATGGCTTTATCTGTCCCGGCTAATCCGCTCTCTTTGGGCTAATCTATCCGTCCGTGGGTCAACGCAACATGATGTGTTTACTTGTGCGGCTATCACATCCATTTGCTTACTGGTATCGCTTACATCCTTCATTGGGATTTAAAAAACCCAATAAGAGCTTGATTTCTTTGCTGTGGAAAATGCAACCGATGTAATAAAAGGTTAGGAGGTTGAAAGGGAATGTGGTTGGGGGTTTGTTGAGCTCTAAGGACTTTTGGAAGTGGCCCCCGGCGGCCTTCTGAGAGAGAGGGAAGCCCCGTTACACCCCAACCTAGTTGTTGTTTTACACACAGACTGGGCTTCTCTGCACGTTAGGCAGAACCGGCTGCGTGGCGCTGCGGCTTGAAAGGCGCTGGTTAGCGCCTTTCAAGCCGCAGCGCCACACAAAGTGGCGGACGGGAGCCCAGCGTATGGCGGCCACAACGATGCGTTTGTGTGCCCGCAATGCGTGGGCACGCCTGGAAGTGGGCGGTGTGATACTACATCATACTCTTTACTTGCCGTCTTTGCAGAAGACTTCTCTTCCTGCAGCAATTTCAAGTTTGAGAGCTAATGCCGCAGTTTGCGGTGGGGACGTTTTCCGCTTCGCATGCACAACGGCGCATGCAAAAACACACTGAGTGACTCCAACTGCGTCCATTAAAAAAAAAATCACAAAAGGTCCTTGTTAGCAGCCAGCAGTTAGCATGCAACACCGGATCACTCACACACCCATCACCAAATGAGTTATTTTTATTGATCACGGCTGCAAAATAGGTCGAGTACAGACTTTAGACTTGTAGCGTAACTATACTAGCAAGCAAAGAACTACCCAGTAACCCCTGATGACATCATAAACGGGCGACGGCGCTGACTTCATCTCTCCGTTCCCTTGTGTGAGCGCTGATATGCTGCTGACAATGGCGTGTGGTGGTAAAAACATATCAAGAACATGTTTGGCCTCACGCGGTGTCTTAATAGCTTTCAACACGAACAAAACCCTCGCTACGCTAACCGAGGTTCCCCTGTATTTCTTGCTCATCGTATGTAGTTCAAGCGTATGTGCTCTTCTATACCAGCAGCTCGGAACAGGAACGCAAACACAGGCAAGTAACCTTTGTTGTGGTCCAACCGTGTCTCCTCCAGATCCAGTCCACGGTCCCCAGAACGTCAACGTGGTGGACGTCCGGGCCCGTCTGCTGACCATACAGTGGGAGACGTTTGGCTACGCCGTGACGCGCTGCCACAGCTACAATCTGACGGTACGATGCACCTGACACACGTGTAGCACAGCGTCTCGCTGTAATGTCCAAACTGGTGTTCCCGCCTTGGGGTCGGTTGCGTTGAACCCTGCCGTCTTTTTTAGCACACACTGTTGTTGTGATCACGTGGCATCTATCTGGGCGCTGCGGGATGGGAGGTCTTCGATGCAGGCCAGTATGATACTTGCCGGTATTGGGCTGTTATCAACATGGGATTGGGACCACTTCTCAGTATCATTATGAATGGCGGTACAGTCGGAGCTCGTTTTTTAGCGGCTCCAGTATTGTTATTAGTATATTTTTATTACTACATGGCCAACAAGTTACCAGAAGGTGCAGTAGATTCTCAGAAAAGACCCAGCATTCATGACATGCACGCTTTTAAGGCTGTGCAATTGGCCAATTAGATGAAAGGGGCGTGTTTAAAAAATAGTGTGGCATCCAATCAGTGATCAATGTAGAGAAAAAAGAGGTGAGAATCAGGTGAGCCTATTTAAGGATGAAAGCAGAACTTGTTCAACATCACTTCTCTAAAGCCGGAGGAAAATGGCTCGTTGTTCAGAAGAACAGCGTACTTTGATGAAAAAGTTGATCGGAGAGGAAAACTTATGAAGAGGTGCAAAATATTTTGGGCTGTTCAGCTAAAATGATCTCCAATGTCTTAAAAAGGAGAGCAAAACCAGAAACACGTGGCAGAAAAGGGAAGACAACTATCAAACTAGATAAAGAATAACCAGAATGACAAAGGCTCAGCCAATGATCAGCTCCAGGATGATCAAAGACAGTCTGGAGTTACCTGTAAGTACTGTGACAGTTAAAGACGTCCGTGTGAAGCTAATCTATTGACAAAAATCCCCCTCTGTTAAAAAAGGCATGTGCAGAAGAGGTTACAATTTGCCAAAGAGCACATCAACTGACCTAAAGAGAATTGGAGGAACATTTTGTGGACTGATGAGAGTAAAATTGTTCTTTTTGGGTCCAAGGTCTGCAGACAAACTCTGAATAGAAGCCCCAGTACACAGTGAAGCATCCTGATATGGGATGTTTCTCCTGCTATTTATCCCATAGCAGGGATCATGGATGAGTTTGCATATGTCAGAATACTTGAAGAGGTCATGTTGCCTTATGCTGAAGAGGACACGCCCTTGGAATCAACAAGACAATCACCCAAACACACTAGTAAACCAGCAACATCTTCTTATGTTCTTATGTTATGGAGGGGCCAGCCCAATCCCCGGACCTTCATCCCATGGAGAACTTGTGGGCCGACATCAGAAATGCTGTTTGTGGAGCAAAAGCAAGAAATGTTGATGAATTGTGGAATGTTGGTAAAGAATGTTGGAAGGTGCCACACGTTGGTAGAGTCCATGCCACACGGATGTGAAGCACTTCTAAAAAACTCAATATTACTTTACTCATTCACAGGATTGACAAATCCTACAAACAACAAAGTTTGCAGTTTGTAATACGATTTGCAATGGAAAGTATGCTTACCACTTGGTGGAAAGTCTTGGATGAAGACCCTTTTCATTTCCCATGCTTAAATGGACCCGTAAAGGCATGTTTAGAGGAGAAGCACAAGAACAGGACCGACTTCACAAACAGACACGCTGCAAAGTCTTCATTCCTCCATTTTGCTGTTTTCCGGCGCAGGTGCAATACCAGTACGTGTTCAACCAGCAGGAGTTCGTGGCCGAGGAGCTCATCCAGACGTCGTCCCGCTACACCCTGCGGGACCTCAGGCCCTTCGTCACGGTGCGACTGCGGCTGGTTCTGGCCAACCCGGAGGGCAGCAAGGAAAGCGAGGAGATCGTCAAGCAAACCGAGGAGGACGGTGAGCAACACCACAACCGACAGTTTTGCGCAGAATGCCGAATGGTTAGTGTGTGTGGACGGGTAAGAACCTACTCCACCAACGTACCTGAGCTCACGTCCAAGTCTCCTGAAGACGGTGTGGCTTCCTCTAAGCTTCACCAGGTGAGGAGGCGAGTCAAATATGTCATTGCATGAATTCATCTGATTTTATGGTCCTTTTTTCACATCGGCAGACGGGCAGGAAAAAAAATCACGTTTTTATTAAAGACTTACTACTTTGTGATTAGCAGTTGTTGTGCGTTTTCGGGGCCAGTTGGGGGCCCTTGGAGCTGTCCTGACTCCTCCCCCTTATGCTAGCACTCATTAAGACTTGAAGTTATAATATTTCTTTTGGATGTTATTCATTCTAATGTTAGATCATATTACAATGTTTCAATTTTATTATAATCATATTATATCATATCATATTCTGTGACTCATATGATTTTTAAAATTAGTTAGATATATCATTTTAAAAACTAATTAGAATTAAATATAAAAAATATACAAATAAATTATAACATCAGATTTAATAGTCTATTATTGTACCAATATTATATATTATATTTCGTAACAACATATCACATTTTAATTCATTTCAATGCAATCATAATTAATATTAGAATAATAAATATGTCCTCTGATTTACTTAAATTTACTATATAATAAAACACCCAGCACTTATTTTATTATTATATTTGTTCATTATATATTATAGCATTTTTGAAACGATCGTTATGCTTATGATGAATTACACTTAAAATGATGAGCGGATATATGGACCGCAAATGAATATGCATTTTATGTACTCATATTTATCATGACAGCGCCAAGCGTTGACCAAGCGATGCTCGGTGGAGGACGAGCGTTCCAAAAGAGATTTCCACGTTTGGCTCTGCACAACATGTCTGTGATAAAGTGGAACAGCTGGACTCCATTATTGCAGCGCGCATGATAAGCAGGTTAAAAAGTTCCTTGTAATGATCCCACGCGTCCTCGGGCCGCGCCGCCCGCCTGATGATCTCCACGCTAATATACACGGAATTAGCTTCCAGGGAACATTGCATCCCGACCAAGTGCACGCTCGTCTTCCAAAGCCCTTAAAACCCACCCGACATGACTGTGGACTGCGGGGGGGTGCAGGGGGGGCAGGCATAATTGCTTTGTTCTTAATAGTTTTTTATTTAACCGTCGTTGATCTCCAGTTTGTAATTCCCTAATTAGGGAGCGGAAAAGCAATTGTGCGCATGGAGGCTAATTACTGTTTGCGCTTGGTGGCATTTTATAGCATCTACGGCAAGGAAGCGGCACATGCGTGCGCGCGCGCACACTCGCCGCGCTCGGTGCCGAAGGCGTGAAAGTACACCTTTCGTTAAATGGGAGTCACAGAGTAACACAAAGGAGTCTGGCGCTTCTTCATGTGCAAGAAAAAGGCAAACACTTTCATAATTTCATGCTAATATGGTATTTTTTGTAATTACTTGTTAATATTAGTCCTTATGTAAAACAAATATAAGGATTTACGATGTATTTTTAACAAAACTATTATTTAGTGGAAATGACTCCAAGAAAAGTAGGACATTGAAATTGGGGGGTTCATACGCATGTCAAAGCTATTTATATACCTTTTTTACTTATTTAAATGTATTTTGTAAAAAAGTAATACAAAAATCAAATATTTTGCTTTAAACGCAACACACTTCATTCTAAATGTATTGTCAATTTTGACAAAAAAGTTATTATGATTGTAATTATTTGTATATAATAATAATAACAGTAATAATAATAATAATAGTTATTGTTATTATTTGTATTAATAACATACTATTTGTTAATATTTTTTCTTATTATTTTTTATTAATAAAAAACTAATTATACATTTATCACACATTTTTAACAAAATTATTATTTATATAGAGATGACTTCAAGACAACCCAGTAAGTGAAATTGTTGCGTGTCAAAGCACTTTTTAATATGATTGTAAAAATTATTAGCATATATTTACATTTTCTTATTGAAATATATTTATACTCTTATGTAATAAGTGATAAAAAAAATCAAATACTTTTCTTTAAATCCGACACACTTCATCTTTACATGCTAAATGTATTCTCAATTTTATTTTTTAGTAATGAAAAACTTTACAAATATTCTAATTTATTGTTAACAAAATGATTCTTTTTTACGGATGACTCCAAGAAAACTAGGGAATTGAAATTGGTTTACATGCATGTCACAGCCCCCCGAAGTGCGACTTGATATGAATAATTAGAAGGTAATTTGTGTAGAAATTGTGTGTGAATGCTGGAGAGCACGCTGAAGAGCTGCTTAGTTGAATCAATGAACGATGTCTCGATGTGTTCTATGTGAAAGCTATCCTTACATTATTTCTGTTATATAAAAAGCAAAATTATTTGACCTTTTGGAGGTGGGTGCCGTTAGGTAGTGGCGGTGGTGCCACCCTAAAATAATAAACACTGCTGTATCGCACATCTTTCTGTGCTCTCTCCCCTGTCGTTGTTTTCATCCACTTTTCCATAGGCCGGTAATCTCAAACGACAGTTTGACACTACAAACCCAGGCTGAGGCACCCGGAGGTGCCTGGGAGACAAATGTTGCGTGCCGTCATTGTTCACAGCAGCCCATTAACCTAAACGTGACACTGGTATTTGTCAGGACGCTGTCAGGTGGACCCGATGCAGCTGCTTTCCCGCCAGGCGTCCTATTTGTCAAAGCGATGTCACCTCTGCAGCGCCGCGCCGCCTTCACGCTTCCTCACTATTCCTTCTCACACAGCGTCATAAACGTCTACACCTCCTTTCGGGATGCGGAGAAATAATCATGTGGCCATACATAGATCCGTGGACGTCTTATGATTGTATTTGTACATCCAATGACAAATACAGTAGTTGCATGAAAGACACGTTTCCAATTCGCTCTTTCTATGTCAACATGATTGCGCCACCAAGCCACAAACAAGTACTTGTTGAGGGTTTAAAAAGAAACATGACATTTTCAATATTGCCCCCCAGTAGGCACATGTATTTTAATTCCATGTGGACTTAATCCAGTCATTCGTGAAGATGAAGATTAACACAAGAACGTGATGAAAACCATGGAATTACACGATTTCACAGCAAAAAAACCCCAGAGACAGATGAGTTATTGAGCTATTGATTTTGTAGTACTGTAGAGCGCAGGCAGGCTGAGTAGCATTCACACGCAAAAATTGTGCTCATTCTGCCTTGTGTTTGTCCACATTTCTCTACTGATTCCAACCATTCCAACATCAAAACATGAAATTATTCAGAATGTGTGGCAGGTCTCATCGCCAATTCCCCCCCAAAATTCTCGTTGTCTGTAATTCCAAATTTTCCATGACAACATTCACATAGAAAATGAATGGATAGTTTTTACGAGTTCCACATTTCCCGACCGATTCAAATCATTCCAACACCAAACCTTGCGCTCGTTCAGCACATTCATCTTATTTATTTTCTGCCTCCCCAAATTCCCATTTGTCCTTGAAATTCCGCATTTTCCAGATACAGAGCTTGAGAATTCATACACCATAACCGTCCGTTCATTCATAACGTTCAGGCTGTATATATCTATATCTATTTATATTTTTTGGCAAATGTCCTGGTTAATTAGGAATTACTCATTTCTGGTACCAAAAATTCCCACTGAACTGGCGGTGTCCCGTCCCAGCATCTTAACAGTCTTTTTTTGTTTTTTATTCATGGTATTGTCACTACTTGTTATTGTATCATGCTATGTACAGCTAGCATGCTCGATAAATACAGTCCATTTACTTGCGTCCAGGTTCCGAAAATTCCCACCTTTTCAATAATTTTACATTTTCTGTGCAGCGTTTCAGTTCGGCTGCAGCTCTTTGGCATTCACGCAGAATTTCTACACAAGTCAGCTTCTAATTATGTTTATTTAGTCCTAACATGCACGAAAACCCAACCAAGGTCACAATCAGGCTCGTGGAAAAATCTGGTATCTCAGGAGAACCGAGCACAAACCCCCAAAAGTCACCCAGTAGCGGCATCTATACATTTAGAAAAAAAATCCACTGCCACCAGGTTCACGGATTTTCACAGCTCGCAAACAAACAGGAAGTTGCCCATTTTGTTTCGGATCAGTAATTCTGGGTCAAAAAGTAGTAATTGATCTTTTATGAACTCCAGCTGAGCACAAATCCAAATCACGGACACTTTATGGTCTCTCACTTGTATCGCGCTTTTGCACCTCCTGTTTCTTGCCCAAAGGTACGTTGACATGATCACGGAAGGACAAAGACCAGCAACCTTAAGGTTGCTTCAGGATATTCCCATAATATTACAACATTTAGCCCAGCCTAATTTTCCCAAAATGACAACTTTGTTTCATTTGTTTCTCTAAAAACCTCCATTTGATGTAAGATTAAAAAACCAAGAAGCAGGTTGCTGGTGGCAAACACAACGTATGACAACCTCCAAGGCTTGATTAGTCCGCTCCGTTTGGCCGTTGGTGTGCGGGTGGGAACCCGATGACAAGCTTGTTGAAGCATCCAGGGCCTTGCAGAATGCCCTCCACATCAGGAACTGTGGACCTGTGTCAGAGACGATGTCGACAGGGATGCCATGCAGCCGGACCACATGACGAGCCGGTAGGTCAGCCGTCTCCAAGCCAGAGGGTAGCTTGGGGAGCGCAACAAAATGGGCCAACTTGGAAAAGCGGTCCACCAGAGTGAGGATGACTGTGAAGCCGTTGGAAGGCGGAAGTCCTGTGACAAGGTCCAAAGCCACATGAGACCACGGGCAGGAGGGAATGGGGAGTGGGTGAAGAAGACCCGCTGGAGCCTGGTGAGACGACTTGTTTCATGCACAGACCGGGTAGGCGTCTGCTTGCAAGGAAGGCCACCAGAACCGCTGGGAGAATAGAAAAATGGTACTCTAGGGTCTTCAACCGGGAGTCCTGGTGCTGAAATGCTCTTCCTGTTCGCCCATGCGGTGCGTTAGAATGTGGAGACCCAGCTTGAGGGGGTCTGTCTCTGCGGGGTCCATATTCTCTGGCTGGTCTTTTCTGTGGTCTGTAGACAAGGACTGGAGTCCCAGAGGCCAAGACAATACTTATCCTAAAGTTAAAAAACAAAAAAAAGAAAAAGGGGAAAAAAAAATAAAAATAGGATATTTTGCACCACAAACAAAAGTCACAAAAATACCGGGGTGGCCGAGCCGAAAACCGGGGCGGCAACTGGGCTGACCAGGGGGACACGAGTTCGCCAAAATTGTATTAAATGATGAGTTCAAAAGCTGATGAGTAGACTTCTGGGCTGGGTCTGGGCCGAGAGGAAAGGTCCAGCGTCTCCATGAGCTTAAGTACTACCGCGCCGCCCGGCTCAGGTGCGACCAGTTGCCCCGCCTCCGGTCGGCAACATTTATTGTGTTGAGTCCAACTGTTGAAGCACGTGGCCAAGGAAAGGTGGCATTTCTTGCACTTGATATTTAAAGTAGTAATGCCATTCCTGCAAGTAATCCCATCAACACATCCGGCGTAGACACGCAGGTCTTCACTAAGAGCCAAGGAATCTCCCAAACGAGGCTGTTGGAGGATCTGACAAAAATGTTGCAAGTAGAAATGAGGGACCTCATTTTTGTAATCAAAGCGCTTTCTTTCTGAGCAGGTTAGCCAGTCTTCCAGCACGGCGCTCCCGTATGAGGAGGCAGCGAGCGTGCATTAGGGACGTCATACATCCAGGCTGCGCTTGGAGGTTTGGAACACCAGCAGAGCAATTGTGAGGGGAAAAGTAGACGTTGGCATGAAAGCCTTGATTAAAGAGTGAAATAGTGATGCTAATGACGAGGAATGGTGTTTTGGGGCCACTGGGAGGGAGGAAAGCCAAGGAAGGAGAAGTAAATTGATTTCACGGCGCTGAAGACAATTCAACATGTAGGACTTCATCACAAGAATAGCACATTTTTAAAAGTGGAGCACGCTGGAAGTTAATCAAGTTGAGGTCAGCGTTATCTGCTCAATCCTCAAGGTGCACGGCGAATTGCACACACGCTCACGTGCACACACGCTCACGTGCACAAGTGAATGATAAGGTGCTGAATGGAAATGACAGAATCTAATTGCGTTTCTTTGTTAGGCTGATTTCATTTGCAGGCTCGGCCTTAATCAACACATTTTAATTATTAAACCCAAACAGTCGGTAATTGTTTGCTGGCTGTTTGTCAGTGTCCATCACACACCACCATCCTTGTCACTGGCGTGGCACAAATACATTCATCACGGCCGAAACAAAACAATTACACAACTTTGGATATGCTAATTCATAACAAACTTTGCACATTTGTTTCGTCAAGAAGGAGTTGGAACTGGTCTGAAACCGGTATGAAGCGGTTTGAGATGGAACAGTAAATAAGGTTACATAAGCCATTGATGAGCACAGATACTGTTGCTAGATCAGTCAATGGATGGACGGACAGATGATGGACTGGTAGATGAATGGATGGATGGGTACATGGACTGGTAGATGAATGGATGGATGGGTACATGGACTGGTAGCTGAAATGATGGATGGGTACATGGACTGGTAGCTGAATGGATGGATGGGTACATGGACTGGTAGCTGAATGGATGGATGGGTACATGGACTGGTAGCTGAATGGATGGATGGGTACATGGACTGGTAGCTGAATGGATGGGTACATGGACTGGTAGATGAATGGATGGGTACATGGACTGGTAGATGAATGAATGGATGGGTACATGGACTGGTAGATGAATGGATGGATGGGTACATGGACTGGTAGCTGAATGGATGGATGGGTACATGGACTGGTAGATGAATGGATGGGTACATGGACTGGTAGCTGAATGGATGGATGGGTACATGGACTGGTAGATGAATGGATGGATGGGTACATAGACTGGTAGATGAATGGATGGATGGGTACATGGACTGGTAGATGAATGGATGGATGGGTACATGGACTGGTAGATGAATGGATGGATGGGTACATGGACTGGTAGCTGAATGGATGGATGGGTACATGGACTGGTAGCTGAATGGATGGATGGGTACATGGACTGGTAGATGAATGGATGGATGGGTACATGGACTGGTAGATGAATGGATGGATGGGTACATGGACTGGTAGATGAATGGATGGATGGGTACATGGACTGGTAGATGAATGGATGGATGGGTACATGGACTGGTAGATGAATGGATGGATGGGTACATGGACTGGTAGATGAATGGATGGATGGGTACATGGACTGGTAGATGAATGGATGGATGGGTACATGGATCGGCAGATAGGTACAGTAGGTAGAAGGGCTGTAATGGTGCAGCGTCCTCTTGGTTTCATACGTAGCTCTGTATTAAGGTGACAGTTTGGTTCTTTTTGATGTTGGAAGGGAACATGATAGCTTGTCTTGATAGATGATTACTTCAGCCAAGGCTGCCCTTTCTCACAGATTCTGTTTATTATTTTTATGGACAGAACTTCTAGGCACAGCCAAGGCATCGAGGGAGTCTTACGATGCTAAGATCGCGTCTCTTCTATTCTCGGGCAATGTGGTCCTGATGTCTTCATCAGCGTGTGACCTTCAGCGTTTACTGGAGCAGTTTGCAGCTGAGTGTGAAGCTTCTGGGATGAGACTCAGCACCTCCAAATCCGAGGCAATGATTCTCAGTCGGAAACGGGCGGATTGCACCTTCTGGGTTGGGAACGAGGTCCTGCCCCTGGTGGAGGAGTTTAAACATCTCAGGGTCTTGTTCACGAGTGAGTCAAGGTTGGATCGTGAGGTCGACAGACGGATCGGCGTAGCGTCTGCAGTAATGCGGTCGCTGTACCGGACTGTCGTGGTGAAGAGAGAGCTGAGCCGGAAGGCAAAGCTCTCAATTGCCGGCTGATCCATGTTCCCACCTTCACCTATGCTCAAGAGCTACGGGTCATGACCAAAAGAAGGATATCACAGATACAGGTGGCGGAAATGAGTTTCCTGCGTTGAGTGGCTGGACTCACCCTAAGAGAGAGGGTGAGGATTTCCATCATCCGCTGGTCCTTCACATGGAGAAGAGCCAGTTGAGGAGGCTCGGGCATCTAATCTGGATGCCTCCCGGACGCCTCCCTGGTGAGGTGTTGCGGGCATGCCCAACCAGAAGACCTAGGACACACTGGAGGGATTATGTCTCCCAGCTGCCCAGTGTTATTGGGTAAAAAATGTGAGTGAGCCCACTCCCTTGGCTGAGAAGCAACCCTGCACATCTCAGATTGCTTTACTGCTGACATGATGCAGGACTGAGGGTGGCGCTCCCATTTTCTTCTCCCAAATAATCAAAAAGAAGATTCATCGGAAAAAATGCCCAATGCATCTTTGGCAGAATACCAGTCTATACTGATGTTTTTCCTGAGAGACGTAGCTTCTGTGGGCCCTTCTGGACACCAGATCATCCTCCCAAGTCTCACTGCACGCCTGCTTGCTTCCATTCCTGAAGAAAAGCTGCACTAGTGGTGTCCCGATCTCGAAGCTAAATCAAGTTTCGGAGACAGTCTTGGTAGACTTCTTCAGCCTTGAGGTTCTTGAAGATCTGATACATGGTTGGTTCAGGTGCCATCCTACTAGGAGCAATATCTTTGACTGTGAAGGGCTTTTTGTGCTAAGCACTGATGATTGGACGGGTTTCCGTGGTTACCAACTTTATCGGAACAAAAATACTGGGCACCAACTTGCCTTTGTCCTTGTCAACACTCTCGCCAATGTTTACCAGGTAATCACGCGATGCCTGCTGCGCCTAATCTGGCAGGGCTGAAAATCAGTAGAAAGGTTCGTAGGGACTACGTTGACTTTCATGCCAAAGAGGGCCTTCCCTCTTATCCCAACACGTAAGGTTTTGGAGTGCAAGTTGCCTCCATAAAAAGTGAGGCAGCAGACATTGTGAACGTCCATACTGGAAAACTTTGGGCCACGACGGTACCTGATCACACGTTGCACTTGGAGTTTGGATGTTCGCACCGTGAGAGTGCGGTTTTGGAGGTGCGAAGAGTCCTCGCGTGAGTGTGCGGCGTGTTGTGTAGTGTAGTGTGACACGTTGCGTGGCGTAACGCCTTGATTTTTTCACCTTCGCCAGCTTCTCCTACTGACAACACGTAGGAGACATCTGCTCTCACTCGCCTCCAAAACGTACAAAAAGACCAACTTAGTTGTTTGGTTTTTCACGTTTCTTTTATTCCCTCTCAAATACTCAGACACACACTTTTAATCGTCATAAGCCAAATCATTGCCCTCATTTGGTGGTAATAGCAGATCAAATCCTGTGACATAGAAGGTGAAAGGTCCACCAGGGACTCATGTGGACGTGTTTGATGTTCTGGTACAGTGCCTGGCTCGGTGCCCACGGAGTCCCTGCAGAACACGCCCTACGAGGAAAAGATCTTCCTCCAGTGGAAGGCTCCCAACGAGACCAACGGAATCATTACGCAGTACGAGGTGAGTCGGCATCCTCCATCATACCAGTTCCCAAACACACCCCTCCACTGATGTGAAATGTTTTTTGTGGGCACGGATGATAAAGATCAGCCATTGTTTGAAGTTGTGCTTAGTTAGACCTGGCCCGGTTCCATGCAGCTCAGCACCACAGACAGTAGCTGAGAGGTCTTTGCAACCTCACCCTGCACGAGGAGATAATAATTCCAACTATTGGAAAGCGAGAACTCCATGGCATGCACAGAACCAAGCAAATATCAGACCTACCCTGTGGTAAGTTAATATTTCATCCCGGCGTGTTGCTGCCAGCTTCCATTCACATTACAAGTCCAAGAATAGATTGTCAGAGGAAGTTCTCTTAGCGTGATCCAAAAACTGAGTGGAAATATGAGCAGGTGGCCCGTGGAGTTACTCCTTGACAGCCTTCATGTGCTCTTGGGGAAGCGATCGACTGGGCTAGACGGCTGTGTGTGTGTTTCTTCTTCAGGCTAACGTTGGAGTTGAACCTTCCAACTAATGAATTATTGACCTCCATCTCTTTGGCTGTCATTGCGTCAGTCTCGCTGCTCCCCAAGTTGACAAAATTGATCCCGAAAGAATAAAGTACTTTTTTCTGACACTCACTCCGGGCAATGGGACACATTCCGGAGTTGAAGTCTTTGCTTGGCGTTTGGAAACTGGGACAATTTAGCAGCAGCACTTGGCGCTTGTTTTCCGTCTTGTCATCTGGGAAATGCCAAAGCGAGTCATTTTTCAAGTGACCTCGGGTGAGGTTCCTGGCTGGTGAGGCACTTGACTCCTTTGCCGTTTTTAATGCTAAAAAGGTTTCAAAAACGTTACATTTTATGTGTGTATGAAGTACACGCAGCCTGCCCTTCTCCCGGAAAGGTTCTGGTTCTTTGTTGCAAAGTCTGATCACTGCTTGGTGAGCTTGGTCATCCTTCATCTTGGCAGTCAAGTTAATCCGTTCATTCAGCAGAGCCGACCAGTTCAGGACGTACGGTCCCTGACCTGAAGTCAGCCGGGATAGGCCTCAGCATACCGTGACCCCCAGTGAGGATAAGCGGCATGGAAGATGGATGGAGGGAATCAGCAAAGCGTAAAACATAAATCACGTGTTTCATTTGCTCGCTGCTGCTATCAAAGAGCTGGCTCTTCCTCTCTGTGGAAGGACCGCAGTGACAAGCACCTTTCAGCTCATGCACGCCCCCACGCCCTTCAGGACAGAGAGGATGTCACTTAGCAGCAGCAGCACCAAAAACTTCTTAATGTCGTATTTCAGATGCATTTTCCACCGTTTCCGCATCGTCGCTCATCTTTCTCATCGACATCTCCGTTCAGCACCATCTTCTCCTCGCAAAATTGCCTCCATCACTTGCCATTACTTGCATCCCCGGTCTTGCAGTGCTCTGGAGATCCCTCAACACTGTCTCTGATACCTCCAACAGCCCTCGACCCACAGCTTGAGAAGCCCTCCATGCAGCTCCCTGGAGCTTTGCTTGGTTTCGTGTCGCTAATTAACATGAATTTCGGCTTTCTATGCTCTCAGGCCGGCGGAGGCGGCAGGACGCGGGATCATCTATTAAACATATCAGAGGCTGCGCACAATGCGCTGCTATTAGAGGTAATTACTATAATTGCAGCTATTGTGGGGATTAAAGGCATCATCTGCAACATCTAAAGGGGCTCTTGTCACGTCCCGTCCTGCTCTGTTGTCGCTTGTCTTTTCTCTTTTAACCCCCCCTCTCTTTTGAGCAAGGAGACCCGACAATCTGGTCCGTGGACAATGATAGGGAGGAGGGGGGAAGAGATAGGGAGGGTGCAGGTGGAGAACTGTGAGGGGAGATAAGCCGGAATGAGAAGAACCAGAGGAGAGGATCAAGGTCCTGAATGAGCGAAGCACGACCACCTGAATGCAAATCACTACATCACGTCTCTTCGATGTACGAGGATAATTGCAGCTGATTACGGGATTAAAGCAAACATCTTCAGGGATCTGATGGGCTCGGAGTCCAGACCCTCGCCGTGTTCATGAAAGAAGATGGCGTGAAGGAGCAACGTGTTTGAGGTCGGCCTGGAGGACACGAGGTGCGTCTTTCACTACGAGAAATTGGAAAAAGCACTAAACACCAGAGAGGTCTCCAGATCACAACATGGGCAGATTCTTTGGAAAGGGGAAGTGTGCGGCTGTTTGCCTAGAAAAGGCGTTCCGTTGAACGTCTGAAACCAAGTGAGACTTCTTGTCGGTCATACGGTCGCCTTGTTGGGACGGGGAGCTTCAGCATGCAGCCTCGTGAGGAGCAATGCAAGGTAACGTAGTAAACTAGGAGGGAAAGCCAAGGGCCGCAACTCCGGTGTGGTAACGAGCAAGGAGCCCATAAACACTAATAAGCCGGAATGCCGATTTTTTTTTAGGTGCTGGCAACACCAAAGGCTCCAAAACCTGCCCACCCCGGACATATCCACCCAGTTTTCCAATGTGGTGGTCGGGGGGAACACACAAAGTAAATCCAAACAGAATGGTGTGCGTTCACAGAACGTCACGGCACAAGAAATGCTGCTCTGTTGTACAGCTGAAGACAAGAAAGGCTGCCCTGTTGTACAGCTGAAGACAAGAAAGGCTGCAGACGTTTGATAGACAGATTGCCTGTGGCCAAACACATGTCACAAAGTTTACAGAGTGAAGATGAGGTGCTAAAGGAAACATTGCATTAGTGCGACTTAGGTCTGTCTAATCGGGATCATTGCATTTAATTAACTCGTAGTTAGTTGAAATTAATCACAGATAAAAGTAGGTTTTCATGCAAAACATGTAAGGGTGTCCAATATTGGCATAAAAATGTAATGTATGTAAATATAAGCATCTGTTTTTTCCCTTTAATGGAAACCAGTTTCAAATAATGTGCTGTATTCAGACCTTTTGGCTCCCGTATTTGCAAACGATGACCTCATCAATCCGTGTCGTTGGCTGCAGTAACAAGCTTGCGGGTTCTGGTCTGTGGTGCCACCTTCCGATATTAAGCGTTTGCTTTGCGAGGCGGAACCAAGACCCCTTCATTCAATACGTCCAATTCCCAGGCCCAAAGCCATCAATCAATAAAATCATGGAGTGTGTCTCCGCGCTTTGCCGCGCAATGGCAAGTATTTCTCAGATGTTTGCCTACCTGAGTTGTACAATGTTGTTTACATCCACATGGAGAAGCTACCTGCTGGTGCTGGATCCCCCAGCTTCACACCATCCCACGACCGGGGATCTGTTGATACCGGGGTTGGACAGTATCGGCATATTGGATATCGGCAAAATAGTGGACATCCCCAATAATAAGTGCACCTTTGGAGGATCATTTGAAAGTTTTAAGCGCGCGTATCAAGTGTGAAAGCAGCAGAATGTAAACATCTCATGCCAAGCTGAAAGCGGCCTCAGGAATCAATGAGGTAAATGTTTGGCTTCATCCTCCACGCCTCCTCGTGGACCGGTATTGACACTTTGGTGATGCCACCCACAGATCATGACCTTGTCAATCCCATCTTTGATCCACTCATCAGAACATCCCAGCATGAGGGGTTCCTCTCCACCTTGCCCCCCTGCAGGTCCTTTATTATTCCCAGATACCTGCAGACCCCACAGATGGCGGCGCCGACATCGATTAGATCAAAGCAGTGAGGCAAAGCGCGGGGCTCGCCGAGAAGCGATAAGTCAAAGAGCTTCCTCGCACCGCCTGGTCATGTGGCTTCAATTAGCCACATCAGAAATTTCCTCAATTGATTTCCTTTTGTGCTGCCAACTTGTTGAGAAGACCTCCTAAAAAGGGACCGGGGACGCACTCGGGAAGGAAGCGAGCGCCGAATGTCAATGAAATGCAGCCACAAAGAGCAACCCTTGGCCAAATAACCTGACGGCATGACTGACAGCTGGTTAAATGTCACATTCCGCCCAGCCAGGGCTGCCATCCAACTGGACCTTTGAATGCTTTTGCATTACAAGCACAAGCGTGCGTCCCGCCTTTTTATGGAGCTCCTCACACACTTGTCCCAGTCCGGGGGGGCAGGGCGGTTGCATTCATGTTGCAATGGCGTGTGGTGAGGTTGATGGCTGGGGAGGCACTGCCTTTGGAGGGTTTTGGATGTTAATGCAGGTTGCTCATTTACAGCGGTGCGGTCCGGCAAACCTCTGGTGGACCTCTGGTGATGTTGCGATGAACGTGCTCGGGCATACACAACAAAACTAAGCAACATAAACAGGCAAAAATGAAATAGCAGCCCTTTTTTTTCAAAGTGTACTCAATTAAACCGATTAAACAGTGGAAGCACCTAAAAGGAGACCAGTTTTATCAAATAAAACCCGAATGTGCCCAAACCTGTATCATCCCCCTACAACCGAACTGGTTGCATCCAGTAGCAAAGATACGGCCCTTTTGGTATCTATAGGAACCATGAAAGTCCCCCGTTTACTTGGAGACCAAGATCATGCGTGTACACCCCGCAGATGCAGTCCGCATCAACCATCCTCCCATAAACTTGCCAACTTTTATGACTTCACGTCCTGGTCTGCCAGTCTTGCTCCAAATAGTCTGTACATTCCAAGGAGCTGCCGCTGATGAAGATGTCGCAGTCCAGCTCCACCGAGCTGTGTCATTACCCAAAAACACCCAACGCTGCAGTTCGCGTGCGGGATTTCATCAATCACCATAATCAATACCGGCGAGCAATTTGGCATTTAGTCCAGGGAGTTGCTGTGATGCGTTGAGAAAAGCGCGGCCACCAACTTGTTAGCATCTCGGCCGCTCTCTCACAAAGACATCATTGAGTCGGCGGCCCGGGGGAGGGTGCCCGACGATTGCAGAGGCTGCGGGTGGAACTGTTGTTTTTGCATCCACCGCTGGAAATGTATCCTAAACGCTAAAGAAAAAGAATCTTCCACGGCTTCGTCTCCGGGGTGGTATTGTTGCATTGTCAGTGATGGACGATGTTTAGCCGGGCTTTCAAGTCCTTGAGCCGCCGACCCCATTTACTCCGTCACGTCGCCTCCGGCCTGCTATCGCTTACACCTGCGTCGGCTCTCGGCGCCTTTGTGCCGGCCCGACTCATTTACTCATCACAGCCTGGCGTGGACCAACTCCCGGCGGAACGTCTCAGGCGGTAATAGGGTTCAAGTTTCTGCACGGCTGCAATTATGAGCCCGGAAAGACAGACGCAAAGCATGCAAAACCTTCCAGCGCCACTCAGTAGCCTGCAGAGCTCAACAATCCTGGTTGGGCTTGGTTCTCTTTCACAGAGGCTACCTACGGTACCTTACCCCTGGGCATCCCAACACACTCACCAGACGTACTGTCCTACATAAAGTTGGGAAACTTGCTGACTATGCAGGTTACCCCTTACAAAGCTATGAACAGTCCGGAATTGTTTCCTGTTGCCACCGGGTGGCGCTCGGACAAATGCAGGAAGTGATGTGTGTATTGCTTTAAGGCAGGGTTGGGCAGGGGTCACATCAGGCCCACCGAGCATCTTAATCCGGCCAACTGGGCATTTCCTAAACTTCTTTTTCTAACCTTTAAAACGGGAAGTGTAGCTGTACACGTGACATGCATTGGCTGCTGTGGCACGCTTGAGTGGCCAAAATAGTCTGAGGCCGTCTGTAGCTTGTACGATCCAAACAACAAAATGTCCTGCCGCAAGGCATGCTGGGTAACATGTTTGCTAGATTGCAAAATATGTTGCAATGTAGCTGTAGCCAGCAGGAGGGTTTGGAGGCGAGGCGGGGGGAGCAAGTCGTGCGGCCAAATAGACGTTTTCTTGGGCGTATCAATTACTCGGGCTTTTCCGCCATGCCATAGGTAACTCCTGTGAACAGGTGGGATCTACTGTGTTCTAAAAATGTCCCAGGTAAGAAAACAAAGGCCTGACAGAGAAACCGGGAGGGGGGTTCTGGGCAGTGAAGCGGGTCATGAAGGAGGAGCTTCACTGGCCCTCCGCTGGGAGACTTTGTCCAAGTGTCCTTGAGCAAGGCACTTTCATGTCCCGCGAAGAAGAGTCTTACACATTTTGTGCTGTCACTGGTGTGTGTATGAACAAGGCCACAGTGCTCTTTGAGTACCATTAAGGGAGAGTCGGTGGCGTATGAAAGCATCCATCTCCATTTCTCTGCACACAATTACCCGCTACTCGCTCATTTGTCAGGAACGGCTGCTTCCTCGCCGCGGCCATTCCCAATCAGTCCAACCAATCGGACGTCACGGAGGCAACGCTGCTAAATGGCTTGTCAGGCAGGAAGCCGATGAGGTGTGTTAGCGTACACGCCCGCATCTCTCCACTCGTCCGAAAAGGCACTTCCTGTTTCAAGAGTAGCATTGGGCTGCTGGTTGGCCGGCTGAAGAGATGGCGTCCTCTGTCGGAAGATTAGCACCCCAGCTGCTCGCGAGCTGTGATTACGGTCGGTCCCGGGCTTGCGGTCTTTGTGCGGCTCTCCTGTCGACTCATCTCGCCCGGAGATAACCGTTGTTAGCGGGCGGTGTTCAGTTGCTCTCCTCGCTGTTGGCTTATCAAGAGCGAGCACGAGCAGAGAAGCCGGACGGCGAGGAGGAATTAATGCACTGTTGCTCTCGGGTTATCTGGTCCGGTGATTACCAGAAGGTGTTTGGCACGAAGCGAAGAGCAGGGATTGGCTTTTTGTCATTGTGTGTCTTTGCAGGGCCTCGGTTTGGTGGCCATTTCTGCATAAGTGGTTTTGTTGACAATCCGCTGCCCTGCCAGTGATGATTCAGAAGCTTGACTGCCACGTTACTTCAGCAGGTTGAGAAGGTTCTGCCTGTACTGTTCAGACCGGTCCTTTTACAGGCCGAGAGTCTTGGAGTCTCAAGGACAAGAATTTCATTCCAACGCTGAATGGAACAAAACAGGAAGTTACTACAAAATAAGGGTATGAAACAGGAACTAAGGCACAGGAAAGGAACTGTCACACGGGCAGCTCGTGCCTGAAAGGTCTTCTAAATGTGCTGTGTCTCTGTGGTAGGTAAAGGACATTGCCGTACTCTGTCTTAAACAGAGGGGAACATATTCCATTCCGAATATACAGTATTCCTAATAGTGAGAGGCAGGGAACACTTGACTGTATGCTACTGTATGTGCAATGCCCTGCTTAGATTGCTGTTAGTGTCCCGGCCGAGATATGCTGGTGCCGTCATGATGCATGATAATTCAAATTCCATACCAAAAGGAATGGAACACAAACGTCAAATGGCATCAGTTAGCTGACATCTTGCTTGGCGGTTGCTTCTTTGCATATAAAGTGTATCTCTTGGATAATTCTGGATCATTATCTTTGAAGCGTCTTATCATTTTTGGTGTACTATGCACAACATGACGTTAGGCACCACATACTTTTCTTGTCACAACTCTACCTCTCAGTTAAGCTCCAAAGCCTCCAACGTTGCATAAAAAAAGCTTGCAGGGGTTTTTGTTGTGTGAGTTTGCGTCTATTCATAGCCACCCGCCAGAACTATTGTGACGTCCTAAAGTGGAGGAGAAGTAGACTGCTGCGTTCCAAACGGAAAGTTGTGAGAAGAGAAGCGCTTATGCGGCAGTGGAAAACTTTATCCGTTTATTTTGGTTCTATTCTGCTCTCTGCGGCTGAAAGACAACGCCGAGTATCACTGCCGTCTCCGCGGGGAACTGCTGCAGCAGCACGGCATTATGGGCACGCACGGCCCTTAAATGCGGGGATAGCGCTGATAGCGTCGGTCTGAGGAAGGGAAGGGGACGCGCATCTGACAGGCTGATGGCGAGATTAGCGCCGAGCACACGCTGACAGCACATGATGACCGGTATTTTCGGCTCGGGTGCTTTCACTTCATAACGGGAGAAGAAATTGCCTGTGAATGCTGAAGAGCTGAAGTGAAATGGAATGTTTTGAGGCAGGAGTGGTTTGGTTGGAAAAAGGGACACTTATGTCCGTGGGAATTTTGGAGTGTTGTCGTTAGATGTTTTTAATGAGATGAATGCAGGTACACGAGTACCGGAGGTCCGAAGACGTTCTGGTGCCATGAAGTCGGAATTTTCCCCGAGACATCTTATGATTCTTCCCTTCTCTGACTTAGAAATGTTGTTACAATGTTGTGTTCAAGCGATTATGAGGTTTGTGCGTTTCTTTCAACACTGAGTTGCAGTGTTGATTGCTCAACAATCTTGAGCAATGGCTCCCGGGAAATGTTTGTCCGGGTGTGAGGGAAAGCTAATTTGGTTTAGCGATATAAACTTGAAGTCCGACGCTTTTCCGACGTTACTTGGTGGTGTTGAAGAGTCAGAAGCTAGGCTAGGTAATCAGATGAAGGGGTTTTCTGTTTCGCATTGAAGAGTGTGCATGCAGGGAGCGGGTTAGTCTGTGCATGCGTGCAAATTACAAGCTCACCCATGTCTGGAGCTGCTAACGAATGTTAAAAGCGGACATTTTAAAAAGATAAATTGCCCTTTACTTTTAGCTCCTGTACCGGAAGAATTAGGAAGTGGGGTTTGGCAGCTGTCGGGAAGTCCTCGGGAGCGCTTGGGAGTGTGACCAATCACAGCGGAGTGGGCTCGGCAGGAGAGCTGGGGGGGAGTTAATTACACAGATCGGTAGGGCGGGAGGCAGGAAACCCAAGGAAACACTTCTGGAAAAAACGCAGAATCTGGGAGATGAAGAAATCTTTCTGTGCGGGTTATTGTGTGTATCTGCCCTGTAGGAGTCCAGAACTCAATAAGAAGGCCCAAAAATGAGTATTATAGGTCCTCGTTGAGTCACTTACACGGCACAGAACACATGAAGGGCGTAAGATATTGTAACGAAAACACAAAATACAAGAATTCATTGAAAAAGTAACAATAACATAATAGCTTAGTTATTACTGTCACTTTCATAGGAATAGATCCGTTTGGGCTGTAGGCACAGACAAATGTGGATTCATTATCATTATTATTAATGTGGTTAGTAATAATAATAATTACCACATTAGTGGTAATTCTAATGTAGGATCACGTCAAGGCGCGGCGCATGTAAACAATCTTTTCTGCTCTGGTGAGGAGTTTCATTCCTACTTCGGGGCCCTCGTGTGGGCGTCACGGCAGAGGGAGCGCGCCCAGCAGCCTCCGGCGAGCTCAGACGCGCGGCTCTCATTTAGCGCAAGATAATAGCGTGTTTGCACATAAAAGCGTCAGCATTTGGGCTTGAAGAGCAGCGCCGGACGCAGCAGACACGATGTCAAGTTGAAGCAAATGTGGAGGGAAAAGATGACTGCGTGGGTCAGACTGTTTGAATTCCTATTTCTAATCAATAGCCGAGGGAGGATGGAGCGGGCGGATTTAGTGAGGCAACGATGCATCTGCTGCCGGAGCCGGCCAAAGGGAAGCTTTATTCAATAATGATGCTTTTATTGGCTTCAGATGATGAGCGCATCAACTCGAAGCGTAAAAAGTACAGGAGAAAAAGATCAATTGGACACAGGAGTACCAGACAGCAAAGCGCGTATGGGAGCCCAAAGACGTCGTTTCTCAAAGCCCAAACGCTAAGAATAATAAAAGATGGAAAATGGAACAAGTGAAGTGAAAAAGCGCTGCTGCCGTGCACATCCCTCAGCGGTGCCTCGTAAACATTGTTGATTTCTCCACACACACACACACACACACACACACGGCCCGGATTGTGTTTGTAAGCGCAGTCCACTTCTGTCTCCCTTCCTACCGTTAAGCTCAATAACAATCGACAGTGGATCGGCTGAAACAGCGTCAGCTTGGCAGCTCATTCTCAGCACCAGACAATCATCGTCTTATTCAAGGCAGAGATGAATCAAGTGCAGTCATTAATTCCCGTCAATCAACTCGCCAGCGCCAGGGCGGACAGTTCCGTCCGTTTCCTTGTGGCGGCCCGCCACAGGTAGATTTGTTTTCTCTACCTTTTTATTTGGAATTTTTGACCTTTTGATCAAACTTGGTGCCGCCGGTTTTACCTTTGACACGTTTTTTTTGAGGATTGTCCAATGTCACATTCCTCAGACCGACCCAACACCAAAACATTCAGCTAATTCCACTTTTCTCGCCCCAAATCCCACTTCACACCTGAAATTCCACATTTTCTCTTTTCTCCCATTCCCTTTGACCTTAAGAATTCCAAACCGTTCCAGCGTCCAAACCTTTCAGGACATCCAAGCTATATACGGTATTTTGACGTTCCACAAAATTTGGTTTTTCAGATTTTCCATGACATAAATCCCGTTTCATTGTGGGAATTCTTTCTTCTTCCACATTCCACCGATTCCAACATTCGAACACAAAAACACGCAGTTAATTCAAAACATTCAAGCTACCTATTTTCATCCCAGAAACTTTTCAGCATTCACACGCAAATTCCCCGGTAGTGTTGTTTTGGACAGCGGGGACCGGAACAAAATCATTATGTTTTTTCATGATGAGACTGTGACATCTCTTTGGTGACTAAAACGTGACGAGTCGTGTGTGCACCTTTGGTGGGGAACAATGCACTGATTTGTGGATATAAAAACATAATCCATCTGAAAGGAAAAGAGAGGCGCTGGTAAAGGTGACCGCAATCTCAAGCAGCACCCAAAGGCTCATCACCCTGATTGAGTTTTGAAGATAAGGTACGACGAGGAGGACGAAGAAGGAAGCGGATGTTGATGAGGCGAGACGTGGGGAATGACAAAACAAATGCAAATAAAAATGTGGCCACAGCGGAAGAGGCAGCCGTGGTGATCAAGCTCCCGCTGCAAATGGAGATGATGATCATGGTGATGATGGCTGGGTACGCTCAAGAGATGAGGATCACAAGTGGATCAGACATTTGGATGGGCCTGAGACAGGGATCGGACTGTTTCTGAGCCTGGTGATGTCATAATATGCAAATGACTTTACTGACTTTTCTCCCATCACAATCCTTTTCTTATTTCCAGTATGCTTTCATCTCTAACCATTTTCAAGCCACGACCTTTTCAAATAGTAACATCAAAACCGTAGCTGCCCGTGTGTCTCGTTCACGTTTAGTTGAGAGTAATGCGCTCCACTATAGAAGGTGTCCTCATTTTACATTGAAGACTGCCAAAAGTCAATATCTTGAGGAATATTTCTTATTTCTAGTCATCCTAGTTCCCGCAATGGAGGGCGGAGACATTTCCAGCCGGTCACTGCAGCAGGTGATTCTAATGATCAACAACTTCTTCAGTTTGAGGGAAGCAGCTCACCAATTCAAATCATCTGCTGGAGAAACCGGCTGGGGAGAAAACCTGCAGGCTCTCGGCCCTCCATGGCAGGAGTTTGTGATGTAATCTGTCATTTAGTCTTGGTGAAGAAATTCTTATTTCATTTTCCACAATCCTTTCATTCATCAGGTAGTCCCTCATGCCCAAGAACATACGCTTTGTTTCTCTGCACAAAGGGAATATGCAGTGGTGTGAAAAACTATTTGCCCCCTTCCTGACTCTTTTTTCTTTTGCATGTTTGTCACACAAAATGTTTCTGATCATCAAACACATTTGAATATTAGTCAAAGATAACACAAGTAAACACAAAATGCAGTTTTGAAATGAATGTTTTTATTATTTAGGAAGAAAAAAATCCAAACCCACATAGCCCTTTGTGAAAAAGTAATNCAGATGTAACGGGACACGCAACTTCCAAAAAGTTCTACTTTTGTCTCGTCAGTCCACAAGATCTTTTCCAAAAAGTCTTGGCAGTCATTGAGATGTTTTTTAGCAAAATTAAGACGAGTCTTGGAACTCCGTTTTTGCCCAGTCTCTTTCTTACGGTGGAGTCGTGAACACTGACCTTAATGACGTAAGGGAGACCTGCAGTTCTTTAGATGTTGCCCTGTGAACCTGCCACTCCTGGGAAGATTCACCACTGTTCCATGTTTTTGCCATTTGTGGATAATGGCTCTCACTGTGGTTCGCTGGAGTCCCAAAGCTTTAGAAATGGCTTTATAATGTTTACCAGACTGATAGATCTCAATTGCTTTTGTTCTCATTTGTTCCTGAATTTCTTTGGATCTTGGCGTGATGTCTAGCTTTTGAGGTGCTTTTGGTCTACTTCTCTGTGTCAGGTAGATCCTGTTTACGTGATTTCTTGATTGAAACAGGTGTGGCAGTGATCAGGCCTGGGGGTGGCTACAGAAATTGAACTCAGGTGTGGTAAACCACAGTTAAGTTATTTTTTTTTAACAATAGGGGGGGGCAATCACTTTTTCACACAGGGCCAATAAGACTTGGAGTTTTTTCCCCTCCCTTAATAACGTAAACTTTAATTTAAAAACTGCATTTAGTGTTCAAATATGTTATGTTTGACTAATAGTTAGCTATTTTTTATGATCAGAAACATTAAAGTGTGACAAACATGCAAAAGAAAAAAAAGACAGGCAGGGGGCAAATAGTTTTTCACACCACTCTTTTTACCTCCGCCATGGAGCTTATGTTTTGTTTGTGCTCAAAATAACATGAACAGTTCTGAATGGATTTTCAGGAATTGTATGAGACGGGATGTGGAAGAACCGATGATATTTTGTGGTGGTCCGGAACGCCATCTGGGGTAAAAAAAAAAGGTTCTACAGGATCTCTCAAAGACGGATCCAAAGAATGTAGGATTATTATTTTTCGGGCACTAAAAAAACGTGTGGAACTTGAGAAAACCCTTATTTTATAGTCGAGGCAAGTTTCTGCCAACAACGCCTGTAGAACGGACTAAAACAAGAAGCTCGTTGGACCAAAACTGTCTCCTGGGTGGAGATAAAAATGCGCTGGTGTGCGTGTGGCTGGACGGAGTCCATCAACCCTGGAGACCGAGTTCTGAAGATAAACTGGGGGAGTGGCTCAGTCAATAACGCTGAGCGTGAAAAAAGGTTGAGATTCCTGACAAGGTGCGAGGCCCGGATAAAAAAGAGGATATTTTACTGCCCAGCCTTTCGGTCCAGCTTGTGTAAACGCTTATCGATTCCTTCGCTGGGTGGGCGGGCCTGGGTCCGCATCTGCAGCACGGCTTTGTGGCGGAGTGACGTCTTCTTGGCCAAAGGTTTTGTCCCGCGTGGCCCAATCACTTGTTTTGGCGCGGGGGAGTGAAATGCCAAGAAAGATGCTTTTACTGCCCGTGTGCCGGCAAGGAGAGAATAAACAGGCCACCCCATTTACAGACGGAGGGTCCGTTCGGGCCCGGGCGGACCTGCTGGCCTCCGCTGGAGCTTTCACCGCACTCACAGACAGCAACAAAATGCAGATGATGACTTTTCAAAATGTCATCCGGAGGTCTGCATCCCACGGCCAATTGACTGGAAATGGACCAGTTCAAAAGATGGCGCGATGAAAAAACCACCCCAGCTCTGTCCGCTCCGTACGCTTTTGCGTTGTTCCCCGGGAGAGGACGGTTTACGGACGGGGTGCCGAGAGCAGCAGACACTCACACCCTCCCCTGGCAGCGGTCACTTCCCTGACGGCTGCCGCGGAGGAACGCCTTCCCGGGAGGGTCCGGCTTGGAAGCACGGCAGGCCGGGGTGCAATTCCCGATGCGAAAACACCACGAACGCCGTGGGTGCAATTCCCGATGCGAAAACACCACGAACGCCGGGGGTGCAATTCCCGATGCGAAAACACCACGAACGCCGTGCCGCCATAGCGACCAGCATTCACGGCCAAGCGCGCGCCGATGTGGACGGTGCCAGGTGGGGGCGTAATTTGCACTTACCATTCCGGTCCCTTTGCACCTCCGTGGCGGTTCCTCGTCACGCACGCTACCTTCGCCGTGGCGGTTCCGTGCTTCATCTCCCGGAAGACTTTGCCGGCGTGACTGCAAACGTCCCGCGTCTGTTCATCCCACCATGAACACCGGAGCCCTTTTCCCGCAATGTGTGGAGCTGCGCCAACACACGAGGCAGGAGAGCAAAGCTAGCATGCTAGCAGTGCTAACATGGCGCCCGTGCTAAGGCTAAGGCTAAAATGCTACAGTTCGAGCACGCTCACGTTGCGGCGCTAACGTTAAGTGTTTATATTTGTTTCCACTAATGGACAGCTGAAAATTAGCATGCTAACATGCTAGCTCTGTTTGCGGTACTAAAAATGGCTAAAAGGCAAGCATGTCTTTTATTTTGGTATTATTATACAATTACTTCTAAATAAAGTAGTACTAGTAGTAAATAAATTGTACTCCCCATTATTCATATCCGTCCATATTTTGAATTGTATGTTTAGCGATTGCTCTACGCTTTGTTGTTTGTTAGCGTGCCCGCCCTGTGCCCTCCCCGTTTCCCGACTTTCAGGCTGACATTGAACGCCTCGTGCGCACCAACGCACACGAGGAAGTGTTTGGGCTGGAACGATGAATGTGCCCCCCCCCCCCGTCCATCAGTGCACATTGATGGCGGTGTGTGTGTGTGTGTGTGTGTGTGTGTGTGTGTGTGTGTGTGGTGGGTGCCCTTCGACTGGAAGCCGGCCCGGGGCAACGCGGCGCCGCACGCGGGCACTTCAGTGAAGTGCGTCTGCCGGGTTGGTGGCCCCGAGCGAAACGCTTAATTGATTTGTGGGACAATTCGGTCAAGTGCGGTGGATTGGTTGGATGGGGGGGGGGGCGGCGGTTAGCGTGCCGGGCTAACTGCAGAGTCCAGTCATCATGGCGATGTGACTACTTGTGTGTTCTCCTGTTCGTCCATCCAGTTCCAGTGTAGTGAGTGCGTCCTGTCCTCCCCCAGATCACCTACAAGGGTCTGAGCTCCCTGGACCCGAGCGCCGATTTAAGCACCCAGTGGGGAAAGGTGACCAAGCCCACCAACGAGACCCATCACCTGTTCGTGGCCCTCTACCCGGGGACCACCTACTTCTTCACGCTCAAGGCCTCCACCAGCAAAGGCTCCGGCCCGCCCGTCACCACCCGCATCACCACCAAGATTGCAGGTACGACCGCCACGCTTGCGTTCTGGTGACATTTCCGTGCTGTCCTGACATTCCCCGTCCTGGCGGGACAAAAGCCTGTTCGGGCCAGCGTGGGCGGGGCCGGCTGACCCGATGGCCATTCTTTTGCCGACGGTTTTTCGTTCCGCTCTCAGAGAGTCCATTTCCAGGTGACTTTTGACGTGATAGTCGGCCGCCTCCCAAATGTCAGCTGAAGAAAGGAGAGCACTAAAGTTTGAAGGCTGAGCTGAGAGAAGCTCCTTCCGTGCGGATGTGAAGCTGGGAAGCTGTGGCTGCTCAGAGCTGCCAGTGCTGGCTTTTCTTTCCGGGGCTCCCAGTCAACGGCCGAAACCCCCCAAGTGATGGATACGCATTTATAAACATTTCTCTCTCTCTTTTTCAGGGGCGGCTTGCTCCTTCCCCTAGGAGCCCTCCGGCTAGCTTAGCGTGATGTTCTCTTTAAATGTTGGATCAACATTTGCAATAAAACCAGTTCCAGCTTTGTCTTGCGCCATAGAAAAGGGCTGGCTATCCAGGGCCTGCAGGTTGGAAGTACTGGAAGAAGAAGAAGTCTTTGCAGGCTTTGCAAATTGCGCGTCTAATATCGGAAGGAGACCCCGCAGACATAGCGTTAGTTAGCTTGTTGCTAGCTTGTTACTCGCTGCCTACACGCCTCAGACGCGCTTCGATAAGGTCATCATTTGCGCGCTGGAAATACTGGGAGTCCATAGCCGTATATAGCGTGACCCGTCATTACGCCGTTCCGTCACGGCCCCAAATGTTTCCAAAACATTCCGAAGGTGTTGCTCAGGCCCGGATGCGCCACGCCTGTCCTCCCGCTCAGCTGCGTCCAACCGGTCTGGTTAAGATCTGGTTGAACCATGCCTTGGCCGCTCTCAATCCCGCCTTGTTGACGTCGGGATATCTTCAGAGTGACCGTTCCAGTGATCCTCCTTAAAATTCACCCACATGTTGCCAAGAGACAGGAAGTAACAAAAGACGGAGACGGGAACAAAAGTTCAAGCTACGTGTGGAAGACGGACGCCTGGCTGGAAATGCCATGCCATGGCCAATCCTGTTGATCTCACTCAGGAACCCGGTGCAGGGGGGCGGGGGTTAATTACTTAAATGCCACAGCGATGTGGGAAAAACGTGGACGTTCTGGCCCACTTCACACACGGGTGACCTTCTAGATGACAGAAATTCCTAGGTTGGGGAAGAGCAGGAAGCTATCCGAGTGTAGCCGTTCTCGAATAACAGTTCCAGACTGGTTGTGGATCCATCGTGGTTCTCGGTTCCTCTTCGTGTACATGGTCGGTTCGCAATCCAAGCCTCATCATCGGTGACACCGCGCTGTCCTCCCCTGCAGCCCCCACCATGCCCGAGTATGAGTCTGAGGCGCCGCTGAACGAGACCGAGTCAACCATCACCGTCTTGCTCAAGCCCGCCAAGTCCCGTGGCGCGCCCATCAGGTAACGTATCCCGACCTCACCGCCCTCCGAAGATAGACACCACAGTGTGGACTGTCTTTTCTTCACCACGACAGTCCTGAACCTACGTGTCAAAATCAAATTAGCGCCTGTTCTTTAGAGAACAAATATGCACACTAGCACCCGACAAGGTCCTCAAAGCTTACCTCTATGTTGTATTTCATGGTACCAGCATGTGGGACCAAATATGAGGTGAAAGAAAAATGCAAGTAATACAGTACAGTGTATCTGCACGTGGTGCGTTCAAAGACCGTCAAACAAAGCGGGACAAGACGGCGCTTGCATTAAACATGCAAACACAGGGAGATGTCAAATTTTTTAAAGACAGACCCATATTTCCAAAATTACTATCTCTTTACATTAAATGTGATGTAAGTATGTTGTGATTTACATCCCAACTTCTTATACTGTAGATTAAAAACTGCATTTTCGTCCATAGTTAACTCCATAATTAATAGTATTTAATCGCAGATGAAAAAAGGTTTTATCCAAAAACAGTAGGGTTGTAAATCTTTTTGGTAAACGATTCAAACGGCAACTACAAAGTGTGATTAATTCTGGTTAAATATTTGAATGGAGTAAAAATGCATATATATTTATGATTTTACAATAATAGCGTTGTTTCTTTTGTATTTACTATACTTTTTTCCATTTATGTATGCATCACTTTTAATAACATTTGATATATTATTTAGGTAAATGTACTCTGTATTGACGGAAGCGGCATCGTCCCTTCGGGCGCAGCCTTTGGGGAGGTCCAGCTTCCACCAAGTCGATCGGCAAACAAACAAGTTAGCAGTCATCGGGCTTTGTTGCCGGTTTGTGTCAAATCCCTTTGCTAATCTTCTGATTTCTCTGAAACACAATTATGGACTTTCTCCGGCGCCGCAATTACCGGCAGCCTTTCCAATCTGGAATCAATCCAGTGAAGTAGGTGCGGGTAGACCAGCGGAGAGTGAGCCCGCGCGTGATTTTCCGTTCTTTTCCGGCTTTTATTCATTCCGGGCGACCCGCCGCTCCCTGGAGGAGCCTTTGAAATGGATGGTTCACCAAACTTGGCCCGAAGAGCAAAGCGAGGGCGAAGCTCATTTGGTTTTGGCCCTCAGCGATGACCTCCTAACGGCGTGGCCGATGATTGGTGTTCCGTTTCAGACGCAGCCTCCCTGGAGGAGGTAATACTCCTTTTGAGCGCTCGCGTCCTTAAAGTAGGAGTCGTATTCTTTGTCGTCAGCTCCTACCAGCTCGTGGTGAAAGAAGAGCGCAAGTCCAAGGGCCGGCGCGCCGCCCCCGAGTGCTTCGCCGCCCCCTTCAGCATCCGCAACGCCTCTGTGATGAACTCGCCGTACTACATGGCGGCCGAGCTGCCGCCGTCCAGCCTGACCGTGGCGCAGCCCTTCACGGTCGGAGACAACAAGAGCTACGGCGGCTTCGGGAACCCGCCGCTGTCCCCCGCCAAGAGCTACAGCATCTACTTCCAGGCCGTCAGCAGAGCCAGCGGGGTGAGTCACGGAATTCGGGACACACCGGGACGCCGTCTAATGCTGCGGCGTGTAAGAATGGGTTTATGATTGTTCGTGTGTGTCAGGTGGAAGCTGGGTTAGCCAAGGTCCAGCTGCATTGAATTTGGCAGAATGTTTTGGCAGGCGGGGAGGTGGGCCCAGGTGGTCCGCCGCCGCCGCCGCCATGTACCGGAAGGCAGATTTCTCACCGTGCGCTGCCTCGGTCTCGCGTGGCGCTCTGGTGGGGGGCGCACGGAAGGGTGATGTGTGCCAGATGTTTGCCGCAGCATCACCTCAGCTCCTCGTTTGAGTCCGCCCAATCGTGGGCGTTTGGCGTGTGCCTCACGCAGCCACTGACCAATCACGTGAAGATGTTTGACTTAATAAGCTCGCTCATCTTGGTTTCGTTACACACTGTCAGGAATAAGTCATGTGCTCTTGTTTTTTTAGAAGAAGGAGGATTGAATTGTTGCATAAAAGTATATGTTACACAAATAAATCATACGTACATTCAAATACTTTCCCGCATAATCCATACTAAGCCCATAATCCCTGCAATGACGTCAGCGTGTAAAGATGCGTTTTCCACGCCTCCTATCCCCGCTGGGTTCCTGGGCTCGCTCCTGACTGACGTGACGTCTGCGGTGTCTCCTCCGGAAGTACGCGGTGTGCGCACACACACGCATGCACACGCACACGCAGCCGCCGCTGACGACGACACATCATCGAGAAAAAACAACAACTGGCAGCTCGCTGGGGGGAGGAATGCTTGGCCGTGTTTTTCTGACAAGTCAAAAAAAAAAGTGTTGCTGGTCCAAGACGCTCTGTCACTCAAACTCACACACACACACACACACACGGCAGCTGACAAGTGATGGTGCTAAACGTTCACCCAGTCTGAACGTGTTGGAGTTGTTCCTCCTCTGCAGCTGGAAAGGCTTCTGCTCCCCTGGGAAGACTTTCGACAAGATGTTGGAGGGTGTCCATTTGCCACGTTGTAGATCTTCCACAGCAAACTCTCCCAGGCGTGCCGTTACGGTGCCGTTATTGGGAAGCATAAAAACGTCCTGTTAGGATGAAGAGTCAGGGACTACCAAGGTTTCAGTCATTGGTGAATGAGAGACTTATGTCCATATCAGAGTGACATTGCTCTTTATTATTCTCCACCAATCTTTGCAGCCCTCTGACCCGATGATCGTGCAGAAAAAGGTTTAGGAGAGGAGCTGGCATTGCAGCTGCGTCACCCACACACACTTAGTATTCATATCAGGTTTGACACACACACACACACACATCCTCACCATAAACAACATGCAGCCTCTCTGGATGGAGGCAATAAATTAGTCCCCCATTTATTAACTTTGCTGCTAGAGCATCCTCCTGAGGATCGGCCCATTAGCTGCCTCGCAGACGAGGTGGAGAGAACCGGTCCTCCAAGTGGACTCTCTGTGGACATGACCCGGGCCGCCATGGCAGCGAGCCACAAACACGCTGAAACTCAAATGTAAATGACTTGAAAGTATTTCATTTTCTGCCTCCGTTTTGCGCAGCGGAACCTCTGAGAACCACTTCTGCAGTAAGCCAGCGGTTTGTCAATCAGAGCCCTTTTGAAATGAAATAACACCCCTATATCACCGTTTGACTCCAATTACCAAGTCGAGCAGACGTAATAGGAGGAAAAAGACATAATCAATCCTGGCTATTGCCACCTGGTGACCAGGGTAGAATCTTTGAATGCCTTGCATCTCTATTTCCCTTCATTTGCCACTGTTATGCGTGAAAATGCTTCTTTCAGTCCCAAAGTACATACATTTGCTTAAACAAGCATATTTTTCAGCTGTGTGCCACCACAAAACACTATCGCTAACGTGACGTGTCCAGTGGTGTGTATTTCCAGCAAGCCATGGAGGTAAATGCTGCAGTCATGCAGGTGCGGAGCGGCCGGCGCCATCCATCACCCGCGGGTGCTGCTCCTGGATGCCATCTTAAAGTGGTTTCTTTTTGCCGTCAGAGGCGAGCGGCTGTTTGCCTCCCCGACAACCCGCGCGCTGAATAGCGATTGTCTGCCAAATGATCTCCGCCCCAACAGCCTCCGTATGCAAATGTGGCGCCGGCTTGAGTCGTTAACTCCGCCGACTTTCAACGTAGCGGGGGAGAAATGGAGCTACCTGGTTCCTCACCTGTTGCAGGAAAGAAGGAGAAGTGTTTGATCCCCTGCTGATTTTCTACCGTTACCTCAACCCATGACAGCAAAGTGTCTGTGCTCCCAACTCCCTGGACATCATCCTGCAGCTTTCCCGCTGTTCTCACCTTTCCATACTCATCCTTACCCCACCAGGTCAAGTCTTGCATGGAGAGATTCTCCTTTGTGTCTTTTTGCTTCAGTCGTGTGCAGGTCTACAATCTTGTCGCTGGTTTTGTGGTCTACTCCAGTTTTGTGTAGGTCCACCATCTTGTCAATGGTGGTCTTTTTGTCCACTCCAGTCGTGTGCAGGTCTACGATCTTGTCACTGGTCTTGCACCACATTCTAGTCTTGTGCAGGTTTAGTAGACCAGTGTCAGTCCAGTCTTACGCAGGCCTACAATCTCACTGAAGGTCCCAGAAAACAATCTTGTGGTCTTGTAGTCCATTCCAGTCTTGTGCAAGTCTACAATGCTGTTGATGGTCTTGCATTCCAATCCAGTTTTGTGGAGGTCTTGTGCAGGTCTACAGTCTTGTCAATGGTCTTTTATGTCCACTCCAGTCTTGTGCAGGTCTACAATCTTGTCGACGGTCTTGTGTAGATCTACAATCTTGTTGTTTTTGTAGTTCATTCCAGTCTTGTGTTGGTGTACAATCTTGTGGATGATTTTGTAGTCTAGTCTTGTGCAGGTCTACAGTCTTGTCGACTTGTAGTCCATTCCAGTCTTGTGCAGGTTTATAATCATGTCGATTTGTAGTCCATTCCAGTCTTGTGCAGGTTTATAATCTTGTCGATTTGTAGTCCATTCCAGTCTAGTGTGGGGCTACAATCTTGTAGATGATTTTGTAGACCAGTCTTGTGTAGGTCTGCAATCTTGTCGATGGTCTTGTGGTCATTCCAGTCTTGTGTAGGTCTTGTCCCAACGGTCAGCGCTTTGGTCTTTCTTTCTTAAAGGGACAGGACAGTGTTTTATGGACACATAGCCAGTCTGTGAGGCTTGGAACGCTTCCTGCTTGGTAGGTTGTTTCCCACATTGTAACTAAAACCAGTCTGTAGTTTTTTCTCTATGATTTCTTGCATTCTGTTTCCACCAGTAAGGAAGGAAGACAGCTCCAGGCCTTTTGAGTGACAGCCAGTGACAGGACTGGTCCAGGGAATATGGCGTAGACGTCGCCCCGCGCTGTGATTGTTGGCATCGTTTGGTTGTCGTCTGATCTAAACGCTATCTCCGGTCTCCTTTCGTTGCAGGAAACCAGGATCAACTGCGTGCGTCTGGCGAACAAAGGTATGAGCAGCCCTCCACTCACGCACCACTCATGTAGTTGTTCGTGTAGCGGCGTCAAAGCTAATGCTAAAGTAAGGCGTGCACGGTGAGGCTAAGGTGCTACATCAGCCGCACATTGGACACGCTCCCATCCTCACCTCATGTGACCCTGCATGATTCCATGACTCAGCATCGCCACTCGACCTTTCCCCTCCTCCGTCATCCCGACGTGGATCTCCTCGTTCTTCGTGTCATCTTTGTGTGTCCATGCAGCATGCACGTGCGCTCGCCCGCAACTTTGTGGCCGTCTCCGCGTCCGCACGGAGGCAGGCGGGCTGGCGAGTGGGCTCCCGTGACTCACCGCCGCAGCCACGTTTGCGGGCGTTTGGACCGCTGTGGTACGGAACAGACTATGTTTAGGAGCCAGCGCGGAATGGAGGTGTTGCATGTGTTTGTAAGCGTTTGAAATAGAAACCACGCCGAGGTTCTGCTCAGGGAAAGAACACAAAGTCATCAGATGTTGCAGACTTACACGATCTCAGTGTCTCCATCTTTTATGCGTACAAACGGAACATTAATACGGCCGGCAAATGTGCTTGCGTAAGCGCAATCTGAGCATGACCGCTAATTGGGTTGCCAATCGGCTGCTATTTAGTCAAATGTCTCGGCGGACATCAATAGAACCTCACGCACGCTTCAAATGTATCCCTTCAGGCACGTAAACATGGGACTTCCTGACTGGTTAGCGCCAATGATCTGTGGCGGTCAAAATGAATCAGTGGCAGGCCGCCGCAAGTAAGCGAAAGTACGGGGAACACCAAACCAAAAGCAGGGGCGGAGTCTCCGGCAATTACACATGTTTCAAAATAAAACATTCAAATTGATATGAATTTAGAATTAAAAAAATACTTTTGAATGATTTATCCATTAAAAATTGAAATAAAATATGAATGCAATTCTAACAATAATCATAAAAAATATTGTGTGAGGGAGGCGGCGACGTGTGTGCGTTCCCGCGGCAACACGCCACAAAGTTGTGTGTTTCTTGTCGCCATCTCGTCCCAATTGTGTGTGTTGAAGTTGTTCAAAAGATGTGATCACATCCCAGTCGTCACCACCTCTGCATTCACCCCAAACCTCACGCCACCTGGAGGGAGGGACTCCGGGTTTCAATGTTCCTGAACGACCAGAACACACTGAAGCTTGATGCAACGTTTCATGCGCCTTTTTGCTTAGACTATTCTTTCTTCTGTCCTTTTCTTTTGTGGTTGTTGTTTTCTGTTTTCTCTCTCCTGCCTGTCCCCTCTGATGCTGGCCGGCGGGGACGTGCGGCGCGGGGCCTTAGTGGTGATAGGTAGGGGACAAATAACCACGCCGTACATTCTAGTCATCCCAAGCGAAGGTGATTATTGCTTTACAGGCAGAGTATTTGCTCCCCCCGCGTCATCACAGTCAACACCACACAAACCCTCAATCATTTTTGCTGCTCGCACGCCCTGATACCCTCTCCCCCACCCCACTCCACGCACCCCCACCCGTCCCACCCGTCCCGCTCCCCGTCTTTGTGTCGGTGGACCTGATTTTTGTAGCTTCTTTTGTTGTCGTCTTTCCTTGTCATCATCATTTGTTTGCTTGTCTGCCTTCAGTGTAGCTGGCTGTGTTTGAGCACGCACACACACACACTTCACATTTATCGGGGTCACCATCGTGTGTGTCAAGCTTCTATGGCTTCGTTGCGTCACTTCCTGACACTGGGTAAGCCAACCAAAGTCTGTGGCTGCGTCTCAATTGGTGCACTCGCGTACTTACAGTACACTTAAGTCTTTTGAGGGCATAAGTATGCTCACACGGAGAAGTTCCGTACAACACAGTGCGCTGTCGGCACCCGGATGTTGCACTCCAAAGGCTGAAATGGACACCCACCACCCTCAATAGCCGCCATCTTGGATATGAAGCCAAATGGCGAGGGACTAATTCAAGTGGTTGCAATTCACAGGACGCATGTCAAAGCTGCTATCATCATTTCGGGTAATGGCTGTGGAACAGCACTACAATGTCAAATTGTTTGCCCCCCAAGGAAATGAAGACGGATCAAGCACTAGGACCAAGCGGAAAACGACCACCCAAGCTGAAGGCCTGTTTCCCTTTAGACCGCCCACTAGCTGAAGGACAGGAAATGAAGGAAATGAAAACATGGACAGGATCTTAAGTTTGGCCTCGGTTGCCATGGTTCCCATGGACATTGCACAGAAGAACAGCGTACTTTGATTCAAAAGTTGATTGGAGAGGAGAAAACTTATGAAGAGGTGCAAAAAATGTTTGGCTGTTCAGCTAAAATGATCTCCAATGCCTAGAAATGGAGAGCAAAACCAGAAACACGTGGCAGAAAACGGAATACAACTATCAAAATGTATGCAAGAATAACCAGAATGGCAAAGTCACAGCCAATGATCAGCTCCAGGATGATCAAAGACAGTCTGGAGTTACCTGTAAGTACTGTGACAGTTAGAATACGTCCGTGTGAAGCTAATTGATTTACCAGAATCCCCCTCAAAGGCACGCGCAGAAGAGGCTACAATTTGCCAAAGAACAGCAACGAAATAGAGGAGCGTTTTTTGGCCTGATGAGAGTAAAATTGCTCTTCATAAAGTTGAACTATTAAAGAAAAAAAGTATATATATTTTGAAGTTGTAATATTAAGAGAGACAAACGAAACAATGAAGAAAGTTGCAGAAAGTTATAATGTTATGAGGTTAACGCCAGACATTCTGTGGGAATAACATATAGTAGTAAAAAAAATATCATTTTACTAGCATTATGTTGAAATACTAAAAAAAAGTACATTGTATTTGTAATTTTTTAAATTGTATTTTTTCGTTTCAAATGAATATGTATCGTTGTTTAAGATTCTTTTGCTCTCTCCTGTTGTTGAATGTTAAAGCGGCAAATTTGCATCCTTTCATTTTTCACTGTCTGACATGACAGCAGTTATTCTGATGTCAATACCCCGCCCCCAGAGTCTCATTTCTTCTAATAATACCATAATTGATTAATAATTAATAATATAATAATTGTTACATCAGTAAATGATGAAGATATCGTCATCAGGGCGTTAGCTGGTGAACCCCGTCGTGCATTTGAGCCGAATGGTGTCCTAACGCGGGATGTGACGATGGCGCTCATTGTCTCGCGGGAAAGTCGGTCGATGATTATATGACGACGTACGAGTGGAGCGAAGTGCAAATACCGCCACTACTCTTGTTACTGGTACAGTACAGTAATTAGTTGTCCCTCCCCAGACACACAACATGCATTTTGAACAGTGCAAGGGGGTGCATTCTCTGCAAATGTGCAAAGCATGCGCATCGCTGTTGAGTTAGCAGACAGGGCACTCGTGGCGTAACCGTGCAGCTGCTGCCTTTTGCGGTAGGAGGGAGCGGATTCCACCCTGGCCTGAACATTTTTTCCCCTAATTCTGCGATCTAATGTATTTCTCTGCCATGTACTTGCAGTACTGCAAAGCACAGCGCCAGTCTAAGGTGTCAAAGGACACTTTGAGAAACTGTCATCTGACTGCTGGTGTAAATTGTAGTCAGAGAGTATAAAAATGTGCTTAGGGCCCCAACTTGGCCCTGGTGCTGGTATGGTGAAGAGGAGTCATCCCTGGTTTAATGGTTTTGACAAGTAAATGGCTGACCGGTTCCATTCTAATTAGACCTTTGACCCCAGCTCTCTCCTCCAGTCTGTTGCTACTGAGAAAATCAATAGCGTGCTTGCTGCGCCTCATCAAGCTAGTCGTGCCGACTTGTGTCGGAAATGACCCGTGCGGGCGCGCTGGTGCTCCAGTCAGGGGATGGCGGGCGGGGCGGGGGCCGTGACTGGAATGCTTCATTACGGAGAAGACGCAGGCGCGCATGCATGACGTGCACGCTGCCGCCGTGCGGTGTCACTTTCAATCGTCGTTGCCATTAGCGGCGAGCCGCGCTGCCGTCGCTGCCGCCGCTGATGCAACAAGGTGCCGGTAGTTAGCCGAGCGCCGACGTGGGCGTGAGTGAGCGTGACTGAAATACAAGAGGAGTCAAAGACCCAATCAGCGCCGTCTAAACCTTCACTGACCCGCGCCGGCTCACGTGCACACACCAGCACACACACTCACAACCGTACCCAAGCATGTTTGCTTTCTCCCACTTAGCAGAACACTACAAACATCTCCTCGCTGGGTGGGGGAGGGGTCAAAGGTTGCCAGCTGCAATGTTGACCGGGGCGTCACACTCCCTTCATCATTTCTTATACGCCCATTGAAAAAGCTTTCTGGCAAAATGACTGCTGGGGAACTTTTGCAAATCACCTTCTTAGTTAATCAATCTCAACCGCATGTGATTAATCTAAATTAATTGCACTGTTAATCCCCATCAACATGCGTGCAATGTGCAGTAATCCTCGATTCTTTTCACATTTCTATGCGATCATTGGGTTTAGTGCGATTAATCTGATTAATAATCTCAAAGGTGCCTGTTGAGTATTTTTGACTGGGGCGTCATAATAATAATAATAATATTATTTTTTGTTTTTATTTAGCTACGTATTATTTATTTATCTTTCTGATGTATTCTACTTCCCATTTTTGTGTTACTCTGTGATCAAGTGATTAAGTTTATAACAGGGCATTGTTGGAGTGCTGCTCGAAACCTAAATTTCTCTTGGAGATTAATAAAGTATCTATCTATCTATCTATCTGTTCATTTCTTTATCATTATACTCCGAATAAAAAAGCAATCTGACAAAAAGACGGATGGCAGTCTTCCAATAATTCATCTCTGTTTGAATGTCAATTTTGTGTGATTAATCACAATTAATCACATGTTTGCATTGTTAATTCCTATCAGCCCACGAGCAGAGCAATGTGCAGTAGTCCACAGTTAATCACCTAGAAATGTGATTAATATCGGTAACAATGTGTGATTAATCTCATTGTTAATTGAATATGATGAATATGGTTTTCCCACACCTGGATTTGGTTTTGATGAAAATTCTTAACAAAAAATATTTCTCACTTTAATTACTTAGTAAATTAAATATACTACCAGGTTCACTTTCCCCGCTCTACACAAAACACCGAGCTTTCATTCTTTGATGTGATTTTTATACAGTTGTAGCTGACGGATGGATAAGAGACTTAACACCACACGACAAACGTTCACACACACACACCATAGTTCAGATCAGTAATCCTGTTAAACATACTCAGTCATGCTAACGCTAATCCGCAGAGGATGCAGCCAGCGACCCCCCCCCCCCCCCCCACTAAACAAGGAACTTGCATAAGGTACACGCTGCAGACAGACATGCAGTCAGGAGACGCATTCATTTCCTGTACATCATGCATGCATACATGCGTGTGTGTGCACCAACGCTAACAGTCGACGTATGTTTGAGTAAATATGTAATATATAAGATGCTTTATATTTACATGCACTTATCTGCGCTTCTGGGAACGCGTACAGCATATGCAAGAACACACACACATAAAAAATACAAATAAAGACGCACCTAATATCCCATCCGGGGCCTCTGTGAGAATCAATCTTCTGTGTTTGGATGAGATTAACTTTTTAATATCTGCGGGCTTACCCATAATTCCCTTGTGAACATTTCATCGTGGAATCTGAGCGGGATAAACAACAAGAATAAATAAAAACTGTAGAGAAACGCACCGTTTATTATGCCACATGTACCCGCTGCTGAGGAAGGCTGTTGCCATGGTTACCATTGCAAACACACGCTTGCAAGAAATTAAATGCTGCGCATTAATAAAGCCGGTTTTGGTCGTGACATCGTCTTATCGCCATTTGTTTTTCTGCGTCAGGGCAGGAAGCCTCTTTGTTTTGACACTTGGCGATGCTAAGCTAGCTCAGCTCACTACCGTTTTCAATGCCGTTACTGATCAGCTTCTTCTTCTCTCCGTTTTAATGGCGGACTGCAACCACTCAAAGTACGCACGTGTGCGCGCAAAGGACTAAGTGTAAGTGTGCAAGTGTGGACTTATGCACGCAAAGGACGAAGTGTAAATACGCAAGTGTACACTCACGCCCTCAAAGACTACATCTTAGTATGCAAGTCTGCGCTCATGTCCTCAAAAGGCTACTGCGAGTACACAAGTGTGCTCTTAGGCGCTGAAATAACTAAGTACGTAGGTGTTCCCTTATGCACTCAAAGACTAAAAGTAAGTACTCAAGTGTCTGTTCACAGAAAGACATGGGTGCCCTTATCCACTGAGAAGTTAGCGTGTAAGTATGCAAGTGTGCACTTGTGCTTTCAAAGACTAAATGTAAGTATGTATGTGCACCCTCATGCACAGAAAGACAAAGGGTAGATGTGCAAGTGTGCACTTGTGTACTCAAAAGACTAGTGCAAGTGCACAAGTGTGCACTTATACACTCAACGAACTAAGTGTAAGTATGCAAGTGTGCACACATGCACTTACATATACCCTCACGCACTCTGATGACAAAGTGTTAGTACGCAAGTGTGACCTCATGCACACTTGCATGAGTTCTTTGAGTGTGTACTTACACACAAAGTATGTAAGTATGCACTCACATATGCTTTCATGCGCTCAAATGACAAAACTGTAAGTACGCAAGTGTGCGCTCATCAATTTGGAATACTAAGTGTACACGCAAGTGCACTTAAAAAGTCTAAATGTGTCCTCGTGCAGTGTAAGTACTCCAGTTTGTGTTTATACACGCAGGGAACGAGCACGTAAGTATGCCCTTATGCACTCAAAGATGAAGTAGGCAAGTGTGCATTTAAGTGTGCACTCAAATATGCCCTCATGCTCTCAGATGGCAACCGTGTAAGTAGGCGACTTCCACGACCAAGTGTAAGTACTCCCGTGTGCCCTCCTGCACTTAAAAACGAAGATGAAGTACCAAGTGTAAGTATGCACGTGCGCACTCAGAAGACTAAGTGTACGTAAGTGCGCCAGATGAGACGCAGCCAAAGCCGAAAGCGCCCGGTAGATGTGATGGCGAATGCGGCACAAGATGGCCTCCATGATGGTTACTTCCATGAGCTAATACCCCCCCAGGCACATTAGCTTCTAGCTCAGGCAGGCCGAGGGTGGGATGATGGAGGGGGGGGGGGCTTTGAGGGGAACCAGAGCGCTGTTAAATGGAGCTGAACCCGTCAGCGAGGCCCTCCTCCGCTGTGACATGTTGAACCGGTCAGCGCGGACAAATGGGGGTCGCGTGCTAACATGTCAGGTGACGCTTGGCGAGCAACGACGGCGCCGTGATGAACCTCAGAGGCTGATTAGGAGGGCAGGGAGCAGACAGGTGAAGGCATGCGGGGGGGGTAGTTCTGATATTGGAAAGGAGCAGGACAGGAAGTGAAGAACTCATGTCCCTCATTGCAAAGGTAGCGTTCATAGAAGAAAGGGGTTTTGTATTCTTGTCTTTCTTTGATCTGGACCTTCCTCGTCTCCACTTAGGAGACCCCTGACCTTTCCCTGAAAACCTTGGCATCTTTTAAGCTTGGATAACCACAGCTCATCTTGGACCCCGAGGCCCCCCCTCGGTTTTCAATTCACTCCATGTAGCACGTGACCTTGACTGCGCGGCGACCTTGACCGTGTTTTCGCCTGAGGGAACATCAGGGGATGCTCTCTGAGTGAAGCTCGGTGTTTTCCCGCACTTGACATTTGGGAGGAATCTTCTGACAAGGATGGTCTTCAAGCGAGGACGCCTTGTCTTTGCGAGCGCGGAAATGTCAAACAGAACTCAAAGCGTGCATGCGGTGGAGGCAAATCAACATTCCATCCATGTTCCTGTCACAGGTCCGCAAACACGTGACCTGTCCATGTTTCTTACGTACTTTTAGTTTAGCAGTAAGAGAGCGAAGGTAAACAAAAACATCATTCAGCCGAATGCATTTCATTCTGGCCGTAAAAAGCTGATCAAACTTTCCCTTCCATGCAAACCAACATGGTGGAGACTTGCGTGGACAAGACCAAAGACTGCTTGTACGCCTGCCCAGCCTGGAATGGACTCCAAGATCCCCAACAAGATTGTAGACCTGCAGATTGTAGGCTGAAGTGGACTGGAATGAACTACAAGACCAATGACAAGATAGGAGACCTACACAAGACTGGAATGAACTACAAGACCAATGACAAGATAGGAGACCTACACAAGACTGGAATGAACTACAAGACCAATGACAAGATAGGAGACCTACACAAGACTGGAATGGACAAGCCCATCCACAAGATTCTTGACCTGTGCAAGACTGGGACTAGAGGACCAGTGCTGAGATTTAGACCTGCACAATACTGACTACAAGACCATCCACAAAAGTGTAGACCTATAAAAGACCGGAATAGACTACACGACCATCCAGAAGATTGTCGACCTGCACAAGACTGGGACTACAGGATTCTCGATCAGACAAGACTGGTCTGACACCAAAAGACAAGATTGTAGGTCAACAAAAGTCCAGAATGAAGTAGAAGCCGGATATTCAATTCAATTTGTTTATATGGCGCCAAAATCACCGGAGAATAAGGAACAAGTCCCTGTGGGGAAGAAAGCTTGGACAGAACCCAGGCTCTGTGGGGCAGCCGTCTGTCTCGACCGGTTGGGCTGAGATATGAAAAGAATCGAGGGTTACATGGTAGAACAACGACCAGGCCAGGGTGTACCCGCCTCCCGGGCAAAGTCAGCTGGGATAGGCTCCAGCATACCCGTGACCCGAATGAGCGGCATAGAAAATGGATGGAAGGGTGGTAGACCAAGTCTTAGACCAAGGAAGCCCTGGCGGGGTAGGGATGATGCTGAGCAGCCCACGGTGCTGCCTGATGATGCCAAGGGAAGCATCTCCTGGCATCATCAGGCAGACTCGGCAGGGAATGGAGAGCATGTTGCTGCTGTTTGAAACCAAGTGGTGGCGCTATTCTCACACTTTCCACAGCAAGCGTGTTCCTTCTTTGTGGTGTCGCCTCCTGCATGCTGACTTTCCTCATCTTCACCTTGGGATCGTTGCCTGCGTGTGTGTGTTTGATTCCTGTGCTTGTTATGCGCCTCTACTGTCCCATGACTGCGTGTGTGTGCTGTGATATGTAGGCGCCTCCACGCAGGACTCGGACGCCGTCGAGCCCGAGAAGCCCGTGGACGGCACGGTCAAGCTAGCCGGTGTGATCACCGGCATCCTCATGTTCATCATCATCCTCCTGGGCGTGGTCCTCACCTTCAAGCGCAGGTTGGTCATCCGAGTCAGAAGTTGTATTTGTGTCGGGACGTCCGTGACACACTGGAACCTCTCATGGCCACGCCCCCCAAAATGTGTGTGTGCACGGCAGGATGCGCACGTTAGCCGGCGTGCTTTGGTGCCAACACAATCCTGTATGGGCGCACGGGTGCCTGCTGGTCTTTCATCCACATTTTTCCAAAATAAAATACACCCCCTGAATATTCCGTATATACTCCAGCATAGCACCGTAGTCTTATCGATGGAAACACCAATAACAGGTAATAATACACAATAATACACAACTTAAACTTTACCAAAGTACTTCATTTGGTTTGCTTGCTTCCGCACGGCTTAGGAAACACACACACACACACACACACACACACACACACACACTGTGTATCTATACTGTACACACAGTATACATGCATCTATACTGTGTGTACACACATATATACAGTATATATACAGTATATACTGTGTATATATAAGTGTATATATGAATATAATAAGAACTTTTTTCTTATTAATATTTTGACTTTATTCTTGTAAAATTAGTGTGTGTATATATATACTGTATGTGTATATACAATATATATCCTATATGTATATACACATATACTGTATATAGCATGTATACATATACTGTATATATATATATATATACTGTGCATGTCTGTATATATATATATATAGAGAGAATATTTCAATATTTCACATCTGCTACTTAAATGACTAAAATTTTTCCTCATAATATTTTAAAGGATTTTTCATATTCTCTTTAGAACTTATTCATATTCATACTGTATATACTGTATATGTATATATACTTGGTATTTACAATATATATGCTATATATGTAGCATGTATATATATATATATATACTATATACTGTGTGTATATATATATATTCTCTTTAGAACTTTTTTCCTATTAGTATTTTGACTTTATGAAATTACAGCTGCCCTTACAATTTTTTTTACATTTGCCGACCATCTCAACCTACTTCTTGTGCATTTTCTTTTTTTTTAATTTAGGACTTTAGTCTGACACTTTTTTGACATTTTTTAAACATTATATCTTTATGGGCAGCCTTACTTTCTCATATCACATTTAAAAAATGTATTTCTGATATTAGGCTACTGGATTGACTCCGTTCTTCTTGTAAAATTCCGACTTTTTGTGCTTTTGACTGCAGATTTGACAGGTTTTTTCCAGTCCTCTCGTGTAATTGAATGTGCGGACTGTGCCATGTGCCAGCAAAGAAATACAATAACTACTCCTGCTTTAATCTTTGGACGTGTGGCCCTTTCATTTGGCTTTTTGGTCCAATAGTCGCTGTGGCACAGTAGAGCATGGTACTGGTTCCAGCGTCAATTGCAACTCCAATTGGCCACTTCATTAGGTACGTCATCCAAATGATCGTGGGGTGGGCTTTTGATTGGCGCTCTCACGGAGCTATTTGTTCATCAATATGTTTGATCGTGTTTAGCGGATCATGCTGCCAACTGTCCCTAATGTTACGGCCACTGAGTGTGCCCCTCCAGTTTTTATTATTATTGTATTCATACTTAAATAATGAAACACAGTTCTTATGATATATAAAATAAAAATAGGTCATATTTCTAAATATTGTGCCCGAATACGGTGCACCTTGCTGGGCCACGGAAGGTGGCTCCTCCCCCTCGGTACGCCGGTTCTTCTGAAAGTAGGGATGCGGTGTATCATGTCGTGATATGTGATCGGGACAAATCAACCGGTGCACTTGGTCACGTGCACATTTCCCCGGTTAAATCTCAATTTGCAAAAAAAAAGTTACTGCTCAAAAAATGAAGGGAAGACTTCTGTGGAATCAAACTCTCCACTTAGGAAGCAAGACTGCTTGTGCAAGTAGAATAAATAAAACTGGTGGAAGCTAGCAAGACAGCCCCAATCAAGGAGGGCTTCTGCAGGTGGAGGCCACAGACCACTTCTCAGGTCCTTTGCTTTCGGGCTTTTTTGAATGCTGGCGGTGCTTTCACTCTAGTGGTGGCGTGAAACGCCGTCTACAACCCACGGAAGGGGCTCGGGCAGTGCAGCTCTTCCAGGATGGCACATCAAAGCGAGCTGCGGCAAGAAGGCTTGCTGTGTCCGGAGCATGGAGGGGCTACCAGGAGACAGGCCAGTACATCAGGAGACTTGGGGGAGGTCGTAGGAGGGCAACAACCCAGCAGCAGGACCTCCACCTCCACCTTTGTGCAAGGAGGAACGGGAGGAGCACCGCCACAGCCCTGCAGAATGACCTCCAGCAGGCCACAAGTATGCATGTGTCTGCTCAAACGGTCAGAAACGGACTCCATGAGGGTGGTCTGAGGGCCCGACGTCCACAGGTGGGGGTTTGTGCCTTCAGCCCAACACCGTGCAGGACGAGAACACCAAGACTGGCAAATTGGCTCTTCACAGATGGAAGCAGGTTCACACTGAGCACATGTGACAGACGTGACAGTCTGGAGACGTCGTGGAGAACGTTCTGCTAGCTGCAGCATTCTCCAGCATGACCAGTTTGGCAGTGGGTCGGTAATGGTATGGGGTGGCATTTCTTTTGGGGGCCGCACAGCCCTCCATGGGCTCACCAGTGCTAGCCTGACTGCCATTACGTTCCGAGATGAGATCCTCAGACCCTTTGTGAGTCCATATGCTGGTGTTGGTCCTGGTTCCTCCTAACGCAAGACAATGCTAGACCTCATGTGGCTGGAGTGTACCAGCAGTTCCTGCAAGACGAAGGAATTGATGCTTTGGACCGGCCCGCCTGTCCCACGACCCGAATCCAATTGAGCACATGTGGTACATCATGTCTCGCTCCATCCACCCACGCCACGTTGCACCACAGACTCTCCAGGAGTGGGCGGATGCTTTAGTCCAAGCTTGGGAGGAGATTCCTCAGGAGAACATCCGCCACGTCCTCAGGAGCACGGGATCAAGTGTAGATGATTTTTCAGCAAACAAAAGCTTTGAATTAAAAATCAGCGCGGAAGTGATGGGGAAAAATGTGTCAGGTGTAGGGAATTTCAAAATAAAAGACACACAAGGCGTTTAGAGTTGATGTGAAACCAAGCTCTATTCGTGCAGGTTTTTAACGTGCGCACCTGCTTGCCGCCATCACCCGCCTCTCTTTGCTCTTCTTCTTCTCTCCATCACGCCAGCGTGCACGCCTCACTTCCACGTGTGCACACCTGATGCACTCTCCGTGTGTGTGTGTGTGTGTGTGTGTGTGTGAGAGACCCGGCCATGTCTTCTCCTCGTCAGATAGAAGAAGGACTTTGTCTAATTTAGCAGCGTTAGTGAAGACCGTGAAGCCACGTTAGATGCGACACGCGTTGCTTGTGACAGAGGAGGCCAAATAAGTGCTTGCTTGCTGATTGCATTAGCATCCCCCCCCCCCCCCCCCCCACCCGCAATTTGCAGAACCGTGTGGGAGGCTGGAAAGACGACGTCTCAGCCTCGGTGTCTGAAAGGAGCCGAAAACAAGCCGTAAGAGCAATCAGGGAGCTCCGAGTCATGCTGACTTCCGGATAAGGATAGCCGGATATGTTGCACACGCTCCCGGTGACGCTTCAAGACCCCCTTCGACCTGACTTTAACTTTAACTTTTATTTTGGTGTAAGCAATTTATTGCAAACAAGCACCAAAGCGATCAGCTGTACCAAAAAGTACCAAAAAGTCACAACGAGTAGCTGCGCCATTCTTGATGCCGCTCTTTCCAGGAGGCTAATGGGAACGTTGCTCCATGGAGGGCATCCGCTGTCTGGAACTCATGTCTATTTTTGTACACTTCCCTTGCCATCCATCCCCAAATGTTCTCACTTGGATTTAGGTCAGTTGAAAAAGCCAGTCTTTACCGCACAATCTCCACATAGCCGGCTGCCGTTTGACGCCCGTGCACAACCTGAGGCTCCATTGTTGCATTGAAGGATCATGGTGACGCCCCCTCTTGTACTTTTCTGCGCTAGGCACCACGCCTGGGTGATGTTGCTGTAATGTTGGGTGGGACACACAAGCTTTGGCTGATCTCACAATAATCCCCACGGCAAGCTAAAACTCGGTTCTGAACCTCTGACGTCACTTCCTGTCCCGCCCATCCAATCAACTCAGACGCTAATTCATGAATACAGGGGTGTTATTTCTCATTTAGAAGTTTGCAAACAGGTTTTGCATACTCTTCATTACCAAAATATTCCATTCAGCTACAAGGAATCCTGCTTTGCGGAACCTCTTCTCAGGGTCGGATCCGGAACAAATTAACGAGGGATTATTGAACCGGCAAACTTGTCAGCAACACATTCTGACAGCTGGGGAGCGTTGAAGGACCGCTTCCAGTACTTTGGACTTTTAAGTCCAGTTAATGATGAGGGAAGCCGTTGTGACTCAGGTCGTTTCCTCGCTTGAAGGTTGCTGGTTCGCTTCTCCGTCCCCCTGCGACCCTGTTGACCGTGATACCGAAGCCCTGCTGGGGTCGAGCGTTTATGCGCATTAACAGATAATGCAGCAATGCATGATGGGAGCATCCCGACGGTGCATTGGAGAAGCCACCGGGAGGCTCATGTCATGGATACCGTAAGAGGAGAGGAAGTAGAGAATGAAGAAGTTTTTGTCTAGACGGGGGGAACCATTGGCCGTATCATCGAGCGCCATCCATATTTCATCCCACACATTTAAGCGCTGCCCCCCCCCCATCAAAAATGTCTCGCAAGCCTTTCAGAGCCCATAAATAAAAAAAAATCGGATGAGCGCACGCAGGGCTGTCTGATTAATCTTGCAGAGCGACGCTTACGCTCCTTTCTCCTGGAGTTTACCTTCCACGCCAGACAGGAGATGCCGCTAATAACGAAGCGTACAGGCCGGGAATGTTGGACACGAGTGAAGTCTTAATGGGAATGTGATGTTCCCGAAGACGGGCGGCCCTCAGGGCTTGAAGAACCGGCAGCGGAGGGTCCACTTCCATCCGAACGAAGACGATCAATAAATGATGAACGGCTGATGTGACGTCTGCGCCCTGATGGAAAACACGTGTTATTTAAACCTTTGACACCCTGACGGCAAATTCCCAACCCGCGGCCATCTGTGGCCGCACCCTCAGCAGACACCGCCTCTGTCCTGCTTCTACCAGTGGCCGGCTGTGCATGGGGTACCCGGGCCCTCGGCTTACCGGGAGGCATTTTGTGGATTGGGGATGGATACCTGCACCCTGAGCCGCAGTCCAATCAGAAATGAAGTACAAAACAAATGCAAAGTGATGATATGTGGAACAACCATCTCACAACAGCCACAGTATTCCCTAACTCAGGCTAATGTTGCCGTCGTACTCCACCCAAATTCTGAAAACATCAACGTCACTTCCTGACCTCCCACCACTCGGCTCCCCACGAACCCCACACATTTAACACACAAGAACAAGTCATATTTATGTCCTATTTTCTCTTATTATGTCACTTATATCGGGTAATAGGAGTGCAAAGGTGACTATAGGGGTGTTATTTTGTGTCTACAGGGCTCTAATGATGTTAAAAATGTATTTAGAAAATTGGAAACAGATTTACCATGTCTTGTATGTCAGATTTTCTGTCATTATGTCTACTATATCGGGTAATAGTTGTGTAAAGGTGACTATAGGGGTGTTATTTCATATCTAGAAGGCTCTAAAAATGTATTTCGAAGGTGGTAGACAGGTTTACTATGTCTAATATAAATTATTTTTTCTCATTATGTGTACTATATTTGGTAAATGGGGTACAAAAGTGGCTATAGGGGTGTTATTTCATGTCTACAGGGCTCTAATAAGGTTAAAAAACATATTTGGAAAACTGGAAACAGATTTACCATGTCCTGTATGTCAGATTTTCTGTCATTATGTCTACTATATCAGAGTGTAAGATAGATAGATGCTATCTCACTCCTGGCGCTTTTTGGCTTGGGTTGGGGCAAAATATTGATATTGCACTCGTTGTGTTATGACAGTGATAATAATACGCTGTGTCACTTATTGGCATGTCTACGCTGGATGAGTTGCAGAAAATGGTCTGTGTAGTATTAGGTTTTCAGTATGCAGCTGTGGCAAAAGCACGGCCATTGCTTTGCACGTCTTCAGTAAGGAAGCAAAGAAAGTCGAAATTGCCAAGAAGTCAAGCACACACACACACACACACACACACACACACACACGCACACAATGACTCCATCACGCTTCTCCACAAGAACAATTAGCTGCTCGCGTTTGGGGGGTAGTAAAAAAAAGGAACAGTGTCTTTCCATTGTTCCAGAGTGTGTCAAAAAGAAAGGTTTGGGAAAGCACATTGTCATGTGACATGGGGGACCGGCAGAATGTTCCTAAAAGTGTGACATCAGCACCATTCTGTAATTAACGTCGTCCAAAAGCCTGCAAAGATGGAAGTGATGAATTGTTCTCACGCGTCGGCTGAAACTGTCTATTTATTTGTCAATGAAGTGATGCATTGGAGGAGAAGCAAAGCAGAGAAAAGGACGTATGCTCGCTATCATGACCTTTCTGACTCTAGTCTCTCGCCCTTTTATGTCTCTCTCCATCCTGCTTCCTGGTTTTGGCTCCGCCCCTTCCCGTCCCGTCCTGCCCTGTACCTGCCTTGCCCTTGCTCCGATAGAGAGATTCACACATGGAGAACTCTGAGCGTGGGGTATCGTATGTTTGCTTCTAAACATCACCTCCTCTCCTCTTTCCTTTCCCCGCTCATCTCGTCGGGCTCACCGATGCTGATCCATTTGAAGCTTTTCACCAAACCGAGCCTAGCAGGAGCAGCAGCGTGCACTTCTTGGTGGGGTGGGGGCCGCCGGGGCCAAAGTGCCAGCATGCGTGGGGAAGCTGCAATGTGGGGGTTCCGCCAGAGCACGGCTGTCATTTGTTTTATGTGACCCACAAAAGCCTGCTAATAATGCGAACCTAAACAACATATTTATGTATGTACATTTAATAGAAAACATTTTTCCTTATTTCATATTTTATTTTGTTTTTTGACTGTTGAGTCTATTTATTTTTTTGCATTTTGTATTTTATTTTGTGCATTGAATATGTTTATGTGCATTTTTATTCGAAAACTATTTGCGTTAAGTTATGTAAACAATAATGAAAACATAATTCAGATGGAAAAAAGCCACGTTTTATTTTGACTTATTCATTTATCCATTTTCTATGATGCTTAGGGTCACGGGTTATTTTTACTTATTTATATTTATTTTTTGATATTTATATTGTTTTATATTTTTCACATATTACTTTATTTTATAATTTAAAAAAATGTATGCCCTGCGATTGACTGGCGACCAGTCCAGGGTGTACCCCGCCTCTCGCCCAAAGTCTGCTGGGATAGGCTCCAGCATCCCCGTGACCCTAATGAGGATAAGCGGTACAGAAAATGAATGAATGAAAAAATTTAAATTTTTTTATTATTTGTAGTATAATTAAAACAAATATTTAGATAGTTTTAATTTGATTAATATTATTTTTGTACATTTTTTTATTAAAAATATATATTTACATTAGATTTTGTAAATAAAAACACTTGATTTCATTTTCATATTACATTTTGAGGTTTTATTATGTTTAAAATATGTATGTATTTTTATTAATATTTATGTATATTTGTCTATATTAGGTAAATAATACAACAGCATATTGTTAAAGACCTAATTATTTTTAAAATATGTATATTAACCATTTATTATTATTTATCTTCAATTTTAGTATATAGTTTTAGTATATGTAATGTATAAATGTGTAAACTATTAGCATCAGAAGAAGGATCATAAAGATGATGTTATATCAGATAATAATCGCAATATACTGTGCATGGTTTTCACTGTTGTAGGGGGGACTCTTGTGGAGGATCTCAGTCGTCCGGGTGTTATCCGTAGTAGCAGTAGAGTTGTGGACGTTTTGCTTCTCTTGGCAGAGGCTTCGTCAGCTCGAGTCTCGGGTAAGACAAGTACAACTAAGTCCACAGGTTGGAGACTTTAGAGCCTAGACTCCTCTTGACAGAATAATATGAGGGGAGTGTTTTCCCGAGAGGAGTGGCCAGAACTTCCACAATCTTGGAGACTGGAGTTATTCGTCTTGACAAAATAGGCTTCTTTCACCCCTCTTTCAAACCAGCGCTTTTCCCTTGCTCAAATCTTGCCCGCACAGTCTTCAAAAGTGTGGTTTGTGGCCTTCAGATGTAGATACACTGCTGACTGTGGACCGCTGCTGTTCTACCTCCGGTGTTGTGCCATTCTTTTGGACGGGGGTTGCTTAGTTTCAGCTGACGAAAGCTCTGCGAATAGAAGCGGAACGCAACTCTGCGTTCGGATCTCTACTGTACTGCTCTGGGAGGAAACATAACGACTACATATTGCTACTTCCAGGTGAAGACAAGTTTTACGGCCATGCTCTGCGGTTCCACATGCACGTAATTCCATAACAGGAAGTCAAAATGAAGAGAAAAAGAACATTGCAGTACAACTTTGATAATCCCAGTAGATGTTGATTTGTTTTGCTGGTGCAAAGAAACCGGAGGAGTGGCATTAGTATGCGTTCATCTGTGGCCAAATGAAAGGTTCCCACCCACGCCGCCGTGGGCTCGAAGACGGCGTGCGCCTGGCGTGCTGATGAAACTCAAAACTCACCTCGCTCCTTCCGGAAAAGCCTCGTTTACTCCCCCGGTGTAAAACCGAGTTCACGTTTCTGCTGCTGCTGCTCGGGTTTGGAAGAAAGAAGATTGCGTCCCGTCATCGCGTCGTTGTCGTGGCGACCGCCTCCTCCTTACCCGGGCCAGCCGGGGCACATCTGGTGTTGGGTTTCTCCTTGCATGCACGGTTGAGGCATGAGGGTCTCTCGGCGTCTTCTCTCCACCCTCGCTCGTCTTTTTTATTCTTATTCCCATGTTTTCCAAACTCCTCTGCTTCCTCAAACCTTCCGCATTTCTCAGCATGCTGCATTTTTTTTTTTTCATCATTAGATTATTATCCTAACTGTCCTTAAAAATGTTTTCCAATCGAAAGCATTCAAACTATTCCAACATCAAACCATTCAAGCTACCCCCCCAACCAAAACATTCCACGTTTTCCGTAACAAATTCCCTTTTTTCCCCATTTTTGCTTCTTTTTACTCGTGTATTTGTTTCTGCTTGCTAAATTGTCTTTTCAAGGATTAAGGGGCTTAAAAAATGAATGATATTTTCAGAATATGCCACAAAAAAAACAAGTTGTGAGCCCATTTTGGACATTTCCACATCCCAAAAATTCCTGATTAGCCATACACTAATTCCCTTTCATGTGAAGAATTGTTCCTACTTGCGTCCCATCCAGGACTTTCCAGCTGCTCCATCTTCCCCACTTTTCCAAATGTTCTTGACCAGTCCAAACCATTCCCACAGCAAGGGATCCAGCTCGGTCAGGAAAACGTTCTTGCACGTCTCAGCCACTTCAACCACCCCAATTTCCAGCAATTCCAGTTTCCTTTGGGCTTTTCACGCAATTGTCTCGTGGCAATTTGTAATTCCCGTCTTTGTTTGTGACTTTTGTCATCCTCGTCTCTACTCGTGGCAAAATAAAAGGAGTGAAGTTGTCAGCATTATAGATCGGCTCTCGCTGATCTTGCTTCTTTGCACACTTAACACTTCGCACGCACACACACACACACACACACACACACACACAACCTGGTGGAGTGTTTTTTGCAGCGTATGAATATTTATGGGCAGTTTTAGCATCTGCAGCTTTCACAGCGAGGCCTTCATGAACATCCTGGCAAGAAGCGTGTTCAAAAGCTTACGCAGATTGCGTGTGAAGGTGCGAGGCCCACTCTGTCCCTCATTGGCAAAAATAGGGAGTGGCTGTGCAGGGAGTTTTGGGGGGTTCTGTTATGGGGCTGTGTGTGTGCGTGTGTGTGTGTGTGTGTGTGTGCGTGTGGGGCAATGGAGGTCTGAATCGATCACCTGAAGCTGTCATCACTCATCTCTCCTTCCATCTTGTCTTCTTCTGCTCCGCCTTTCTGTCTCTCAGCGGGTGATGGAGCTGTCGGGTCTCCCACACAGAAACATATAAGTACTGTACACATCACCTTTGTGTCCTGCCCGGACCGCTCTTCTTTTGGTTCTAACCGTGGACACAATGTTTATGCCAGGCCTCACGAATATCCCGAGGAAAACAGGGAAGCCTCATCTCGTCGTATTGTTATCACGCGTAGATGTGTGATACAGAAGTTATTTGTACACACACTGCTATTTTTGGAACACGCCCCTTTCATCTAATTGGCCAATTGCACAGCCTTAAGAGCGTGCACGTCATGAATGCTGGCTCTTGTTTGTTTTCTGAGAATCTACTGGCCCTACTGCTAGCTTGTCCGCCATGATGATCAGTCACACTGCTGCTGTGTATCGACGTGCACGCCATGGAAAGGCGTCGCTGCTCTCACCGGGAGGTTCCCGCCCATGTAGGCAAGAGTTCTTCTCATCCCAACATGGACTTTATGAGGTGTTAGTGAAGGAGCTCCGTGCAATGTCTCCCCACGCACGCCTCGGAACAGACGTGGCAACAGGTCGTCTAGCAACTTCCACGCCAACATTCTTGCCGTCTTTCTTCTCCACCTTCTACACGCAATCCTTTGCTCGGGGAAATGTCGACTCCCGTTGCACAAAATCCTTCAGATTGCCACAAACGCGTGGTAGCCATGTGCCGATCGATACTGGAATGCCGATACCGGCTCCTGATCCGCTGGAGTTGATTCTGGAATCAAACTAGTGATCATTTTGATACTTCAGATGGCGAATGTTTGACTTTGATTATTCTGATGTTGTATATTAGCTTAGCGATTTTGTCAATCAGCCAATACCTGGATGTACTTCACGCTTTACAATAAATCAGCAAAGGCGTTTGGAATTATATGAATTTGCACAGAGCATTGAATCGGTATCGCCGATACCAGCCTGAGTTTTACCCGGTATCGAATCGGAAACAAATGAATGGTATCGCACGTCACGGGAGCGCATCTTGACTTGCAAACACCCGGAAATGCTTCTTCGCGTAACGAGTCGCATTTGTTCGCTAATGTGAACCACCGATTTCCAAGCAAAAACCCAAATTGGGACTCCTCCCCTGCAGTGTGGACGTGGTCTTCTGACTGCACGACTTCCTTGCTCATGTTGTTCATTTCAGAAAACGCTTTTACCGAAAACAGCCGTGCACTTACGTGAAAAAAGATTCAAATGTTACTTCATGTTCAAATCTACACCCACTAGTGGCTTTGGACACCAAGCCAATCAAACTGCATTTTGAGTACAATAAATGTGTACATGTTGGCAGGCCTCGCACGCCCACCCTGACAGTTCCCGGGGCCCGCCCCACTATGTGAGAAGCCCTGCACTAATCAATCAACTCCATGTTGTGTCCTTCTTCTTCTTCTTCTTCTTCTTCTTCTTCATCGGCCTCACCTTCACCATGCCTCAGAAGACATGCTTATTCCTACTCTTATTACCTGTAAGTAAACATCACACACACACACACACACACGCACGCACGTTTCCCAAAATGGCTTTCCTCCTCCATCCGATTGGTTGAAATGGAGAACCAGCGCCGTGGCGCTTGTGTGGCCGTTTGTTTCCCGGGAAGTTGGACTCTCGGCAGTTTGGTGCGGTTGTTTGCCCCGTCCTGCTGAAAGGTTAATGTGATTCGCTGTTAGCTTCTCCAGCAAGTGGCCATTTTCCTGCACATTAACCACTTCTAATGAGCTGCACACACACACACACACACACACACACACACACACACACACACGCGCGCGCGCACGCAGGCTCAAAATCCTCGTGGAGAATTTAAAAGGCCTTCCAAGCTCTGCAGAAGCCGCGGGACGGTCGTCTTGTTGGACGAGTCGTTGCTCCGCTTCTCAGAACTCGCCGTCCACCCGAACTCTCATTTCTAAGACGTGATTGTCATTTTCACAAAGTTTCCCAGTTTTACAGTGAAAAAAAATCATTTTCATGCGAAAATACTGCAGTTTCACGTACAACGTTTGAACTTTGTGGCATTTTTTTTAGCTTTTAACCCAAAAAGTTACTGTGGCTAAAAACGTCTTGGGAAAAAAACATCCAAATTTTAACAAAAAGAAGAACTCCGAGTTGTGCAAGAATAAGGTTCCATCTTGTCTGGGAAAATACTGGAATTCCACACAAAAAAAGTCTGTAAACGACAAAGACAACTTCTACAAAAGGATTGTCATTTACCAAAAGTACGTTTTGCAACAAAAGGGTCAGAAAATACTGCAGTTTCACGCGAAACACTGTACTTGTACAAGACAAAGTCAGATTTGAATGAGAAAATACTGCAATTTCGGGAGGAAAAACCCATTTTGCTGGGCAAAAACTGGAATTTCATAAGAAAAAAATCTGAATATGACAAAAACAATTTATGAGAAATTATTTTCATTTTCTGAGTTGAGAATTGTCACATGACGAGAAAATTGTCACAAATGTGAGGAAAAATCACCTCATAAAAACAAAAAGTTTCATCATTTTTATGAGGACATGTTACTGAGAAAGTTTATTGTGAAAGTCATATTCAGAATATTATGAAAAGTAAGTTTTGCAAATTTACCAGTCAAAAATCATCACTTTGAGAAAAAAAACCTGACATTTTCCCAAAAAGGAATCATGAAAGTTGTCAAGTAACAAACCGAACAAGGAAGAGTTTTACGCGATGAAAAAGTCATTTTTATTCCAAAAACAGTTATGCAATTTGTCTAGGACGAAGCTGCTAATGTCACACGAAACGTTCGTGGTCATTGAACGTCACACTGTGTGAATAATAACAGGCTAATATCTTTCTATGCTTTATGACTCGTTGCTGGGATGCCTCATTTCTTCATGTGCGCCAAAATGCTGACAGAATTGAGTTCAAACTGGGCATACATCACAGTCCGGGAACAGAACCGGTACGCCAGTTTCAGGTTCTGACCAAGTGGCGCAGATGCCAGCAGTCCGACACACGTTTGGGATGACAGCCATAGAAGCGCCAAGGAAGAAGAAAGAAGTGCTTTAATTGAAGCGGGACGCCGCCTAACGAGCGCCAACGAAGAGGCGGGGTTTTGGCCCAAAGTTCCCGCAAAGTGTGCCTCTCCCGGATAACGCCCCCCCACTCTGCTCACGGGCTGCTAAAAAACATCCACGCGTCGCTCATTATCCGCACATCAAACGGCTGCAATTAGCGCAAAGTAGTCCATGATTCTCGTGGCGGCCGGCGCCCGCTCGGCTCGCCTCCTCGCTTAATGAACTGGCGCCGGGACATTCATTGGCGAGCACCCGGGTGCTCTCGGTCGCGCGTGCGGTATGCAAGGAATTTGTCATTTCAGCGGCTCCATTAGCGGGATGAATGTCTGCCAGCTAGCGGAGAGCGCTGGGCTTACGGCGTGCGCGCGCTCCGCTCCGCTCCATCAGCTAACGCTAAGCTTCCTTATCCTACATCCAAAACCTTCCGTCATCAGCGGCGATGCCGTCACATTCCCAGACTCGCGTCCGGTGAAGGTTGGAGTCCAACCACGGCTGCCCTTTTCCATTCATTACTTTTATGGACAGAAATTCCAGGCGCAGTCAGGGCACTGAGCGGATCCGGTTTACTGGCTGCAGGACTGGGTGTCTGCTTTTTGCAGATAATGTGGTCCTGCTGGCGTCATCGGGCCGCGATCTTCAACTCTCACCGGATCAGGAGGTGTTTAAGACAGACTGGAGGTCCAGAGCAGACATCTGCAGTGATACGGACTCTGCCTCGGTCCCTTGTGGTGAAGGGGGAGCAAATCCGAAAGGCAAAAGTTCATTTACCGGTCGATCTACGTTCCTACCTTCACCTCATGAGCTTCGCGGGTACAAACGTCCAAAACGAGATTCTGGGCTCACCTATAGAGATAAGATGACTGGAGAGAACCTCGGAGTAGAAACAATGCTCCTCGGCATTGAGAGCAACCGGAGGTGGCTCGGGTATCTGGTCAGCGTGCTCCCCGGACGCCTTCCTGAGGAGGTGTTCAGGGCACGTCTGACTGGTAGAAGGTCATGGGGAAGACCTAGGACACGTTGGAGAGACCATGTATGGAAGTAGCCGGGATGAGGGAAGTCTGCGCTTTTCTGCCGTCACGGCTTGACCGCCACTCAGATAAGTGGCAGGAGACATTCCTGTTTGTTTTTCGGGACCCTCGACTGCTTCACGTTTCTCCGCCGATTCAAACGTTCTGCTCATACAAAAGATGCGGGCATCGATTGACACATAAAAAAAAAATCCTGCATCTTTTCCACACGATTCAACATTTTCTGCAGCAAAACTCCCGTTGCAAACGAATGGACATGCTTTGTTGAACGTGTCTTCCGAATGCCTTCCATTTGTCTTTTACGTCATTTAGCTACTTTTATGATTGGAAATGCTTCATTTGGGCTTGCATTTTTAAAACTAATCAGAGGCTGTGGTCAACCGCAAACCGGCATGACTTATTTCATTCATTTATTTATTTGATCCCATAGTTGCCACATTCCAAACTCAAAACATGCAGGCTATTTCCAAAAGTCCCCAAATTCCGTTTTTTCCTGGAACCCCACATTGAAATGAACGACATTTTCCTGCTTTCTCAACTCGGTCAAACATTCCATCATCAAAACAAGCTAACAATTTTCCACATCCCAAAATGCCCCTCTGTCCTGTAATTCCACATTACTGCATTTCACTTCAGCGTCACGTTTCCAGCATTCACCCACAATTTGTACTGGCATTATTCCCGTGTTTGTTGTACAACTGCCACATGTCATACTGAGAGCGGGTTCTATTACTTAAATATCAGAAGCAGCTCCCAGAATGACACGATGCAGCGTCCGGTGGTCAGTGAAGGTGTGTTTGCCCCGCAGGAAGCTGGCCAAGAAGCACAAGGAGACGGCCAGCAGCTCCACCCAGCAGAGGGAGATGGGGCCCGTCACCACGGCCGATAAAAGCACCACCAAAGTCGGCACGCTGCACAAAGACGACCCCTTCTCCACCTCCAGCCAGGACCTCAACGGCTTCAGTGAGTCCACATTTCCCGACTGAATTAGACCAAAGTCATTTTTTAGGAAAGCCAATGAATCCACTCCGGACACCAGAAATGTTACCCCCCCAAAAAGATCATAGACAGTGTAGCAAAACCGGGGAAAAAGAGAAAAAAAAATTTTACATATGAAAATTGGGACTGTATTTTACTGGATGGGGAAATTTTTGTATGTTTTTACAGCATTTGCTGCTATACTTTGTGGACATGTGTGTGTGTGTGTGTGTGTGTGTGTGTGTGTGAGTGCGCCATAATGACAGAGTACTATACACGAGGGCAGTTTTCACCGGAAAATGTCAGGCTGGCCTTTCGGGAGTGCTTAGCCACCGAAAGCCAAGGTTAGCACGGAGCTACTTTGCAGTGAGTCAGCGCTGCGCTCCTGTTCTAATGACAGCGCATGGACCAGAACCAGAACCAGAAGGCACTTCCATTCAGAGAACCGCGGCCATCCTAGCTGGTCCCTACGACGCAAAACTTTTAATGCTAATTCGGAACTCGTGGCTAAATGAGTACACGCAATAAAAGAACACAAAAAACACCACCCTGCTTAGTTATTACTGTCGCTTTCATAGCAGCCGATCCTTGCTGGAGGATACTGTAGCAACCTGGCAGCGGTGAGTAAAGATTTTCCGACTGTCTGTGAACGTGACGCGAGTGCAGAAAGGATAGTTAATTTTGCTGATGTTGTTTTGGCGTGGTTGTGTTTTTTTAGATGTTGCGATTTTGGACCGGGTAGACCATCTTTTCACATAATGATGCGTTTGTGAGCCACACATCGAGTATTCCTCCGCCCTAAGTAGTTCCCCGGAGAGTTTCATAGATTAATACGGAGTATTATGTGCACCAAAAATGTGCACTTTTGAGCACATTTGACATATTTGTGCTCTAAATGAAGCATTTTCAAGCATAAAAATGTAGGCGTCAGTAGTGTTACTGCAAAGTGGCAGTAATTCCTTACAGGGGCTTCTGTTGCAGCCGTAAGCCACGCCGGGCTAAACAATGTTGGTGTAAACACACTCAGCTACCTCAGCACTGAAAACATCTCATTTTTCTTCTTATTTTCTTTTATTATGTCCTCTCTATTGGGTAATAGCTTGACTATAGGGGTGTTATTTCGTGTCCAGAGGGCTCTAATAATGTTAAAAGTGCATTTAGAAGGTGGTAATCAGGTTTCTAGGCTCTAACTACTCAAATATTTCATTTATAAATAAGAAAGCTGTTTTGTGGGTTCAGAAGCAATTAAGCACCACAAACAAGGGACGACGGAATTATTTTTTGGGATTTAGTTTAAGGATTTCTAACTCAGGCTGCGCCTTCCAAGTTTTTGAATGAAAGAGACCAGGAAAAAAGGTTTGCCATGGAGGCCGGCAGGTCTTTCTCGTCCATCCTGGAAGAGACGCCGCTGTGTGCCAGTAAGCAATAAAATCCCGTTTACTGCCAGTCATTGTGTGCTGTGGTCACTGGGGGGGCTTTGCAGTGCCATCACGCACACACACAGATCCAGGCTAAGTCTTAATAAGAGCAAAATGCTGAGTCGTGTGAGGAGAGTCAATAACATTTGCACAGATGAAAGCTGGCAGAGCGAAGGTGTGTGTGTGTGTGTGTGTGTGTGTGTGTGCGTGCGTGTGTGTGTGTTGCCGAACCAAACGTCCGCCCTTCTTCTTATTAAGCCTTATGATTGCAGCATTTGTTTTCCAGCGAGGGCCAGTCAGAAATAGAAAAAGGCTCCAACTTTGCCACTGGGATGTTTGGTAGAGAGACGTGTGGATGTGCTAGAAATATTTTTCTCATTAGGTAGGTTATAAAAAACTTTATTATATTACTATCAGCCAGTTTTGCATTTTTTTAAATTGTTTTTTTGTTGTTTTTCTTGGTAAGTTTTGTAAATACAAAATTTAAAGCAATTTTAAAAAATCAAATTAGAGTTCTTTGTTGTTGTTGGATTCCATAATATTACAAAATGATATGTATTTTAAAAAAACAATTCAAACAAAGCAATGTTGACCATAAAGTGAGGATGTTTTTGTTAGAGTTTTTCACTTTATTCGTATTTTGTCTTGTAAAATGACAATGATGTAGTTTTCGTGCTAAAAGGATACCTTCAGAATTTGCCTGGCAGGGCGTACCTAATGAAATGTCCAGCGAGTGTCGGAACAAAAGCATCCCGTCTTTCATTCCCGGCGGTTGTTAGGTTTTTTATATCGACTTTTCCACCGGTCCTGACGTGCACGCTGACAAAAGAGAGAGTGCGGCGCGTTTAAGTGCTCAGTCGCATGCGACGGCTTTTGTTGGACAATTCGATATTTGTAGCAGGGACGGCGCCATTAGCGCCGCTCTTGAACATGGACTATTGATCCGTTTTTTTTCCCACGGTGTGGGTTTGGTGATGTTTTTGTGGTAAGAGGTCACTCATGTGTCGGCGTTCTTGTTTTTCTCTCCCTCTCTTTTCTTCTTCCAACATCTCCAACTTCTCACCTCCTCAGCTTCCCCCTCCTCCTGCTCCTTCTCCGTGCAGGGAAGCAAGACGCTGCAGAGTAAATCCCTGCTCAATTCCTACTACTCAGGTACACACACGCGGACACGTACTTTGGGTCAGGCCGGGGGAAATATTTTGCTATTCTTACTTCTGGTCTTGGGGAGGGAGCTGTCCGCCTGTCCCGCTGCTGTGGCGAGACCAGCCGGGTTGCTAGTTTAGAGACGGTTCCGCTGAGAGACAAACAGGCAGAGATGAAGATGCCGAGGTTCTCCTCGGGTGGGACCAGGATGAGCAATGAGTACATCAGAGGGAGAGCACATGTTGGGGGTTTGGGAGATACGGGAGTCCGAGGGTTTGCGGATGTGGTGAAAGCGGACATGAAGGTGCGTGAGATGGAGGCAATTGACTCGCCTTGCCGACCCCTAAAGGGATAAGCCCAAAGACCAAAGGAGACTTGTCCGCTTGTCCCACTCAGGGTGCCGTTTTCGGAAAAACCATCACTTCGGGGCACCGAGAAGAGCGCTGCCGTGCAGATAAACATCTGAAACCCTTTCCCCCTGAAAAGCGCCCCTTCCTCGGCCCGTTCCTCAAGGCTCGTTCATTTGGCGGACCCAAAGAGAAACACAAACCAGTCAACCATGAGTTCCATCTTGGCCAAAACAGAAGAAACCATGGAAGCACGTTTTTGTTTCAGGGTGTCCAAATCGCACGGATGGATTTTTATGGGCCTGCAGCGCATTCTAAAAATATCTTTTAACAAGAAAACCGCAAACACGACAAAATCAGCAGGCCCGGGGAAGTCCAAATATTAATAACTAACTAATGAGAAAAAGTTACAACTAACCTGGTAACAAAAATCCTTTTAGGAGCATAAAGTTGAAATATGACAGAAAGAACTGTAACATTATGAAAAGCAAAGAACATAAAGTTTGGGAAAAAGTTATCTTACCAGTATAAATTCCAAATATTACACAAGAAGAAGTAGAAATATGGATAATGAAGAAAGTGCAAGAAATAAACAAGATGCTACAAAGAAGCCAAAATGTGAAAAGAAACGAGAGCAAAAGTTGCAAATTTATGGCAATATTACCGCTAATAACGTAATATTATTAGAAAAATCGTTGTGGTGCTACAGAGTTGAAATGTTCAAGAAAAAGACATTTTATTATGAAAAACAAAATCCATAAAGTTAGGAGAAATAGGTTGGGGGAAATATTAAAATGTAAAGTCATCATTAGGAGAAGAAAGTTGGAAAAGTTCGGAAAATCCAAACAACAGAAAGGAAAAATCAGGAAGAGAGTTGAAGGTCACGGCCCGATGAAGCCAACAGGACCAGGTCACCTGCGGCCACCCAAGCGGAACCCCTCGGCGGCCTGGCTGCGCCTAGAAGTTCTGCCCGTAAGCGTCATGAGCAGAGTGGGTGAAAAGGGCAGCCCTCACAGGAAACGGGTCCGCCTTATTGCCGGCGATGCCGACCCAGCTCTGACACCGCTCAGACGCGGAAGGAGCCGGCTGAATTCCCCGGTCCCGGAGCAGGACCCCCAGATGTGCGCTGTGTGTCTTTGACGGTGTTGTGTTCTTCACCACGCAGTGTCCAAAGAGCCCGTCCCGGCCGCCGCGCCGCTGGGTAAGAAACCTTTGACTGTGTGTCCGCGCCGCCGCTCATCTCTTCCGCTGCATTTTACTGCCTGACATGCACCCCTCCACCGCCTGCTTTTTCCCTCATCCTCCCGTCCATCACCAGAAGTAGGAATCATGTCCCGATACTTTTGTCCACACCACCTACATAAATTCCCGCCAGACCCCCCCGACCCATCTCCAGGACCAGATGCTGTTTTGCACATCCTGCTGAGCGCAACACTTGTTCGTATCGACTGCATTCACCCAGCATGATGTTTTCCAGAATCTTCTTCCCGCAACCCTCCTCCTCCTCCTGACAATGTGCCACCCGCGCAGAATCCAATCCGACCCAAATGCCACCTTTTCCTCCTGCCTCAGGAGGCTGATATGTGTCCGCTGTCTCGGAAATCATCTCATCTTCTTGTTGACCTTGGCGTCACTGCAGCTAGTTAGCTAGTTAGCTAGTTAGCGCGCACGGATCCAATTTTGATGAAATGATTTCTTTACTCTTTTGACTCGAGGGCTGTGTTGGGTTCAAAAGATTTGGGGCCGTCTATATATAGGCGTATGTATGCGTAACACAACCAAGCGCTAAACATGACACCTCACTTGAAACTAATTTCCAGATGCCCGCAAAGCATGCTGGGCAGTCCAGCGGCAACAACAATATGAACTGGGAGCAAGAAATTATTGGATATCAAGCACATTTTAACCCATCTTTGTTTATTTCTCTGACAAGCTCCTAAATAGTGTAGCAAAAATGTTAAGCGACCCGGCATACCTTGTGGCAGGACTACATGGGTGTTTTTTTGTGCCTAGATATGTTTGTGTATGCCCGCATGGCGCCCTGGGGAAGGTCACGTTTGTTGTGTTGTTTGCATGGCTTTCGTGTACATGCTACAGGTAGCATCGTGACTGCTTTGCCGACTCAAGCGCCGCAAGTCATGCCGGCTACACTTTCCATGTGGAAGGAAAGGAAAAGGAAGTTGCAAAGCCAAAAGGGCCAGATTAGGCCGCTTGGTCTGCCCAGCAGGCGCCACGTGGTGAAGAATGAAAGGCAGCAACTTGATATTTTGTAAAACCAACATATTTGCTCAGTTATATTTTATATTTTTGTTTTGTACTATTTGAACTTTCTTCCTAAATAGTCTTTGTAAACAATAATGTTTGGATTTTAATTGATTAGATTTTGATTTATTTGGATTTGAAGAGTACAACTTCATTTTCCCCAAATGACAACTTAAAAAAATAAAGTACTTTCTCTTTAATATTTTAACTCTGCTAATAAAATGAATTTTTTTTTGTAAATGTATAAATGTAATTATGACATTATGCCCATAATATCTGGACCGTATTCTCGTGACACTGTCACTTTTTCTGCCGCCTAATTTTTAAATAATTTTAACTTTATTAAAAATGTTTACTTTAAAACTAGTTTTTACTTGAAAAATTTTTCTAATAATGTTCATATTTTGACTTTATTCTTGTAAAACTGAAATCAGTGACTGCAGCGCACTGAAAATCCGATGATGAATACAATGTATACCGCTGCACCCCTCCTTGCGCCTGGTATAATGGTACAGTCCAAACTCCTCACGTGTGAAATCCCCGAACCAGGAAGTAGCTTGTCCTGGAGAGCAAGACCTAGAAGGTCTTCCCTCGGCAGATTTGGGTGCAGGCGGATGTCAAAAGGCCAATTGGAAAATGACCTTTGACCTGCGGGATTTGTTAAGAAAGAGGGACGTGCAGATTGAGGGATCGAAACCGGGAGGAAGGAATCAAGGATGCCAGGCATGGTGTGTGCGTGTGTGTGCGTGTGCGTGTGTGTGTGCGTGTGCGGCTCAGGTGTTGCCTCAGCTTGGTTTGTCACACAATCAGGCAAACACAAAGCAACACCCAAAGGCGCAAGGACGCGTGCGGGAAGTTGCCGGGCGTTAACGCTGATGCCACGCAAATCCCGGGGATCAGGCGAAGACGGCCGCAGCCCGCCGCCTCTTATGTGCAAACACGTCTCGCTCTCTCGCAATCAATTTCCCCGACGCTGATGCACGCAGCAAGGCTCTTCTTGCTCGTCTGCGGCGGCCTTTTGTGTCATGGCAAGGACGGGAGTGGGGGGGGGAGTGCGAAGGAATCAAAGTAAAGGCCGGCAACTAGAAAAACACGGAACACAATTAGTCTTCATCGCCAAGTGTGGAACACGCGCTCGCCGAATGGACTTTTTTAGCGCTTTTTCCCCTCATGGGCAATTATTCTCCCGTGCTCTCGCTCAGCATAGCATTAGCTGAATGCGGGGTGATTACAGCTAATAGTAGCCATTTTGTGCGGCCATAATGTGTCAGGGGCGGGTAATTGAAGGTGAGTGCCGGGTTGAGAGAGAGTCATTTTTAACCTTTATGTGCTCCGATGGTTGCGGCCGCATCCCGACTCTCGGCTTACGCAGCTTATGTGACATACTACGTGTAATATTATATTATATTCATAGCGCCCCCCTCTTCTTCTGGTCTCCGCCTTTGTCTGCGCTCTCTTACAATCAGCGTTTCCGTCTTTTTCTTGGAGCTGCAGGTACATGTGATAGCGTGATGGCGCCGTAAAACGAGCCGCCAGACCAGGTTTTTATCTCCGCTGTGGATTCAAGCTGACTTTAAACCTTCAGTATGCGAAAGGTCTGTCAAATAGTGCACTGCTAAGGTACATAGTGACAAGTTTTAGCAAAATAATGCACCGCTATGTAAATAGTGACAGGTTTTGGCAAAATAATGCACCGCTATGTAAATAGTGACAGGTTTTGTCAAAATCGTGCACCACTACGCTAAATAATGAAAGGTTTTTGCAAATTGTGAACCAATAGTGTAAATAGTGACAGCTTTCAGGCAAATAGTGCAGCAAATACTGCACCACTGAGGTAAACATTGAAGGTTTTATGGCTAAATGGCGCACCACTAAGATAAACATTGACGGTTTTATAGCTAAATAGCGCACCACTAAAGTAAACATTGACGGTTTTATGGCTAAATGGCGCACCACTAAGGTAAACATTGACGGTTTTATGGCTAAATGGCGCACCACTAAGGTAAACATTGGCGGTTTTATAGCTAAATACCGCACCACTAAGGTAAACATTGACGGTTTTATAGCTAAATAGCGCACCACTAAGGTAAACATTGGCGGTTTTATAGCTAAATAGCGCACCACTAAGGTAAACAGGGAGATGTTTAGGCCAAATGGTGCACCATACAATCCAATGCAGGATGACTTTGATCCTATTTTTATTTTTTAGTTTTCTTTTAACACCTGCCTGTCCTGTACTTCCTTTCATTCTTACTTCACCTTCACTTGCCCTAAAGTCTTCACCACAGAATTGAAATTGCACGGTACCACATATTTACCACATATTGACTTCATCCCGGGCCAATGGGGGACTGTCCTTCCTCTTCGGTGCCAGCAGGTGCACGCTGGAGGCGTGGGCGGGGCCAAGCGTCGCCGATTCACCTACCAGCGAGGTTTAATAAACTGCAGCATGACCTCTCTGACACCGTGGGTGGCATTCATGCACACGCACACACGCTGTGTCAGTGTGGGGTCAGTTAAATCCTCCCATTAGCACAGAGATGTCTTCCTCGTCGTCAGTGTTGTGAAGCTGCTGCTAAGACTCCATTTCATGGCTGGCTTGAAGCACATGTGAGCTTTCCCACACGCGCACGTGCACGCTCGCGCACGCAGCCAAGCCGAGTGTGCACAGGCGGGAAGTTGCATGTACACTTTTGCATTTAGACGAGTGTGTGTAGTTTGTGCACCTGCGTGTGTGTGTGTGTGTGTGTGCGTGCGTGCGGTTACCTGCAAACTAATGACCGCCTCTTAAGGCCTAAAAGCAACTAAACGTGGGAAAAAGCAAAGTGGTTGCCCTGGCAACCCGTGTCAACTACTTTGGCAGCGTATCATTTTGGCCCCTCTGGTGTTGCATTAGCGCTCATGCTAACGTTAATGCTAAAGACAACAATGTCAAAGTTCAATGACCACAAAGGCTGGGAGAGAAAAGTGCATTTGTTATTATTATTAGTATTATTATTAGCTGATCACTTATTTTTTATTGTTATTATGATAAAAATTAACTACATATTAAAAATATATGTTTTATAGGAATTCTTTAATAACAATCATAATATTAAACAAAAATACATGAAATAATTAAATAATAATAGTATTACAGTTAAATAATAATATTGTAATTAAATACATCCAATAAAATACATTTCAAATATAAAATGTTAAAATCATTTGAAAAAAATAAATATATATATATTTTTACATTACTTCATCATTCATTTATAGATTCCCTAAAAAAACTTGCCTCTCATTTTTGTCACCATCTCATTTCCTGCATCAACTCCTGCCAGGATGTACTGAATGCTTGTCGTCGTCACGGTAACCCGTCTCCATCTTGTTCCCAAACCCGCTTGACAGACAGCAGCCAGCCGTCGCTCGCCCAGCCCTCGCTGACGCTGCAGACTTTCCCGTACGGCGGCCGCGAGTCCGTGGAGCTGGCCTACCAGAGCGGTATGTGCTCGCCGTCTCCGTTCCAGTTCTTCTACTGCAAACTCCTCCAAGCGTGCGTGGAGGGATGTTCCTTGGTGCGCCTGGGAACACAAAAGATGTTTTCAGTTTTCACTAATGGACTCATCCAAGCTCGCATTCTTTCATTAAGAGCTGTGTCCGTCTGCTGATCTCTGTCCTCCGTCCGTCTCGCAGGTCAGTTCCAGGCGGGTCAGATTCAACCTGCCATCCGGGTGGCGGACCTCCTCCAACACATCACTCAGATGAAATGTGGGCAGGGATACGGCTTCAAGGAGGAGTACGAGGTAAACACACACAGCATTCGACCATCTTTGGCCTTTGCGATGGTTGCCACAGCTGAGCGGCCGGGACCAAAAGTGTGGCTTTTGCTGGTGTTCATTTTCCCCGCCATGGTGATGGCTTTCCTTTTCTTTGGAGCACAAGTCAAGCGCAAACATTTGGTGAGACAAGCAAGTATGCAGGAATGTGGCAGTTCTGGCCACTCCTCTCAGGAGAACACGCCCCTCAGGAGGTGCTTGTTCTGTCAGGAGGAGTCAAGGACATCAGTTGTCCTCCCCAGGACTCTGGCTGACCAGGCCTCTGCCAGTAGAAGCGAAACGTCCGATCCAGATGACTCAGATCTCCACTACTATAAATAATGTGGCAGTTTTTGGAGAATTTGTTAGGGAAAAAGTTATGATGTTCAGAATAAACTCAGAATGTTATGGTAATAAAGTCCTAGTTATGAGAAGAACATTTGCGAGAAGAAAGAAAAAATTGGACCTTTTTGACATTTGCAATATCAGAAACAAACTTGGAGTAGAGTCAAAATATTGGCAGAAGAAAATGTATAGAGATCATTCATTCATCCGTTTTCTATGCCGCTTATCCTCATTAGGGTGGCGGGGATGCTGGAGCCTATCCCAGCTGGCTTTGGGCGGGAGGCGGGGTACACCCTAGACTGGTCGCCAGCCAATCGCAGGGCACATATACACGCATATAGACAAACATTCACACTCTAATGGACAATTTAGAGCGGCCAATGAAGCTAACATGCATGTTTTTGGAATGTGGGAGGAAAGCGGAGTACCCGGAGAAAACCCACACACGCACGGGGAGAAAACTCCACACAGAGATGCCCAACGGAGATTCCAACCCTCAACCTCCTGACTGTGAGGCCTTTATGAAGATGTTTGAAGTAGAAAGTTGAAATATTTGGAAAAGGGTAAAAAAAAGTAAAGATGGAGTTGAAGGAAGAGCAGAGTGAAGTAGAGTTGGACTTAGCGCTCCTCCCTCCAACGCTAACGTGAGCATCGGGAACATCCGTGGGCGCGCCCCGGGCCCCGTGCCATATGTGCCGCCACCCATAATGCACCACTTCCGTAGCCGCGCTCCCCTAACTGGCGCGTGTTTGTCTTCAGGCCCTGGCGGAGGGACAGACGGCACCTTGGGAAAGCGCCAAGAAGGATGAGAACCGCAGCAAGAACCGCTACGGCAACATCATCGCTTGTGAGTACCGCAATGACCCGCGCTCCTCCTGCCCGCCCGCCATCTTTTTCTTTGCTCTGGGGTTACTATGGCTACATTTATGTTGGCTTTTGTCTGAAAAGTTCCATCCTTTCCGTATTTTGTTTCTGATAGCGCCTCCCAAAAGAACCACCATCCCACCTAAAGCCTGGTCATGGTGGGGAGTTTTAGCGCCACCTGTATGTACTTTGCTGCCGGTGACATAGACAACTAGTTGAACACTTCACTGTTGTCCGGAGGTTTACAGCTTTCCACATAAACATGCTCATACACGCGCCTGGCGTAACCTAGCCCGGCCTAGCCTAGCCTAGCCTGGCCTAGCCTAGCCTAGCCTAGCCTGGCCTGGCCTTGAGTAGCCTAGTCTAGCCTAGCCTAGCCTAGCCTAGCCTCGCCTAGCCTAGCCTAGCCTAGCCTAGTCTGGCCTAGCCTGGCCTGGCCTAGCCTAGCCTAGCCTAGCCTAGCCTGGCCTTGAGTAGCCTAGCCTAGCCTAGCCTAGCCTAGCCTGGCCTTGAGTAGCCGAGGCTAGCCTAGGCTAGCCTAGCCTGGCCTAGACTGGCCTAGCCTAGCCTAGCCTGGCCTGGCCTAACCTGGCCTAACCTGGCCTAGCCTGGCCTAGTCTGGGCTAGCCTAATTACTATATAATTATTTCTATAACTATTTCTTTTTCATTTAGATTTTAAACCTATTTAATATGAATTATTATTTTATTTTTAACTATTAAATAATTACCTACTATTAAAAAATTATTTCATTCATTTTCTATGCCGCTTATCCTCATTAGGGTGGCGGGGATGCTGGAGCCTATCCCAGCAGACTTTGGGCGAGAGGCGGGGTACACCCTGGACTGGTCTCCGGCCAATCGCAGGGCACGTATAGACAAACAAAGTAAATGATTATTTTTTATTTAAAAGCATTATAATAATAAATGATTTACTATAATTATTTTATGTTTATTTTTAAACGTATTTAATTATTAAATATTGCAATTGTATTATTATTGTTATTATTCTTTTAATATGTATTTATTATTTATTTATTCGATTTAAAATGATACTTTTATATTTTGTCATATGTAAAATCAATATTAAAAAATACTATATAAATTGTATATAATTTATGATATATAACTTTTATATTGCATGTAAATGACTAGATATGAATATCAAATATACAAATACTATCTAAAACCCAAGACACAAATTGACATCAGCCTCCCGCATCGGCGTGTTATTATTATGATTATGCCTGACATGATCTTTCCAAAGTTGCAATGGTGCAAAAATCATTTTGAAGTTGGGACAAAGATGTCCTCCATGTTGGGGCGGTAACTTTGCAACTCTCCTGCTCCGAGCGGGCAATTCCTGCCGCACGCAACACACCTGGAGCGACTTCCCGGAAGCAGCAGTGCATGGAAAGCAGGCAACGTTTGTGGGAAAAGGTTTGGCGGACGGAGTTCCCAAGAGCAATGAGGGAACCTCAAGCTGGGCTAAGTGAGCGCAGCGTGCGAACGCTTTACCCGGCTTGAGCAACATGCAGCCAGCGTCGGCGTGGCGCGTTGCCGCACGCTTCCACCGCACCGAGCCGCCGGGGCGTGCACGTGAGCGTGCACGTCCAATTAAAGGTCTCTGTGTGTCGAGGCGACGCCGGCGTGAAGGCTTTGAAATGAAAGCGAGCCGAAGTGAAATAAGCTGTCACGGCGCCGAAGGCCGCCGGGAATTATGATGCATTTGCGATTAAGACAAACGCTTTAATTACCGGCGCCTGGTAATGGAAAGTGTCCGTCTCGCTGGCCGCCGCCTTTTTCTTCACAAAAAAGCCCCGAGCGAGACGACGGGTGCGCCGGCTCTGCTACTCCGCCGGCGTCCGTAGGGTTGAACTTTACTCCACCTTGGGGACGGAGGACGTTCACACTTTTTGCATTCATGGACCTGCACCAGGGGTGTGCAAGGTGCGGGCCGGGTGCCGTCTGCGGCCCACGCACATTCTAAAAATATCATTTGACAAAAATTGAAGAATGTTGTCAAAACAGTGCGCCAAAGATGGCTGTGATTTTACAAGAATGTTGTGACATCATAAATAAAAATAATCATATAAAATATATGTGTATAATAATTAACACAAAAATGAATTAGTAAAGTTGGAATCATTGGAAATCATGGAAATAAAAGTAATTAGAAAATAAAAAATGAACTGAAAAGTAAAAAGTTGCATTTTACCACAAAAGGTTATGAAAATTACCGTCATTTTAGTAGCATAGAGCTGAAATGCCATCCAACCATCCATCCATCCATCCATCCATTTTCTTCCGCTTATCTGAAGTCGGGTCGCGGGGGCAGCAACCTAAGCAGGGAAGTCCAGAGGTGCCTCTCCACGGCCACTTCGTCCAGCTCTTCCCGGCGGATGCCGAGGCGTTCCCAGGCCAGCTGAGAGACAAAGTCTCTCCAGCGTGTCCTGGGTCTTCCCCGAGGCCTCCTACCGGTTGGACGTGCCCTGAACACCTCCCCAGGAAGGCGTCCGGGAGGCATCCTAACCAGATACCCGAGCCACCTCATCTGGCTCCTCTCGATGCGGAGGAGCAGCGGTTCTACTCCGAGTCTCTCCCGGATGACAGTGCTTCTCACCCTATCAAGAAAACTTGTACCCGCCATCTTGTCCTTTCGGTCACTACCCAAAGCTCATGACCATAGGTGAGGGTAGGAACGTAGATCGACCGGTAAATCGAGAACTTGCCTTTTGGCTCAGCTCTCTCTTCACCACGCGGACCGGTGCAGAGTCTGCATCACTGCAGACGCCGCACCAATCCGCCTGTCCATCTCGCATACCATCCTTCCATCACTCGTGAACAAGACCCCGAGGTACTTAAACTCCTCCACTTGGGGCAGGACCTCATCCCCGACCCGGAGATGGCACTACACCCTATCCAGGGCGAGAACCATGGACTCGGACTTGGAGGTGCTGATTCTCATCCAAGCCGATATCGATATGTGTGAAGCTAATGGCTACAAGGTGCAACTGTGTGCGAGTCTCCCGCGGATACTACAGCGTCTGCCCGCCGCTAGTTCCGCAACCCCGTAGACTTAGCGACTGAATAAATAGAACGTTCTCCACAACATCGGCAAACGATGCTCTCAAAACGGCCAAGTCGTGCAGTCCATGGGCTTTCCCAGGGAACTGCCGGGTGGTACCTGTGAAAGTTAGCAACCGGGATCGGGTTTGGGCAGTAAAACGAGTCGTGTTTTGACAAGCCCGTTATGGCAACTACAGCGTATCCTGCTTTTTTCGTGTTTACCAGCCACACGGTTTGGCCACGCGGACGCAGAGTACAAGCACTTTCTTTCTTGACACACAAAAACTCCCCAAAGCGTGTCGGGCCCGGCAAAATATGTAACACTTTAGGGGTTCAGAACACAAACCTTCAAAACGTACTCGGTACAAGAACCCCCCTCGCACAAGTCTCACGGATCCTCCCATCCTGACAGGAGGCACCAAAAAGTCTCAAGAGCCCGTGTTCCAAAACCAACAGGAAGTCAGCAAGGTGTGTTGGAAGCGGAAACTACCAGGGGTCGTCCCAAAGGGACTTTGACCAAATGAGCCCGACTGGAAATCACACGTGCTAAAGAGTTGTTTGGTGCTGGAACTTTGTCAGAGCGTGTGGGCGGGGCATGGCAACAAACCCCGATGGTCAATTAGACGATTTGCCAAAAACCTGAACGGGGTCCGCTCTTCATGGTTTTTCCTTCGTATGATGAAGACTCCGCCTTTAAGGCACGCAGGTCCTGGAGTTGTCTCAACGGGAAGTGACAAATTAAAGCAAAAACCGCTCGAGACTGCTCGCAGCTTTAATCAATTGAAATATTTCATTGCTGTACGCGTGTTTTCAAATTCTAATTCAAGCTTCGCTGATGCGGACTGAGACCGGGAGTTCGGTGAACCTAGTAGCGGGTATTGTGTAGTTTCCTATTATTGTGTCAAAAACCCAAAACAGGTCAGCGCCCGCCCCCCTCCCCACGGGACAAGCTGAAGACCAGCGTGCGGTTTGTTACGGACAGAGCTGATTGCGTCCATCAGGCCTTCCTCCTCTCAGCCCCCTGGGAATGGCGGTAGGTGGCGAGTGCGTTCTCAGGCTGGCGTGGAAGGACGGAAACAGCATCCAGGGAGGAGATGATGATCAGAGCAATTAGCCAGTCCTCATTAGACGCTTCAGGATTGCGTCTGGTGATCATGTCTGAAATTTAAGGGGGTGACGGTGAGATAATGGCTGGTGAGTGGAGCAATGTGCAATCATCTGTACTCGCTGGACACTTCATCAGGTTCTCCATCTTCGGTTGAACCGCACGCTGATACGAGTCACTCTTTAGTGTGTATGCATACAACAAAGCCTTACCTGTTTAGGAACTGTCCGGTTCTGGCACGTATCAGACTGCTGGACTTGAACACCAAAACTTCATGTATGTGTTGACCCATAAAACATAACGCACTAAAAATCCTGTGCGTGTGTTTAGTTAGTCGGTGGCTGACGCAGCAGCTGCAGCCTCCAAGCCAGGCTGCAACAGCACGTTTCTCAGTCCACACATTATAATTGCACATCACTTACAGACAAAGCCGGTCCGGTCTCCTTCCATTCCATTCCAACTGTCACGGTATTTCAAACTTACAGGCAGCCCATGTCGAATGATGTACTGTAAATATTTTCATACAGTCATCCCCTGCCACATCACGCCGCCAACATGCACAATGAAAAAAATCATGTATGCAAATGTTTGTATTGTTTGCCCGCATGACGTATTTTCAAGCATAACAAAAACTCCAAAGCGTAAAGAAGATTGGGAATGTAGTGTGCAACATGGGTCACTAGGTGGTGGTAAAGATGCAGCAACAGAATTGATCGCTGGAACGACAGCCTCTTCCTTATAACATAATTATATATTATAATTATAACACGGGCTACTGTTGGCCATAACCCACGCCAAGCTAAAACGCAACTCTGAACCTCACATCCTGTCCGCCAACCATTCTGCTCCCCTACTAGCACTGGCAACACACACGAACACGAGTTTTATTTACTTTATGTCCTAAATGGCTTCTTTTCCCTTTTGATGTCTGCTATTTGGGGTAATAGGACGTGTAAAGGTGACTATAGAGGTGTTATTTCATGTCTAGAGGGCTCTAATCATGTTAAAAATCACATTTAGGGGGTCGTAAACAGGTTTACCTTATTTTCTCTGATTATGTCGACTACACTGGGTAGTAGGAGGGTAATGGTGACTGTAGGGTGTTAATTCACATCTAGAAGGATCTAATGATGAATTAAAAAAATCATATTTAGGAGGTTTACTCCTCTTTATATCTTATTTTCTCTGATTATGTTTATAATATTGGTTAACAGGAAGCGTAAGAGTGACTATAGGGGTGTTATTTCATGTCTGGAGGGCTCTAATAATGTTTAAAAAACACGTCTAGGAGGTCGTAAACAGGTTTACTCTATTTTATATCTTATTTTCTCTGATTATGTCTATGATATTGGGTAATAGGAGGGTAAGGATGACCTAGGGGTGTTATTTCATGTCTAGAGGGCTTTAATAGCTTATTTGGAAGTTTGTAAACAGATTTACTATGTCTTATATGTTTTATTTTCTGTGATTTTGTCTACTATAGTGGGTAAAGGAAATGTAAAGATGACTATAGGGTTGTTATTTCACATCTAGAAGGCTCTAATAATGTTAAGAAATGTGTTTAGAAGATCGGAAACAAGTTTACCATGATTTATATCTTATTTTCTCTGATTATGTCTATGACATTGGGTCATAAGAGGATAAAGGTGACTATAGGGGTGTTAAATCATGTCTGGAGGGCTCTTTTCTATGCCCAAAACTAAATAATGCAAGAATAATAACAGAAAATGAAACCACGCTAATACTGGTGGATTTGGATTTTGAGAGGGGTTTATTTAACAGGATGTTTATTATCTTTGCAGCCAAGAGACATTGACTTCTGCTTGGCACCTGCAGAAAGAACCTTCTGAGATTCTTGTACACCAGCGTCTTGTACTGTGTGTGTGTGTGTGTGTGTGTGTGTGTGTGTGGGTGTGTGTCAGTCAACATTGCAAGTTGTTCAACACATCAGCTGGAGGGAGCTCCGGACTTAATAGGCTATTACACACTTTAATACCCTCCATCTTGCTCACACACACACACACACACACGCGTTTATGTGCATAATGTCAGGAAACATACACGAGCGTCCATTTCAAAAAGTGCACACGCCGGCAGATAGTCCAGCCTGTTGAACCCAACAGACACAAACAAGCGCAGACACACACACAAGCACGCACACACCCGCCCAGTCTATTAAGGCCTTGAGCCGGGCTGACTCTGCGGCGAGTTAACTGATTAGCGAGATCCGTGACGGACGCAGTCGTGCTGCGCGGCGCCAGAAGCGTGCGAGCGCAGAGAGAGAGTAGATTTGGGCCGAGAGCGCCGAAGGAGGCTAAAGTTGTCATTCAGCACCTCCAAAGCGCCGTTTCCTTTAAAGTCGACTCCATCACTTTAAGCCGACGTGTTAACGCGTGGATGCTCGGGTGAGGCTCAGCCGCCACCGCCTCCCTAATGTCTGTGCCCCGGGCGGAGAGGAACGGGTTTGGCTCGATTCTTACCGGACAACAACGATCGTCGCTGAGAAAAACTCTTTGGGCAACAAATACGACAGAAAATGTGGTTGCGTCCTCCCTCACCACTTTTCCGGCTTGTTGAAAAAGCTATGACTTAATAACTCGTACAGTTTTGTGCTTCAAGATATGCACGTCTTGGCCGAGATACGCACGTCCAAGCAAATGTGAGCCATTCTGGCCTAACGTGGCCAAGCATTCAAATGACTAACGGAAATCTAACACAGCACAGGCATTCAGCAGACACATTCAAAGACATGCATGTGCAGTATGTACACTTGGCACTAGGTGTCAGTCCTGTTACGCTGATGAGACAGGAAGTGCCGTACAGAAAGGAACGCTCCCGGGGCTAACGCCTTCATGGGTATCATGTCTTATGTGTCGTATTCCCTCTGATTATGTCTACTATATTGGCTGATAGGCGCAACTGTTACGTCCATACACTCTAATTATGTTCAAACCTCTATTTAGAAGGTCGGAAACAGGTTTATTTTGTCTTATATTGTGTATTTTCTCTGAGTTATTATATCTTTTATATATATATTTATTATATGATATATATCTATCTATAATTATATAAATACAGTATATTATATATATGTATCTATATTGGGTGATGGGAGTGTGAAGGTGACTATAGAGGTGTTATTTCACCTTGAGAGGGCTCTAATAATGTTTAAAAATGTGTTTAGAAGGTCATAAACATGTTTACTAAGATTTATATCTTCTTTTCTCTGATTATGTCTGATACAACGCTGGTTGTAGGAGTGTAAAGGTGACTGAAAGGGTGTTACTTCAGGTCTGGAAGGCGCTAGAAATGTAAAAAAATAAATATTTAGAAGGTCGGAAACAGGTTTTTTTAAAGGTCAAACTCCCACAAGATCGCAAACCAGTAAAAGCGCAGACCCAACCGCCACAGTCCCTCTCATATTGTGATCCACACCAAAATAATTTTAAATAATAATTCAAATTGAAAAGGTCTTCATGTTCTGCATCATCGTATGAGGAATTACATTCTGACCATTTCCTGTGGAGTGATATGCACAAATGCCGAAGATGGTCCTTCCTCACCATGTTAAAATTCCTGCATCCAGACGGGGATCCGGATCACCCGCAAAATGTAACCAGTACTTCCATATCCCATTTCCTGGAAATTTCATCCAAATCCATTCTGAACTTTTCAAGGTCTTTTCAGCACAAAAAGAAATGCCAGCAAAAACACCCTGGCGGAGGTAATAAGGAATCCTACTTTGCAGAAACCCAGTAATCAGGAGGGGCCTGGGACCAGTACCAGGGAGTACTGTACATTACTGGTTTGGGCTCCCAGTGGGTTGAGTAAAAGTCTAAACTAAAGATTGTGCAAGGGTTTTGTGCGGGCGTCCTGCTAAATGCCATGATGAGCGCTTGCCTTCAACGAGGACCTCAAGCTGCTGCCGCGTTGGCCGTGAAGCCGTCACGTTGTTTCTGCTTCTTCACTGAAATATCAACTCGGGTCACTTTGGTTCACTTGAGAAGTTTTCCTTAACAAAACTTGTCCAGCGGCTCCCGGGGAATGACGAGACTTTGTGGAGGGAAAGTGAAAGCTGAAGGAGGGGGCGGGTCGCGGGGTCTTGAGGAGAGGAAGGCTCAGCGGAGAAGTGCGGCTCATTACTGAGTAATGGACTTGTGACCTTTCACCCCCGGACTACGCTCTTTGGGATGTTTCTGCGGAGAACAACATGAGCTCGCAACTATTCTGCCCGTCCACATCCACGCTGGAGATAGAATAAAACGTCATTCATTACAGGAACGGGGAGAATCCCAATGAGAAGATAGTAACGGTGCTGCTCCTCAGTACGGCAACGGGCTTATCTACCACAGAGACAGAACACATTGGGAAGATTTTTCACTTGGAAAAGATGCACCCGGTTGATTTATCTGCACATACACATAGTTTCTAGATTTTGAAATCTGTGCAATTTAAAAGGGCTGATGCCCGTCCTACCAACATCCTACCAACCCATTGTGCCACCTCGCTGACAAAAGTCATCAAAAAAAGCTTTGGAGATCAATTGGACTTTCTTCTAAACCTTTGTTGGCAAGTAACTGCTCTCTCCAGCGCTGGCATTGCAATTGCGTGAATGAAATTGTAAACTGTCCTTGAGACTCATTTCACAGCTGTTAGAAGAAAAGAATCTGCGTCACTGTGTCAAAGGGCCGGTCAGCAGATGTTTATCAGCAATAGCTACGCAAAGACGTTCCTTCAGGTTTCAGGCCTCGTTCTCTCGTACTGCTCGTCCCGCGGTCAACCACAATCCTTGTTTTTGCCTCAATGTTTGAACGGTCAGGAGAAACTCGTTCTCATTTCTTTCCAAACGAGTCCCTTCCTGGCTTAACTGACGCTTAACCAGCATCCTTCCAGCTCCATCCCGTACTTCCCACTCTGCGCATACCAACCTAATAACAAACTCTGCACTTTGAACAAGTGGGTCGCAGCTAATTAATACTTTTGAACACAGTCCTCGTGCACACACACTATCAGCCTCTGCAAACCTGTGGACTGTGTCCAGATCTGTGGTGTTTTTGCAAGCCAGCATCTCCTGCCAACTCAGCCCAATTAGAGGCGCCCCTCCCTGGGCAGAGAGAAGCAGAGAGGGCCCCTCCCTCCAGGCTTCACACGGGTCGCTGTGGTGTTATGACAGCTGCTGACACCGGCCCAGTGCGATTACCAGCGTGTGAGGTGGCAAAGCAGCATGGGCTAATGGAGCTGGAGAGGAGGAAGCAACAAGGTAGATGGGGAACAGAACTAAAGGAAGAAGAAGCGAGGCACGAGGAAGAGGAGTAATGAAGGAGCGCCGGGCGGACAGACGACCCCCTGCTGTGTTTGTTGGCCAGGAAAAGGAAGTGTGAAGATGACGGTTTCCGGCTTTGTGCCATCGTTGATGGAAGGAGATTGTCAGAATCTCCACATGTGATCCTCCTCAAGGTGATCCCAGTGGATGCAGTTTGTCTTGATCATGTCATGCAATGTCCTGATTACTCTTGCGCTTAATGGAGACCCGCTGCTCTAAGTTGGGGTAAAAGAAAAAGTTTGCCTTGTCCTGGTGGCTCAAAGTATCTTCAATGCTGTCATCACCAGTGTTAGCAACGATGGTACTGTTTCCCAGTAACGTGTAACGTAGGTTGGTAAACTTCTCTTCCTCTTGCTGGACATCAAGTTGACCGCCTCGGGTCAACTGAGCTTTAACTTGATGGCTTGCGCTCTCGACTGTCATTCTCCTGACCCTGATCCAAGCCCTGAGGGCCTGGCTGGACCAGGAGGGTTGCATTGGTGCTGTGACCGTGATAAGAGGGAGGTTCAGTGGGGTGAGTGTAACTGATGTCAGCTGGTGGACCTGTGCGAAGGTACGGTGGTAAACCTCACCCCGGGACATGGAGCTGGCAGTAGCTTGATTAGACGCATTTTGTTCTTGTCTTCTAAAAAGAGTAGTCAATCTGTGTTCGGACAGATCTGCGGTCTTCTTCTGAAGGGTCAGGGTTCTGACATCTGCGGTCTTCTTCTGAAGGGTCAGGGTTCTGACATCTGCGGTCTTCTTCTGAAGGGTCAGGGTCAAGACTGCGGACGATGACTTTCGTCATCGTATACATGTCAAGGTATCAACAAAAGGTTTCGCTGAACATAAGAAATGAAACATTCATGGAGCTTTTAGCTTGCTGCCTAGCAGGTCCAGATCGCAATCAGCGGATCGGATCGACCCGGTTGGAGCCAAGAGTGTGCACAGGGTTGAACCAGGCGGGTGCCACCGAATGTTAGCCAGTGGGACTGCATGAGTACGTTGGTATGCCTACGTTCCTGACACCTTAAGAGTAGCGCTGGACGTCAAGTTGACCACTGGAGACTTTTAGCTTGACGGCTTAATCTGGGGACCCTGGTTTAAGGTACGGGTGCGCACAGGGTCAGATCAGACAACTGTAATGGATGTCAGCTTGTGCGACTGTGCATGAGTACGTTGGTATGCCTACGTTGCTGACACCTTAAGAGTAGCGCTGGACGTCAAGTTGACCACTGGAGACTTTTATCTTGACGGCTTAATCTGGGGACCCTGGTTTAAGGTACGGGTGCGCACAGGGTCAGATCAGACAGCTGTAATGGATGTCAGCTTGTGCGACTGTGCATGAGTACGTTGGTATGCCTACGTTGCTGACACCTTAAGAGTAACGCTGGACATCTAGTTGACAGCGCTGTATCTGGCGGTCGGCTCTCATTTTGAGCACGCAGGTGCAAACCCAGGAGGGACGCGGGGCTGGCTGGACTGGGTGCCTTACAAGCGAGTAGAATTACCGCTAGCGGTCTAACAGAGGACAGGAGCTGCAAATAACGGGTGTTCATTTTTCTGATTGTCCTTCTTTGGTGAGGGTGTGCTGACCCACACATAAGTGATGATGATTGGCTAAAGGTAGAGTACAATTTCATGGTAAGCCAATCAGTGCAGGAATTGAGGCAGATGGGTGGTCCAGACAGCCAAACAAGAGATGCAACGATGGCGAGTCTGCAACGCTCTGCTGAGTTAAAAGTGTTTTTCAGGATGGACACACACACACACACACACGCACACACTACTTCAACGTCATTGACAACAATAATGCTCAGCAATCTATATTCTTTGACACAGTTTGTAAGAATGGTAACACGGTAATTGCTTTAATTACCAGTAAATAACCAGTAGTTCCGTTGGTAATGGCAGTGCCAAGTACGGTAATGCTGTGAGCAAGCAAAGCATTAGCACGTTTTGTGCTTAGTCCATGCGTGGCAGATGTGGAGGAGCCGGGATGGTGACCTCCAGCACGGTGCCTGCTGTGCCGAGTCAGTGGGCAGCTGTGCTTGGTGGGTCAGTGTAACTTTAGGCCTGTTGTGTTCTTGTGCTATCTGACCCCACAGACGACCACACCAGAGTGCGACTGCAGCTGCTCGACGGAGAGCCCCACTCGGACTACATCAACGCCAACTTTATCGATGTGAGTGCACACACGCACACACGCACTAGGGTGTCGCTATTCAATCAACAAATAGCAATGAATGTCTGCACTCACTTTCAGATGGGGTAGTGCTGAGACTGGCCCTTTTACATGGCGAAAGCCCCCCCAGATCCTTTATACAAACAGCGGTCAAATGAGTCTCGGGGTCTCAAGGACAGTTTGCTATTTAGTTCATGCAGGTTTAGCGAAGGCCAGTCAATCTTGGAAGAGAAAGCTTCTTTTATGACGTCTGCCAAGGAGGAGGAGCAATGCGTGTAAACGTCTTTTTTTCTTTGTTAGGATGTTAGGCACCAGCCCGTCTCACCTCTCAAACAGACGTATGTAGAATCTGTGGGTGTGCGTGCAAGATAGCAATGAGATGACTTTGTGATGTCATGTCACGTGTCTGCTTCTTCAAAGCAGAGGGAACATATTCCATTCCTAACCATTGGTTTTGCCAGTGACTGCAATGGGTTAAGCTCAAGGTGGGAACAACATGAAGTCCAGAGAGCTGTCTGTGGGTAGAAAAGGCTTGTCCGTGAAAATATTCCATTCCTAAAACTAAAATAGGTCATGCCTGTGTAGACTGCAATAGGTCAAGATGAGATGTGGGAACAACATGAAGTCCAGAGAGCTGTCTGTGGGTAGAAAAGGCTTGTCCGTGAAAATATTCCATTCCTAAAACTAAAATAGGTCATGCCTCTGTAGACTGCAATGGGTCAAGATGAGATGTGGGAACAACATGAAGTCCAGAGAGCTGTCTGTGGGTAGAAAAGGCTTGTTCGTGAAAATGTTCCATTCCTACCAGTAAAATAGGTCATGCCTCTTTAGACTGCAATGGGTCAAGGTGAGAGGCGGTGTTGTTCTTAAGTGCAGCCCAGGGGGCCATTTGGGGTACGTAGCTAGTTTTTTATTGGCCTGAAAATAAAATGAAAGAAAAAAAAAAAAAGAGAGAACAGAGCAAAAAAAGCAGAATGTAAAGCGAATACGATGAAATGCTGACCAGCAAGATCACAAACATACTCAATCAGAAAGTGAGTGTAGACATTTGGTGCTATTTATTGATTGGATAATGAATGTAATAGCACACACCTGAGCAAAACATAACATACCCGTCTAACCATTTAGTTCACATGAAAAATGGGTGGGTCAAAGCAACAACATCGAGATACAGTAATCCCTCATGTATTGTGGTGAATTGGTTCCGGGCCCGACCGTGATACGTGAATTTCCGCAAAGTAGGAGTTCCTATTTATAAATGGAATATTTTGGTAGTCAGAGCATAGAAAATCTGTTGAACACCTTCTAAGTATGATTTGTAACATTATTAGAGCCTTCTAGACATGAAAGAACACCCCTATAGTCGCATTCACACTCCTATGACCCGATCTAGTATAAATAATAAGATAAAACAACCCATTTAAGACATAGAAATGTATTTGGATGCGTCTTCCGAGCGCCTCATATTTGCATTTTACTTGAAAGCCGTGAAACCGTGGCGATTTATTAATGACTGTGTTTTTCAGAAGAGGAATGAGTGCACCGAGTTGGTGCTAAATAGAAGGTAGACTTCTCCCACCGGTCATTGTGTTGGAATAATGCCGGTGATTGGAATACTTTGAATCAGACGGGGAGGAGGAAGGTGAAGAGGAAGGATATGAGAAGATGGAAAAGAAAACTGGAAATGAGAAAATGAAGCAAACACCCGCCGCCCCTTACCCCCACCACCCCCCACAGTGATGATCAAAGCATTCTCTCAGCGTCTTTTTAATGAAAATGTGAAAGTGATAAATGTTTTCATCCGACGTGAGGATGAGGATGGTGAGGAAGATGGGCACGGTCGGTAGCCGCGTGGTGGTCGCTCCCACAGGGGCATGGGGGGTTCTGCTATTTAATTTGATGTTTATGCATGAAAACAACCTTAATGAGGACAAGAAAAAAACAAGTGCAGCAATATCATCAAGGAGGATGTACAGAAACACTTTGTAACGCTTAAATGCTCCAAAACAACAAAACGTACACGCTGATTGTTATTTCCAGGATCATTCATTCATTCGATGCAGAAAACAACGCCTCACTTCCTGTTTTGTGTCTCCCTTAACCCCTTCCCCCTGCAACGTGTGCTAAGTAGGAACCTTTATGTTGCAGTCCTATTGTAAAAGACGACACTTCAGTCGTGCTTCTCACCTTCTTTAGCAAACTTCTCACACCCGCAACGTTGTCTGGCCCCGTGGTAGGTTATTTTGCAAAGACTACAGACTTACTGAACATTCATAAAAAATATATGAGTTAGTAAATCGTGCAGTTTTGAGGTTGACTATGGCCTATTTTTAGTTAAATAATAAGCAGATTGAAGCCCATTTGTCATGTTTTTGCCTCAATGAAGCATTTTCATGCGCAAACGATACCAATATAAGGCATTCAAAGACGTGATAATATGTGGTATTGCACTCTGGTCACTAGGTGGCAGTAGAAATAACCACCGCAGGACATACAAAATAACAACAACAATGCTAACGTGTGTGAGTCGTAAGATGTGTTGTCTGTTTTCTTTGACTAGATCTACCATATTAGGTAATGGGAATGGTGGTAAGGGCTCTAACCATATTAGAAAGCCTGTTTAGAAGGTGGCTTACCATGCTCCAGCTACCTAAACACTCCATTCATAAATAAGAGTCATACTGGATAGATAGATATGGAAAAAATCAGAATAAAACAATCACTGCAAAACAGGAGAGAACCCAAGAAAATAGAAGAAGAATAAATAAATAATACCTACTGCAGTAACACCTAATAAATCATATGAATAAATAATAATAATAATACTGCATAATCATGTAACTGAACTGGAGAGTTGAGTGTGTGTTTTTGCCGTGCTAAGCGAGGGATTACTGTGGAGAACAGAAAGTAGTTCCAGACAGGCTGCAGGAGAACGGCAACGGTAACTCTGCACAAACCAAGCCAAAGACAGCAGAGACGCAAAAAGAGCCCAAAGGGGCAGAAAAGAGGAAGAAGGGCAGGGAGCGGAGCAACAAGGACTGCCAGGTACAAGAGTGTAAGACATAAAGAAAACAGGACCTGGAGCTGGTGGCATGGACTAGAAAGTCATGTTCCCGGTACGGAAGCAGGCTTCATCAACCATGACTTCCTGTCCACCAGCCTTGCTGCTCCGCCCACAGCAACGAGACAAAAGCAAGACCCTCTGAGGGCATGAACTCAGATGGAAAGAAAGGGTCTGTGAAAGTAAAGACTGCAAATTATTTTCCGTCCAAGACTCCCGGTGCTGAGCGCAGGTGGATCAGGCCACCCTGACGCCAGTGGAGAACTTTGGGAGGGAAGCAGAAGGTGAGACCACGGACACGTTTTAACGTCTGCCTTTCTTGTCTCTCTCAGGGGTACCACAGACCCAGACACTACATTGCCACACAAGGTAATTCACGTGTGTGTGTGTGCACCGTGTGGGCCTTTTGGGCCGGATGCTATTACCTCAACCTCCTAAATTTAAACCGCCTTATAACAAAAACCCTCCACAAATTTAAGAGCCTCCAAACCCCCAACTGCTGTCTGCTATTCATAGTGTGTGTGTGTTGCACGTGTGTGTGTGTGCGTGTCAGGGCCCATGCAGGAGACAGTGAGGGATTTCTGGAGGATGGTGTGGCAGGAGAACTCGGCCTCCATCGTCATGGTGACCAACCTTGTGGAGGTGGGCAGGGTGAGTCACTGCTAAATAAAATGTTGCCCACTTTTGTTGGTATGAAGTAAACAATCCCAAGCCTTGGAGACGTACCGTAGCCGCCATCTTCTTGTTGCATGATGGCGTTCATGCCCTGGTGTGTGCAGGTGAAGTGTGTGCGTTACTGGCCCGACGAGACGGAGGTTTATGGCGACATCAAGGTCACCTTGGTGGAGACGGAGCCGCTCGCCGAGTACGTCATTCGCACCTTCACCGTTCAAAAGGTAAAGCTTGATGCGTGAACTTTCAACATAAGCCTCCCGAAGCACTTTTCCTCACACAAGGACTTGTTTTCTTTCTGCACTGCAACAGCAAGCTAACAACCAGCTAATGACGTGCTAACAACAAGATTACAACCAGCTAACACTGAACTAAGGATGAGCTAACAACCAGCCAATGACAAACTAACAACCAGCTAACAAGGAATGAACAACAAGCTAACACGTTAAAAAAAAACCTACCGACCAGCTAGCAACCGGCTAATAATGAACTACTGTTGAGGTAACAACTAGCTAATGACAACCTAACAACCAGCTAACAACAAGCTTACAACCAGATAATGACAAGCTAACAACAAGCTAATGACAAGCTAAGAATCAGCTGACAAAAGGCTAACAATGAGCTAATGTTGTGCTAACAACCAATTAATAACAAGCTAACAACCCGGTGATTACAATTAGTTAAAAACAAGATGACTAGCTAAGGATGACATAACTAGCTAACAAGTAGCTAATGATGAGCTAACTTCATGAGCTAATAACCAGTTAATAACAAGGAAACAGCAAACAACGGGATAACAACCAGCTAACAAGTAGCTAATGACAAGTTAACAAGCATCTAAAGACACCAGGAAATGAGGCTTACCTCCTTAATGACGAGGTAAGGAGGAAGTAAGGAGGAAGTAAGGAGGAGGTTAGAAGGAGGTAAGGAGGAAGTAAGGAGGAGGTTAGGAGGAAGTAAGAAGGAAGTAAGGAGGAGGTTAGGAGGAGGTTAGGAGGAAGTAAGGAGGAGGTAAGGAGGAAGTAAGGAGGAAGTAAGGAGGAGGTAAGGAGGAAGTAAGGAGGAAGTAAGGAGGAGGTTAGGAGGAGGTTAGGAGGAAGTAAGGAGGAGGT
>QODF01000199.1:750010-773228 GCA_024372805.1 Oostethus manadensis
GTAAGGAGGAAGTAAGGAGGAGGTAAGGAGGAGGTAAGGAGGAAGTAAGGAGGAGGTAAGGAGGAAGTAAGGAGGAAGTAAGGAGGAGGTAAGGAGGAGGTAAGGAGGAAGTAAGGAGGAGGTAAGGAAGGAATAGTCTCAAGGAGCGGGTATCGCTGTGTCAGCCATGCGGGTGTTTATCCTCGTCAGCTGTCTGCTGAAACGGGAAAGCAGCATTCATGGCGGACTCAAGTGGAAATCAACCGCTTGTGTTTTTCCGGCAGGTGTCAGAAGAACTCCGAGTCGCTATTTTGCTCACTTTCCCTCCCACACCCGCCGTGTCATGTCGCTCTTCCTTTCCATCCTCGGGCTTTTTCCTCCTCAGGCTCGCCAAAGCAGCTTATGAAGACGTGTCTAAAAGTCCACGCTGTCAGCTTGTTTAGCACGCCATTAATCCCTACCACCTCTCTGCGTGTGTGTGTGTGTGTGTGTGTGCGCGTGTGTGCGTGTGTGTGTGTGTGCATGTGCGAGAGAGAGAACAAAGACGGAGAAGCAGGAGCAAAACAACGTGCAGGTTTGTCACACCGTTAAGTAGTTTTAATTGCGTGGAATGCGGCAAGCAGGATGTTAATGAAAAGGTTTATTAAAAGCAAATCCCAGGAGATTAAGGGAGCAGGAGAGCGTGGCAGAGTGAGACGCTAAGCGGGGGAACATCTTTGCAAATGAGCTGTCAGTTTGCGAGAAGGTCAAAAGACATGCTGGATTTTACCACACGTGTGTGTGTGTGTGTGTATTAAAATGAATGAAAGAGAAGCAGTACAAAAAAGATGCAGTACTAGAGGGGGCGCAGGGAGGGGGGCTCACATAGTCAAACATGAAAGGAAGCAATTTTGCCACTTTGATATTTTGTAAAGCAACACATATAGATTTACTCTTTTATCCCCATTTTGCTGTTTTTGGTTCAAATATTTCCTCTTAAATAATCTTCTTTATTCTCATAATATTTTGCTATTTTTCCCTACTTCTGCTCTTTTCCAACTGTTTTAACTGCCACACAATTATGACTTTATTCCCATCATATTTCCAATATAGCTTTTTCCCAACCAAATTCTCCAGAAACTACAGCTTTATTTAGTCCTGTTTGTTTCTCTTAATATTACGACTTTAAAAAAAGAACATACTTTTTTGAATCTTTCTATTTACTTAAATTACTTTTCCTTCGGAGCAGGAGGGGATAGAGAAGAAGTGAAAAGAAGACAGAGGGGGAGAGTGGGGAGAGGAGGGGGACAAAACAGAGAGACGCCAACACCAGCAACAACAATTTACTATTTTTTAAATATATTTTGACTTTATTCCTGTAAATTAGCTGCTGATTTTCCCATTTTTGCTGATGTTTTATTTTTGTCCAAGTTCTTTTAAAAAAAATGTTTTCTTTGTCCCCAACCTAATTTACCTAAAATCACAACTTTATTTTGTTTTCTTTTTCATAATATTACGATTCATTAAAAACAAGTATATATATTTTTTATTTTAACTTTATTCCTATAAAATTGCTGCTGGTTTTTCCATTTTGTGGTTGTTTTTTAAAAAAATGTTTGAAGTATTTGAACCTTCTTGTAAATGTACTTCTCATAATATTTGTATAATAATGACATTAATTTATATTAATACTATTTATTATAATATATTCATCCTTTAAATAATAACAATAATTCATATAATAACTTTATTTGGTTTTGTTTGGAAATTATATTTGTTTTTTCATTATAAGAATGTCTTTTTTCTTTAATATTAATAATAACTAATAATAATATTAATATTATTTTTATTATAAAATATATTTTTAGAATGTGCTGTGGGCCAATAAAAAACAACAGTGGTCAGCAAAGGGCCCCCGGGCTTCAGTTTGGACACCCCATGGTGGTTTGGTGCGTACTCTTAAGTGGGTTTTCTTACCTGACAAGAACCCGCTCAGTCTCAGCAGTGGAATCAATGCTGGTGAATTATTGAAGGGATGGTGTGGACCTACTGGGAGCCACAGAAAGGAGGCTTCCTTTCAGAGCTGCCCAAATGTTGGGAAATCAATCGATTCTCTCCAAGGAGGTGCATCGGACCCACAGTGCCAAGAATATTTCCAAGGTTGAGAAGATGTACCAGCTGACCTTGGGAAGCAAACTACAGCATGGAACCTCATACTTCCAAACAAGTGAAATCAAACATGGAGAATTTGATCCCAAACATGCAGTAGACTTTAGTTCCTGTGTGCCGCAAGTAGAACCAGGCCTCCGTGAAGGGAGTCACATCATCTTCTGCAGTCCAAGCTTCCCACAGGAGGTCTATCATGAGATCAGGAGGTTTCTCATCTGCTTGCTAAATGAGACAAATGGGCCCTGGCTGAGTCATCGTGTCCTTCATTTAAGGCGGCCATCTTGCCTCCTGAGGGAACGATTTCAATTTCGTTTCAAGCCAGCGTGGCTCCCGGGGTCCTGCTGAACGCTGATGGTCCTCCAGACTTTCCCAAAAGGGCCATCATGGGCCGTGACGGATGGCGTCTTCAGCACAGCACCTTCCTCTTTTCATGAGATGGATTTCTCTGCAAGGAATGGAGCACACTCAGCAAAGAACTCCAAAAATGTGCTAATAATATTAGTATTGGATGTTTATGGATGTTTATTTCTGGGCTATTTCAGGAACCACAAGAAGGAGGAGGTGGAAATATTCAAGAAAAAATATGTTGTTGTTTTCTGAATGTGTAAGATTTTGAGTACTAAACAAAACAAGTTATAATATTATGAGAATAAAGTCATGGTAATGCAAGAAATGTTACTAAGATTATTTAATCCCACAGGGTTCTGTGCTAAGACCAGTATTGTTCAGCCTTTACAAGTCCCCCTTTATGTGTCATTAATAAACACAGCATTCATTTTCATTACTATGCAAATGACACACATCTGTACTTAGCAATGAAACCTAACCTTCGTTTTCTGAGAATCTACTGCACCTACTGCCCTCATACAAAGGTATTTGTTTTGTGTAAAACAGAATATTGGTATGAAAACCGACATAAAGCAACAAGGAAAGAAAAAGATGACCTTTTTCATCCAAGACTGTCGCTGTGGTGTTTTTCAGAAGGGTCACCATGAGCTACGAGAACTGCGACAGTTCCACTTCACCAGCTGGCCCGACCACGGCGTTCCCTGCTACGCCACCGGACTGCTGGGTTTCATTCGCCAGGTCAAGTTCCTGAACCCGCCGGACGCCGGGCCCATTGTGGCGCACTGCAGGTACCGTAAAAGCCTTCATCACATCTCTGACATCTGTTTGGTGTAACGACAACTCGGATATCCGTTACAGCATTATCAGCCAAGATCCGGAGCTGCCCAGAGCCAGTATTTTTGACATCAATTCAGTGACTGGGGCCATCAGAATCAATGCGGGAGGCTTAGACAGAGAGGTAAGGACCTTCTCATTCATCATCCTCAGTTTGGCCCACCGACATTAGCATCTTTTTCAACTCAATGTATTCAATTTTTGTTTGTTTGCATTTGTGTGAAATGAGAAATACATCTTTTATGCGCAGCTGTTAATTTTGTCACTTGCTTATGTTTTTTTTTTTCTTCCTTCTACCAGAAATATCCAAAGTACACACTGGTGGTACAGGCAGCTGACATGGTGGGTCAAGGCTTGACTGGGCAGGCCAAAGTCATCCTCACCGTGACTGACAGCAATGACAACGCCCCGGCGTTTACTCAGAATACTGTAAGTAAGCCAAAAGATCAATGTGGTTGGTTTTTTTGTGATGTTTGGCTACACAGGTTACTTAAACATGGACATATGTTCTGCTCAAGCAAAGTATGAGGCATCCGTGGCAGAAAATAAGGCAGACGCCATCGTCATCAAGATGTCCGTGACTGATGGAGACGAGCCCCATTCCCCGGCTTGGAACGCAAAGTTCAAGATTGTCGACGGCGATCCTGGAAAGTTTTTTTCTGTAAAAACCGGGAGCAACAAGAACGAGGGAATCATCACAACTGTCAAGGTATGATGGAGATTTTGAAGAATAGTCTCTCTAAACATCACTACCTCGCTCCATCAAAAATGAATTTATTCATAAATGCTCGCTGTTTAGTGGTTAAATATTGCCTGTTAGTAGAAAAATATGCATATTTAAGCAATTTGTATTATTCTTGCCCTAAACTAAGCATTTTCATAAAATGGCTAATTGTAGTAACTAAACAAGCTAAAATAGAAGTTGTAGACAGAAGAAGCATTCTAGAGTAATTGGGAATGTGATGATGATAATGATGATGGTTATAATATCCTTTTTAAATGGTAGTTTATGAAAAATGCCATTGGTCAATGTGCAGGGCACTTGGCTAATAAAAGTGGTGAATATGGTTATACTTTGTGTAACTCCTAACTGTAAATTGAAGCCACTTAAACCAATTTAAATGTGAACATTCAGTTGTGAGACCGTTTCAGATGGATTGCTTTTAGCCGTACAGCGTAAAGGAATTGTAACGTTTTTCTCCTTTCATGAAAACAGGGTCTGGACTTTGAGAAGAGTGGCAAGCACACTTTGCTGGTTGCCGTGGAGAACGAAGTTCCTTTTGCCACCCCCTTGCCCACTGCCACTGCGACCGTGGTGGTAACTGTGCTTGACGTAAACGAAGCCCCGGTCTTTGACCCGGTGGAGAAAACTGTGTCCAAACGTGAAGACCTTCCCATCGACGCCGACGTGGTGCAGTACACCGCCTCAGACCCCGACATCGCACGCAAACAGAAAGTCATGTAAGAAAACTGCTTGAAGTGTCCCTCGTCATCCAAGGCTCTGTTGGACCACCCATGCAATCGGAATTCTGTCCGCATCTTCCAAATGTCCAGGTATAAGATTGTGAGTGACCCGGCAGGCTGGTTGAATGTGGGCAAAGAGACAGGCCTGATCACGGTGAAGAGTCCCATGGACAGAGAAGCCGTCTTTGTCAAGGACAACACCTACACTGCGCTCATTGGCGCGTATGACAACGGTACGTCGTACGGGTTTACACCGCCTGACCCCGCATCACCTCTGGTTATTCCGGTAAAATAATGTGGAAACAAAGGAAAATGTACGTTTTTTTAAATTCAATGAAATCACCCCAATGAAGATCTAATTAAAGAAATTGTTGGGATGTTTTGACATGAAGTTGTGTGACATCCCCATCATTAGTGTAGTACAGCAACAGTGACTTACCACCCAATTTGTCCTGGGAGTCCAGTTCTGGCCTGATTTCGGTGATGAAGAACAGAGATCCGGTTAAAACGAACAATGTGCGTTCAGAAAAGTATGACAAAGCATGACAAACATGGCTCCCCGGAAAAACATCGGACCTCAAATCTCTTAGATTTACTTTTGTCGTATTAATGCCCGTTGTTGTGTGTGTGTGATGAAGAAGCGCGGATCGCAGTGGTCAGCCATCACATACACAACAATTGACACTAAGGAGGGGGATGTCGTACAACTTAATTTAATGAATTCCCAACTATTCCTTTAACGCTGTCGCTCCTTCCCAGTGGTATATGATAATTGTCACAATGTATAAAATGATTCAAACCACAGCCCGATGCCCGTCATTTGGGGGGGTAAAATCAGCTTGACTGCTACCCCCACTTAGTAAACATGAACCGAATCTTGCTGAGAATTCCGAGCCTCCCAGGTTCATACGTTGAACTTTGCAATGTGTTACCCAGATGAAGTCCCAGCCACTGGAACAGGCACGCTGATGATCATCCTGGAAGACGTTAATGACAATGCGCCCGCAATTGAGGAGCGTTCCTTTACGGTAAATGTTGTCTTTTATCAGAACATCAGAACATTGGCATGCTTCTGCTGGATGCCGCAGAGTCAAGCGTACGGTGCGCCGTGTCAACAATTGTTTTCAAATGTTTGTTTTTGCTTCCCAGATTTGCAACAAAAAGTCATCTCCTCAATTGCTGTCTGTAACGGACAAAGATGGACCTGGTTTTGCTGCTCCTTACACGGTCTCCTTAGAGGGCATGACCAAAAACAACTGGACGGCGAGAATGAACGACTCCAGTAAGTAGTTTCTGTTTCTACTGACTTTATTTTGCATCAACACTTAACGAGAATGAAGATGTCATGCAGTGTATGTCGACCAACACAAGTCCTAGTCCGCCGTATTCTTATTGCTGGACGTGTCACGAGCTCTCTCAAGATTAAAACGTGACTATATTTCTCGCGGCCTCGTGAGACCAGGGCAGCCAGGAGTCAATCAGACCGTGGACTATGGCATCACTACTACGAATGATAATACACACGCACTATGGAAGTGGCAGTGCGCAAGGCAGGATTGAAACTGCACATGAAGTGTTTTATGCACACTCAAAACCTTAAAATCCAACACCTCAATGTTCCGACGCGTGGCTGCTTTTTCCCGTCAGAGTTGAGCAACTGCCGCCGTGTTGATGTCCAAACGTAAGCTGTAGAATAAAATGTCCGTCCAGCCGTCTGATCAAAGTTACTGCTTTTGTTCAAAATTACTTCAGATTTGTCAGATTAAATCAGGTAGCTGTTTGGACTTGTCTTCACCCTTGAGTACCCAGCGGTTCTATTTAGGCCGGTAACATTTGTTGGAGTGCCAACGTTACAAGATATTGTGAAAGACTTGTGTGTATCTTACGTCGTGCAATTATTCTGTAATTAAATACAAGCACTCGACAAAGGTGGAGTATCTGCAACACAACGGCAGTGTGAAAGCTGCGCAAAGCCCTCCACAACGCAACCCAACGCCTGACCAGCGACGGAGCCAAGAAGGCAGAGCTCGGACACACAAAGAAAACCAAAACCCCAGCAAAAAAGCCATAATGTAACTTTACAAAAAGGTAACATTGTCATAGTAGTAAAAGCAGAGAATATGTGTAACCTAAAATTACACAAGATAACATAACTGACGTAAATGGGTAAAGACAAGTAGATAAGACAAAAGCAGTGAGCTGGCATTCTCCACCTACAGGCTGGAAGTGTAAGGAACTCTCATTTACTACCTGCCACGTATGTGTAATGTAAAGTTGGCTGATTGGCGTGGTGGGTAATGGATGTTGGCACCGCCCCTGTATTGCGGAGACTAGTGGGCCTTAGAAAAATGGTATTCGGGTAATGTTCATGTCAAAAAACACGAGAAGAACACAAGGATGCAACTTGCTTGTCCGTGTTGCAGAAACGGGCATCATCTTGAATCTGGCCACTGATTTGGCCAGTGGAGAGTACACGGTGGTCCTGCGGGTGGCAGACAACCAGGGTCTGGAGCAGGACAGCACCATTCAGGCCAAAGTGTGTGACTGCACCGGGGAGGACGTGGTCTGTAAGGGCCGTGTGGCGGGCGGCACAGATTTGCCAGTTATCCTGGGAGTACTGGGAGGAATTCTCCTGCTTCTCTGTGAGTACAACACTTGACTCGCTACTATCGCTCGGGACCCGGCGTCTGTGTTGTTCATCTTTTTTTTGTTTGTTTTGCTGTGTGCTCAGTGCTGCTGCTCCTGCTGCTCATGTTTGCGAGACGCAGAAGGGGTGAGCACAAGGAGCCTCTTCTGCAGGACGACGATGTCCGTGACAACATCTACTACTACGACGAAGAGGGAGGCGGAGAGGATGATCAAGTAACTTTATTACGACTTTTCTCTCCCTAACATAAACTGTTAAAGCAAGCAAGCTGTCAGTTAAACACTTGGAGAAAGTGTTGTGTTTTTTGGACATTGGGCAATTGTAAACATGAATGAAACGTAAATTTGGCGGTTCTAATTTTGCTGCTTCACTTTCTTACACTTTCACAATTTATTTTAGTTTAAAATATATATATAATAAATAAATACCCCTCCATTAATCACCACCTTACCGTGGTGGAAGGGTGTGAGTGCCTGAGTTATCCTAGAAGCTGTGGATTATATAATATCTTTTTATGTAAAATTACTCTGTATATAATCAAATATATATCACTGCTTTAGGGGTGGTTTTGGCCTTTTGTAGTTAAGTTTTATATAGTATTCTGGCCACCAGACACAAGACATGACCTTACATTACTGTGGTATGTCTGACACAGTAGTGAAAAGACGTTCTCCTATTCTGTGTGGAAGTGGTACGTTTTTGGCTTCTTACATTGTCTTTCTTCCCCACTTCAATTGAAACCCTTTCTTGTAAATGACAAATAATAGTGTAAGGTGTCTATAAGGGTGTTAGTTCAGGACTATATGGCCCGAATAATGGTTAAAAAAATATTAACAGGTTTTCTACCATTTCTAAAATATTGAGTCCAAATTGGCTGACTGGAATCAACTGTATCTGGAACCTTGTGGGCTGTCTTGCAGGACTATGACCTCAGTGTCCTCCACCAAGGCCTGGACAACCGTCCCGAGGTGTTCAGGAACGACGTAGTGCCCAACTTCATGCCGGCGCCGCAGTACCGACCCCGTCCCGCCAACCCGGAGGAAATCGGCAACTTCATTGATGACGTGAGTCGAGCTCATTTAGGGTGCTAGTGGGTTGGGTTAGCGCAGACAAGACCATTCCAATTGCTTCAGTCCTCAGCTGATTCAGATCAACATTTGCAATAAAAGTGCCTTATATAATATATTAGAGAAAACACACACACAGACTGTATTGCAATCGCATCCCCAAATAAGCGTGAGTGTCCTTCTTTCTGGCAGAACCTGAAGGCAGCCGACAACGACCCGACGGCGCCCCCCTACGACACCCTGCTGGTGTTTGACTACGAGGGAGGGGGCTCGGACGCAGGAAGCCTGTCGACGCTCCACTCGTCCAGCAGCGGGGACCAGGACTATGATTGCCTAAGCGAGTGGGGACCCCGCTTCAAAAAGCTGGCGGACATGTACGGCGGAGGTGAAGAGGACGACATGCTGTAAAGGCGCGCACGGAACGAATGCTCGCACCCTGACGGGGGAGGAGTTTTGGCGGCAAATATTTGCACACCACAGTCCTGTCAGCAGCCGCTGCTCGAAAAGCAAAAGGACCTTTGATTGTTTCGTTTTTTTCTAACTTAATTTTGATATTTGCCCATTTACAGTAAGTGCTTACCGTTTGAATTTCCTTCTGTTTTTCTAAAACCGTTTTAGTTGAGCTTTTAGCCGACGTTCTTATGGTTCCGAAGATGTTTTGCATGTTTATTGATGCTAGCGTTTGTGTTTGTCACTTTTTCTTTTTTTTTTATGCCATCACACTTTGATTTTTGAATAATAAAGTGCTCCGCTTTAACACACCCTTGGTCTTGACTGCACAAACCTTTCTTCTGGGAAATGTCCAAAAAAGACTTGTAACGTGTGGCCAATTAGTCCAAAAATATTGAAAAGCAGGTTCTGTGTAGTATTCTGGCCACTAGGTGTCAGTAATGTCACGAGACATGACCTTTTCACACCGAGCCAGCGGAGCCGACAAGATTCGAGATTCCGGGGGCGCCTCAATTGTCGCCCCATTTGAAACGTGCAGGTTAATTGGAGAGGCTATCTAGTTAGCTCGCTAGCTTGATGTGCTAGCAGCAGCTGTCGCTTATGACCCTGTGGAGCTCCTGTAGCCTGCGCAACGTAATGTAAACACGGAATACTTTTTCCTCTTGTCTGAGCCATCTGCTGCTCAGGGCCTCTTTCTGTCAGATGTATGTGACAAGAACAAGTTCAGGTTTGAAGGCAATTTTGCCGCATGTAAGTTGTGTGATATGATCACACTGGTAGCTGAAAGTAACATATAATCAGTAATCCCCTCCAGACACGGTTTATATGCGGAGTATATTTGATATTTGCCTGTTTACCACCTACTAAATACGGGTTTTCACACTATTAGAGCCCTCTAGACATGAAATAACACCCCTATAATCACCTTTACACTCCTATTACTCAATTTGGAATAAGGAAGGTGGGGAAGATAGGAAGTGACATCAGGGATTCAAAGTTTTAGCTTGGCGTGAGTGACGGCTGCAACAGTAGCCTGCCATTTTATAAGGGATTTTTGTGCCTGTTTAGACATGATTCAAACCTGCAGTTTTGTCCGGCAATCAAGTCTGGTGCTTGTGTGTCTCACACAAACTTAAAGTAACATTACTCACACCTAGTGACCAGTACGAAGTAGTACACGTCATCACAGCTTTGAATGGAGCTTCCGGGTGCCTTACATTTGTGTCGATGTGGGGATGCTGAGATACATTGTTTGTCTCCGTCCCTTGTCTTTTTTTTAAACTCCTCTTAGAACCTCCTTAAATCCAACAAAGATAATTAAAATGATAAGAGGGTTCTTATTGTCATGCTGCGTGATGTTTGTTTTATCCGTTCCATACGTGACTAAAATATCCCGTATGTTTCTGTGCAGAGCTTGCGAGGTGCAAATGCAGCTTAAACTACGTTTTGTTTCATGAAAATGACCTTTTTCCTTATAACATTATTCCCATTAAATTACAACCGTCTTGTTAGATTACAACTTTTTCTCCTAATGTTTTGACTTTATTCTCATCGAATGTTTGCAGATCATTTTTGCTGCTCCCACCCCCATATTAAATTTATTTTAATCTTCATAAAACTTCAACTTTTTTCTTAATTTTTTTTAAGTTTTCCAAATTGCAATAGAATTTTTTTTCTCTTAAGATTTTGACTTTACTCTTGTGAAATAATTTTGCTGTTTTTTCCCTCCCAAATATTTCAGTGTTTATGTTAAATAATCTTCATAAATGTTTTTTTTCCTAAACTTATTTTTTCTTTCATATTTCAACTTTATGCTATAAAATGTGTGATTTTTCTCATATGTTATCATAACATTTTTTTGGTGGAATAGAATTTTTCTCTTAATATTTTGACTTTGTTCCCAAAAAATGACATTTTTTTTCCTCCTAATATTTTGATTTTATTCTTGTGAAATAATTTTGCTGTTTTTTCCCTCCCAAATATTTCAGTGTTTATGTTAAATAATCTTCATAGATGTTTTTTTTCCTAAACGTATTTTTTCTTTCATATTTCAACTTTATGCTATAAAATGTGTGATTTTTCTCATATGTTATCATAACATTTTTTTGGTGGAATAGAATTTTTCTCTTAATATTTTGACTTTGTTCCCAAAAAATGACATTTTTTTTCCTCCTAATATTTTGATTTTATTCTTGTGAAATAATTTTGCTGTTTTTTCCCTCCCAAATATTTCAGTGTTTATGTTAAATAATCTTCATAGATGTTTTTTTTCCTAAACGTATTTTTTCTTTCATATTTCAACTTTATGCTATAAAATGTGTGATTTTTCTCATATGTTATCATAACATTTTTTTGGTGGAATAGAATTTTTCTCTTAATATTTTGACTTTGTTCCCAAAAAATGACATTTTTTTTCCTCCTAATATTTTGATTTTATTCTTGTGAAATAATTTTGCTGTTTTTTCCCTCCCAAATATTTCAGTGTTTATGTTAAATAATAAAATCATAGATGTTTTTTTTCCTAAACGTATTTTTTCTTTCATATTTCAACTTTATGCTATAAAATGTGTGATTTTTCCCATATGTTATCATAACATTTTTTTTGGTGGAATAGAATTTTCTCTTAATATTTTGACTTTATTCTTGTAAAGTTACTGTTTTTTTCCCTCCCAAATATTTTTCTTCATACATTTTCTTTTTTTTTTTTCTAAACCTAATTTTTTTTTCTAATATTTCAACTTTATGCTATCATTTTTTTAGTTTTCTGAAAATTTCAATGTTTCTCTCTGACTATTTTATTGTGGTTAAATATTCCCCTTCTATTTTTAGAACGTCCCAGGGGCCTCAGGTTGGTCACCATAGCAAGCTGACTTTCAAAAGGGTGAACGGCAACATCTGTGTTGCTCATCCAGATGTGCGAAACTGAACTGGCGCTAAAAACAGGAACTTTAACCACCGTGCTGCGCTCGGGGGTTGCTTTTCAGACCCCGCCTTTCCTCCCCCCGCTGTCCGAGCACAGGGAGGACACGACGGCTGTCACTCAAGCAGCCCAGCACCTCCCCAGACACGAGAACTTCTTGGTGGCGGCCATGACAGGCTTCCTGGGCCGCTGGGAGTGGCGTTGACCTCGCTTGCCAAGTCAGCTGTCCTGCGAGGCACAAGGAAGAGCGACAGTTCAGTCCGCATCGCATCCAGAAATGCTCCACACTCGCTCAGTTGTGTCCATTTTTTGGTATTTTTTTCCACAAAGTTGTTTGGTTAGAATGGAAACTTCTGGAGGAGACGCCAACCAAGGTCCGGCTGTAGGTAAAGAACCTTTTAATCACCTTCCCTCTTCGCGTGGTCCTGCGATCCGAGACCTGAGCGGGCTCTCCAAGGACGCTTTGGCGGGTCTCCCTGCGATGTTTCATTTTGGGGAAGGTGTGAGAGCCGGAGTCCCCGTCCCCCCAGCTGCGTTCGGACCACAGGGGTTCCGTCTGAGTGGCTTGGCTGATGGTGGGCCTCTGCAGGCGGACTGAGATCCTCTGCGCCGAGCCGGTCATCAGGGTGATGCTTTTTGTCTCCCGGGTCCGACTCGCTGACGCCGCGGCGGAGAACTCAAAGACCTCGTCCTTGTCTGAAGGAAACGAGGAGGATTACTGAGGAATGATCAGCAACGCTAAAGGGCTCGGTTTTTCCCATTTTTAAAATGTAACATTTATTATTCGTGGTCAGCTGCCTTTCTACTTTGCTGTAAGGCTACACTGAAAGACTGAATAGGTTGTAGCCTGACAGCTGAACCAATGAAATAAATACATACAGGAGTGTTCCAAAAACTAGCAGTCCAATGTGACTAACCAGATGAAGTACTCTTAGTCTATTTGATAGCTACACGGCAAACAAGTTACCAGGAGGTGCAGTAGATTCTCAGAAAGACCAGCATTCATGACATGCACGCTCTTAAGGCTGTGCAATTGGCCAATTAGTTAGTTCAAAAAATCCAACGTAATCTGGCCCAATCTGTTATCCTTCGGTTTTGCAAAACCGGGCCAAGGTTGAACAAGTTCAAGATGACTGACCGGTACCGGCGGGCAGCGAAGGACTGCTGGCCGGCGAGATAGTATGGCAAACATTGGACAAGTAAATAAATAAAAAATTAACAGTGGAGACAGTGGAAAAAGTTATGGCAGTCGCTTCCAATTTCCGGGGGCACTTTGATGCTATTTACCTGTATCACACACACACACACACACACACGCACACACACACGCACACACATTGTTGTGGACTCAACATTAATCACTCAGGTGACAGGTAATCTGCAGAGGCGCTCCCTCTTCTTCCTCTTCCATCTCCTCCCTCCTCCTTTCCCGGCTTTCCATCGACGCCGCTTTTTGCTCTGACCCCCACCCTCGACCCCCAGACACCCTCCTTCCATCTTTTCATCCATCCATCCATCCACCTCAGGTGTGTCTCCATCTATCTTCCCGACCGTGTGTCGCCCAAGCGCCTGACATCTGTTGTTAAAGTCTCAGTGGTGTGTGACGTGCGGAGGTCTTCAGCAGCACATGCACGCCTGATCCAGCACAAAAGCCGCCCCAAAATACCAATTCTCCGACATATATATGAGTTACTAATTGCTTTTACTTAGGGGTACAGTAATGCCTCAGCGCTTTGTTGCTTACACTGTCTTGGCTTCACCATCGCGTTTAATAAAAACTAAAAATATGACAAAATAAAATCATGCTGTTTCCTGGTTGAATCCGGCCTGTTTTTAGTCAACAAATATGCATAGTCAAGCATACAAATGGCTAAATGAAGAAAAATACAAAAAAAGGCATTCAGAAGATGCATTCAAAGATATGTAGTATTCTGCTCTAGGTGTCAGTAATGTCAAGCACAGCCACCGCAGGAGGTACTGCACAGAACAGGAAGTGAAAAAATAAAGCCGCACGAACTAGTCCAACGTGTTTCTCTATATTATGTCTTACCACCTTTTATGTCTACTAATGGTAATTATAGGGGTGCTTTTCCTGTCTAGAGGGCTCTAATAATGTTATCCCAATTACAAGCTTCACTTGGAGACACAATGAACAATGAAGCTTTTGATGAACTCTACATTCTGTTTAACCTTAACATACATGATAGACTGTACACTCCTTCCTCAAAAAAGACATCATTGAATGTTCCACGGTTGACAAAAAATAGACATCTCTGTTTGGCCAAATGAAGCATGTACAAGCATGAAATAAGACATGCTGTGGTGATATGCAGTATTCTACACCGCTCACTAGGTGTCAGTAATGGTACATTGATAGCCGCCTATGCTAACATGTCTATATTATGTCCTATTATTTATTTATTATTATTTAACAATGGCTTGTTTTATCTTATCATCTCTACTAGGAGTGGAAATAGAGACTGTAGGGGTGTTATTTCATGTCTAGAGGGCTCTAATAATGGCAAAAAGTGTATGTAGAAGGTGGTAAACATCAAACAGAAAGTTTTTCTATGCTCCAACTACCAACATATTCCCTTCATTGATACTGAACCCCACTTTGCAGAAATGCACGCATCTCGATCGGGTCTGGAGCAATTCACCGCCATAGATGCGGGATTGCAGTATTTGTGTTTGGGGGCAGAGACTAGGAACATAACGTGCGTCGTGTGTGTTGTTTTGTGGCGGCAGCGCTGGTGCAGGACGCACGGGCTGCTTCATCGCCGTGGACATCATGCTGGACATGGCGGAGAACGAGGGCGTGGTGGACATTTTCAACTGCATCCGCGAGCTGCGGTCCCAGCGGGTGAACATGGTGCAGACAGAGGTGAGCGCCTGTGTGTCCTTTTGCCAAAATCCTGGTAGTAGCGGCGTAGAGCCGAGTGTGTGCTGACACGAATGGTATGGCTCGCTGGTTGGGGACCCCATTAAGGAACATCATGTGGTTATCAGGGTGCAAATACCGACACGTAGACGAGTGCGGCGTTCAAAGAAAACATTAGATGTACATTTTCAAATTTAAAACGGAACAATGAAAGGAATCCTAATGTACATATATTATAAAACAATATTTCAAAAAGCTTTCTTCATATCGTTTAACTTGGCATCAAGAACGTCTCAATACTTTAAAAAGCCGCAATAAATCATCTTTCCGGTTATGCACAAATTAGTTCTTTTCATATTGCCTGCCTAACATCATCCTGAGCATGTTTTGTGTGTGTTATGAAAAATTCATATCCACAAATACATGCATATACATATACAGAAAGTAACCCCGTCCTTAGGCAACTGGAGAACAATATAACGAGGCAATGAATTATTGGGAGTATTCAATTAATTACCACCAATTGCACAGCCTTATAAGCGTGCATATCATGAATGCTGGATTGGTTTTATGAGAATCTACTGCACCTACTGGTAACTTGTTTGCCATGTAGCAATACAAATATACTAATAAGAGTACTACTTAGTCACATTGCACTGCTGTTGTTTGGAACACTACTGTAAATATTGAGGAGTTGGTGCCTTGACTGTTCCCCTGCTTCCTTAAGTGGTGTGCTTTTATACTGGTGTACCCCTTCAGATATTTGACCTGAGGCCATGCACCCCCAGTCCTGCACACTTACAAAAACACACATTTTTATATTGATTACCTGAAATATGGCAACCTGAAGGGAGGGGAACCATCACGGCAACGCAGTAAGTACAAAACACAAGCAAGCACAGTATGAGAGGTGAGGAAGCGCTCGCGGCTGTGTGTGTGTGTGTGTGTGTTTTACAAGCAGGACAAACAATGGCCTGAGGGGGGAGGTCCCCCTTCCGCCCGTAGGGCCACAATCAACATTCGGCGCAGCAAACTTGCAACAACAGCCGTGTGTGTGCAAAGTGACGCCGGCATTAGCATGCGGTGCGCTGGTTTGAGCACAAAGAGCGCGCTTGATCCCGGGCACGGAAAGACTGCACCCGTCCTTTTCATTCTCTGGCAGCCTGCAATGACACATAATGAGAAGGGCAAATTTCTCTCTGCCCCTGATGGACTCCTGATGTGCGTGAAAACGCCCGCATGGCTCAGGCGTGTCCAGGCAGCGAAGGCCGCGTGGTGGAAAGTGCAACTACACAGCATCTGTGCGATGTTTGCTAATTGTCGTGTTTATTTTGATACATTTTTTTATATAAAATCTTCTCCAACTTCATGCAAATGAATGACCTTTATCTTAATAACGTCATTCATGTTGTCTGCTGCTGTTGTTGTTTGGACTTAGTCCAAATATTTCAACTTTCTCCTTAAATAATCAGAAATAAACGTCTTATGTAATATTATGACTTTGTTACTATTGTATGACTTTATTGGATAACTTTTCCCCAAACCCAAATTTCCAAAAAGCATGATTTGGTTTTGTTAGCGTCAACATTTTGTCCTTAATATTTCAACTTTGTGCTTCCCCTCACAATGTTACTATTTTATTTATTATCTAGTATTGAAAACTGCAACTTTTTTTTGATTGGTTAGATTTTCTTCTCATAATTATGACTTTAGACCCATAATATTCATATCCTTACGTCATATCCAGAAAGGTTTATGACTTAAGCCCAAAAATGTTTCTTTCATGTTACAACTTTATGCTACTAAAATACTACAAATAAATATTGCGGGTTTTTCTCATTAGGATACGACTTTTGTCTCGTAACATTTTGACTTTGGAGGCCCTCCCTGTTTTTTTCCCGGTTACGTCACATGTTTTTCTGTTGCTAGGCAGAACACTCGGGGCTCAATCCCAACTGCCCCAGAGTAGGACGTTTAGTTTTTTTCTCGTGCCCACAAATCTTGTTGAAAATGTTCTTGTGCTTTGCAGGAACAGTACGTGTTCGTCCACGACGCCATCTTGGAGGCGTGTCTGTGCGGCAACACGGCCATCCCCGTGTGCGACTTCCGAGCCATCTACTACAACATCAGCAGACTGGATCCGCAGACCAACTCCAGCCAGATCAAAGACGAGTTCCAGGTGAGGTCCAGAGGTCATCGCCGGGGAAGGAGGAGAACAGTACCTCTCTTGTTGCCACGGCGACCCTGCATCGCCGCTGTTCACGTTGACATTGTTTGGCTTTTACGTTTGGGTTAAAAGCGCATTGCTGCTCACACCTGTAGGGGGTGCTGTGTTGAGCGGGACGATCTACTGGACTGGGTATCCCCAAATCCCATTTGTTTTCAATTCTATTTATTTATGAAATAAATGAATAGTATACATATTTTTTTATTTTTAATTCAACATATTAATTTTAATTTAGTTGTATTTTTGTTATTTATTTTTAAGCCACCAACCCGATTCTTTTGTTTATTGCGCAAGTTCTAGTTGTAATTGCAGTTATTGTCATATAAATGAGAAATTTTTATTCTTGCTATTTTATGTTCACTTAAAATTAAAATGATCGGCATGACTATTTTTAAGAACGATGAGTTAAATGAACGTCTTTGTAGTGGCTGTGGAGTGAAGGTGTATATTTCAGTTTTGGCTATAAATAGTTTTCCTTCAATAACCCCATTTTTGAAACGCCCACAAAAATGACACGGACTATTTTTGGGGCCGTGCCCTTGTACTTTGTGTACATTGTTGCGTATATTTCCTTACAGACTTGCTTTTTCACCAGACCCTAAACATAGTGACCCCCAGAGTGCGCCCCGAGGACTGCAGTGTAGGTTTGCTGCCCAGGAACCACGACAAGAACCGCAGCATGGACGTTCTCTCGGCGGACCGCTGCCTGCCTTTCCTCATCTCTGTGGACGGCGAGAGCTCCAACTACATCAACGCAGCTTTGATGGACGTAAGGATGGACGCAGCTAGCGTGCGTGCGTGAGTGTGTGTGTGCACGCGCTTGCTCATGCACGCTCCACCTTGACTCCCAAACAGAGCCACAAACAGCCGGCGGCCTTCATCGTTACCCAGCATCCTTTGCCAAACACCATGGGCGACTTCTGGAGGCTGGTGTTTGACTACAACTGCTCGTCCATCGTCATGCTCAACGAGATGGACGCCGCGCAGGTCCCACACACACACACACACACACTTCCTGCTTTCGGCCTTCTGCTGCTCCTCGCCAACTTTAGCAAGAAAAGAGCCATTCGGGCCCAAGTCCAATCCTGGCCGTTATTTCCTGCCTTGAGTCTGGAAAAAGATGTCGGTTTTTAGTCTTTGTTTTGCTTCTTGGATATTTCGACATTATGCTACTAAAATGGCGTTAAAATGACAACCTTTTCTTGTTCAATTACTTTTTTCTCTCAATATTTGAAAAATGAGTGCTGAGGGTTTTTTTCCCCCTAAATAAAAAAAAAACGCAATTTATTTATGATCAAAATGATTTTTAATGTGTATTTTTTGAAGTCATTGCTTTGGTTCTTCATCTACGTAAATGATATGATTTTTTATATGTTTTTGTATATTTTTGGAAAATCTTCTCCATTTTTGCTGTTGTTTTTATTTCCTAAATGTACATAAATGCAATTGATTCCTTTTCAAAACAATTTATTTTTCAAATGTGACCTTTTTTTCATATTTTATGCCAACTTCTTTACATAATATTTTGAGGTTAGCTTGTAAAATTACAACCTCTTCTTGTTAATTCCGTTTTTTTCCTCTTTAATGTTTTGACTTTAATCTTGTACAATTACTGCTGATTTGTCCATTTTTGGTGTTGCTTATTTTCCAAACGTCCATACAATTGAATCATTTTCAAAACCATATATTCTCCAAATCTGACCTTTTTGAATCACTGCTAAGATTCCTATTATGTTTGATGCTACTAAAAGTGTAATCAAATTAACGGATAAATACTACATTAAACAATGCAAATATTTCTATAGTTTTACTACGGTACATGCAGTACATGTACCGTGTAATAGTAAATGCGTTTTTCCTGTCTCCAGACTTTACTGTGTGCAAGGACGGTCCTGAAAGTCCACAGACACGGCCCAACACAAATCCTGATAGAAAGCCTCCAATTGATCCAAGAGTCATGCTCGCTGTAATTCTCGTGCGTAGTGAATGAGAGCCGGAACCTTGCGCACAAGAAAGCCCGGAGATATTCCACCACCGCAGTGAAATGTGCTTCTGTGCATGACAGGGCGTGACTAATACCCGACTCCCCCCCAGTTATGCATGCAGTACTGGCCGGAGAAAAGCTCCTGCTGCTACGGACCCGTTCAGGTGGAATTCATCTCGGCCGACATCGACGACGACATCATCAACCGCATCTTCAGGATCTGCAACATGGCCCGGGTACGCCGGCTGTCCTTTGCTGCCTTTGTTAAATCATTGTCGCGCGGCCGAGCCGGTCTCTGGAGGACGCCCCCCTCGTCTCATTGTCCGTGCGATCAATAAAGCTGGCACTCTAGCGGCGCCCTGTAGTCGGCGGGCGCCGCTGTGGCCTCGTCTGCCTGGCTCCCGGCCCCCCCGGCCCGCTCTCACTTTGGCTGGTCGCGCACATCGCCGGCTGAGCGTGAAATAGTTGGAATCATGGCCGCCACGCCGGCGGGTGCGGAGAGGGAGGCTCCCTGCCATCCCCACAGGAAGCGTTAGGAAAGTTTGTCTTCCCGCGTCTGCCTTTTTCCTATTTGGGGGCGAGGGATGCCACGCGCCTCGGGGCCCGGTGGAGCAAAAGGTGGCATGAAATTGAATGAAAGCTTCCCAAGGAAGAACATGGAAAATGACTCATTTCAGTCAACGGCGGGCAGAACCTTTTCCTGTGGCGTCACTTTCTAGCCGCAAAGCCCCGCCCTCACTGCGATGACTACACCACTTTCTGTGCTTTCTTATTTCAGGCCGTGTGACAACAATCCATTGATAATCGATTGCTTCAGCTACCACGTTTGTTAACACCTCTTCTGTCAAAACAGACTAAACAAACACGTTTCCTTGTTTCCTGCATATATCCAACATGTACATAAATAACAATACCATGGAAATATTGATAGACATGTTTTTAAACAACGCTAAACAAATGTAGTGTGCTGAATGTGGCCCCGGGGCCTTGAGTTTGATACCGGTGTTCTGTTTGGCACTCACAAATGAATGCAAATAATCATACTTGGGTTCCACAATTTCCACGCAGTGTCCTCATGAAACGACACCGCTGTCGGAAATAGTCCAAAATGTCCCAATCCACTCGGTTCTCGTATTGTTATGGTTGCACATGACTTACAGACACGGAGTCAAGCGTATTAGAAAGTATTCCTTAACAGAAAGACGTTATTTGGAACGTTCAGCAGGCATGCGTTGGTCTTTTGGACCGTGCGGTTCTTTTCATTTTCCAGGCGACGGATGAAGGATGTTTGGCCTTTGTAACGTCCGCCTGGTCTCTCCTCAGCCACAGGACGGCTATCGTCTGGTGCAGCACTTCCAGTTCATCGGTTGGCCGGCCTACAGGGACACGCCCCTCTCCAAGCGCTCCATCCTGCAGCTGGTCAGGCGGCTGGCCAAGTGGCAGGAGCAGTACGATGGCGGAGACGGGAGGACGGTCGTGCACTGCCTGTAAGTCCCGGTGGAACGGTGAAGGTGACGTGGAACTAGTACTGGGCGCCGCTTAACTTGCTGGTCCCCATTTTGTCACATTTATGGCAGGACTTCCTTAATGTCTGCCCGTGTCTGAGGGATAATAGTTAGCTTTCCAAAGAAGCCAAAGCCGTACTTGTTCAAGTTACTTTGCTATGACCTTTTTTAGGCAACTTAGCCAACACGCTGCGGGATGCTGAGAAGAGTTTTATTTTGTAGAAGGTTTGGCACCCGATCGTGCACTTGGAGACCTTCGGGCTTGCGCGTGCGTGGCCTGTAGAGCGACTGAATGACAACATGAAAATCCAAACAAAGCCATTATGAGTGTCAGGTGACCTCAAGCTAAGACTTTTCTTCACCAGCGCATTGAAAGGTAAAGGACGGGAATCGGGAGATTGAAGCTTTGAATCTTCTTCGAGACATTTCTGTGTGGAGTTTGCGAGGTCTACTCCGCCTGCAGGCTTCCAGGGTGTGGACTCCTGTCTGCCTGTCTATAAATAAACAAAGAATTGGACCTCCATTAGGGGGCTATAATTGTCTCTTGTGGACTTTGCATAAAGTTGCAAGCAGCATTGAAGGGGCCGTCCGTTGCTATGCAACCAGGAGGTCCACACTAGTTCATCCCCGTGCATGTGGGGCCTTTTTTGTTTGTTTCCGGCCACATCCCCCAGTTCTCAACCCTATCAAACTATTGCAGCATCAAAACTTTCAAGCTAACCCTTTTCTACATCCCAAATAGTCCCACTTTTCTGTACGGCATTTCAGTTCAGCTTCCGCATTCACACGCAATTTCCACACAAATGACCTTCTCCGGTTATCTGGGTCATATTCATTCACTTACCAGGACGTGCTTATTTCCAGCTTATCTTGAAAGGAGCCTTTGAGGCTAAAAGCTAGCAGGTGAAACAAAGCGAGCCGGTCTGTTGGTTGGGCGTGTGCGCGTTGGTGAAGAAAGCATGGCAACCCGATAGCTTCGGTTTGTTTTTGGACATTCAGAGCCGACAGTAGTCACACATCGTCTGCAGTTTGGTTGGCGCGCTCACAGAAAAGGAGAGGACTCTTTGCCTCTCCCAAATTGCTTTGAAGGCTTTCCTAATAATGTGTTGAAAGTGTTCTCACCTCCAGCGCCACCGCAGAGAATTCTGAGATGCTGCTTCTCTGCTTTCAAGATCTCTGTTGGATTTAGAACCAGTACATTTCGGACCGGATGGTTTAATAACAAACCTCTCCTCTCTGCAGCACGGGCGGCGGGCGTTCCGGAACCTTCTGTGCCATCTGCAGCATCAACGAGATGATCCAGCAGCAGAACATCGTGGACGTGTTCCACACCGTCAAAACCCTGAGGAACAACAAGACCAACATGGTGGAGACCATGGTGAGGGGGGGTTCCAAAACGGCAACAAAAGCAAAGAGTCATTTTCAGGTGATGCATTAAAAATGTTTCTCTCTTGCCAGGAACAATACAAGTTCTGCTACGAGGTGGCTCTGGAGGCCCTCAGCTCCTTCTGATCGCCGGTGTGCCATCAACAAAACACAAACAGAAGCTCCGCGGTGACGGGCGCCAAGCTGTCGGCGTCCGTCACGTTGAAGGACTTGTACAAAAGGAAGAGCAGAAGTTTGGAAAGCTTAGTGTGGCTGCAGGCCGTCATGTGATCATCGTACACTTTTTACATCCTCCTACGCCTTGAATGTCGTCTCCTCGACATGCCGGATGCACACCTGCACGCGCCGCCCGTGGCCTTGACTCCGCCCCCCGCCCGCATGCAAACCCCGCCTGGCTAAACCCGGGCACCCTTGCGGGTCAGGATGGGACGAGAACAGAGCGAGCGAAATAAGTTCGCTGAAGGGCGGAGCTTGACACACTGATGCTCACTGATTGGCCGGCAAAGATGAAAGAGGTTTTGGTGGAGACCGGAAGGGTGAGCGTGTTGGGCATGCTGGTGTGCATCCACCCGGGCTGTACATAAGACAACCACAAACAATCCTTCCCTTTCTTTGTCACCGTGTTGCGTTCTGTCTGCGTTCTTGGGCTTCAGCTGTGCTTGGGACGCGCACGGGAAAGAAGAACACGCCAAATGGGAGCAATGGTTTCTCGTATTAGTCCCCGGTTCATGTTGTGTGGCGGGCTCCCACGCCACCACTTTGTTCTCCTCACAAGGAGCGTCTCTTCGGTTGTTTTGTATGTGTCTGTACATGAAACTGCTTTATTTATTTATTGTTGGTTTTCTTTTCAATTTTGCAACATGCAACTTTTTTTGGAAGTGTTGATTCTTCTGCTGCTCCTTGGCCGGCTGCTGAGGCCTCCACTTGAGCTGCTTTTTTATTTTCTTTTGCTTTTCCTTGGTTTTCTGTCTTGAAGTTGTACGTTGGTTTGATGATTTGTCTTTAGATTGGCATTGGTTGTTTAGTTGCTTGAAATGTGGTTCAGAAGAAAATGAAATAAAGGGACCAAAAAGCTCAATGTTTGGTCTTCTGCTTCCGTGTGACGTCAGCCCTTCTCATTAGAATAGCATATCAGTTCCTCTTACGTGAAAGCCAGTTCTGGGTGTACCTAATATTATGTCACCCCTTCTCATTAGAATAGCATATCAGTTCCTCTTACGTCAAAGCAAGTTCTGGGTGTACCTAATATTATGTCACCACTTTTTGACGGTACGTAATGTTCTGGGTGTACCTAATATTATGTCCCCCCTTCTCATTAGAATAGCATATCAGTTCCTCTTACGTGAAAGCGAGTTCTGGGTGTACCTAATATTATGTC
>QODF01000199.1:782532-874722 GCA_024372805.1 Oostethus manadensis
TACAAAGACGATTTAAGCAGAAAATCAGCAAAAATTGGGATAAAAAAATGGAGTGATTTGATCGTAATAATGGTTTGTGTAAGACAAACCAGATTTCTGTCTTGAAATATGTAACTTCTTAGCAGAGCCTTGTGTTGCTTCACAAAATAGCAAAGTTGCATCCTTTCTTTTTTCGCCACGTGGCCCTTGCTGGAAAAAGTTAGCACACCCCTCCCGCGGTTGCCTTGGGAGAGTTCCTTCTCCGGGACTTCCCCTTCTGTGTACAGTACTTCCTGTGGTGGCTACTGCCCCATCAGCGTAGTACTACTGACACCTAGTGGCCATTGCGGAATACTACGTATCTTCTGAAGGCCTCGCATTGGGGTCTTACTGGTTTATGCTTAAAAATAGGCACATAAGCGGACTTGTGACTAAAACTGTACACATGCACAGAACACAGACCTTTTTATAAAAGTATGCTTCTGTGCCGTGGAGGGCTGGAATCGCCCCGCAGGCCAGCGGCCTCCGTTATCGCACCACTAAGTAGAGATACCAGACAATTTTCTCCTCGGTGCTCTTTGCTCGACGCGAAGGTTGCTGTGATTTAGCTCCTCGCCCGGGGAGGAACACGGTGCCACAGCCGGCTCGTCACAAAGCATCGGCTCACCTAAATGCCAAAGAGATTATTCTTCATCTCGGGGAGGAAAAAGCGGGCCAGACGACGGGGAAGAGAAGCCCGTGGGTGGAAGGGAGGACGGGGGGGTGTACAGGTAGTAGGGGTGGGGGGGGGCTGAGGAGGAGGCAAAGACAGAAGAGCTTAGGAGAAGATACAAGTAGATGATTAAAAGTGGAAGGTTTGCAGGCCGGAGTGCAGAGGAGATAAGAAGCTGCGAGCTAATCGAAGACGAGTCCAGATGATGAGTGCAAAGAAGAAGGGGTGGAGGAGGCGGCACATGAAAGCCTGCAGGTTGAGGCGCGGAGAGAAGATTCCACGATCCGCAGAGACCAACTTCTACTTCTTCATCATCATCATCAGCAGCTCCCCGGGCCTCAAAGACCGCCGGTTGTCTTCGTGCGTCCAGAAGGTCCATGGTAGCGTTGGGACAGGGATGGAAAGTGAAAGCTGAAGACGATGGAAGGGACCAGATGTTTCCACGGGTGAGGACCTCGTCTTGAGGTACGTCCCACTTCAAGGAGGCTTGGACGGAACCCGGCCTGGCTTCTAAAAAGAACAGCGGGGTAGGACAAGCCAGAAGTCTCAGACCGAGCACACGGATCAGCATATCAGGGACCGGGGGTAAACACATGCTCTAGCGCAGAGCTGGGGTTTGAGTTGACGTTTAAGTGGGTTAAATGGTTCCCAGTAAGTAAAGGATCCAGCTGGGATTCTGCTTCTAAACATTCCAGGAGTGACAAGTCAAGCGCCGTGTTCTACTGGGAGCTCTTTGAGATATACTGGTGCCTGACCGTGTTGTGCTTTACATGTCACAAGGAGGTACGTATACTCAATTCGAAATTGTACTGGTAACCAGTGCAGTGAGGCTAATTTGGGTGAGCTCATCTGGTGGTCCCAGTTAAGACTCACGCGGCAGAATTTTGGACTAACTGGAAAGATTTCTCAGCGCAGCCTATGAACAAGGCGTTACAAAAATCCAACCTGGAGCACAAAAGCATTTTGGGATTTTTGGTAAATGGAAAAATGCTGTTCCTGACACTTGGCCTATCTGGGAAGGTTCTGGCGGAAGACGCCAAGGTTTTTGTGGGGGGCAAGACCATCTAGGGCAGTAATACCGTTTGCAAGCCGGTCTCTGAGGTGCTGGGAAGCAAGCACTATGATATCCGTTTTATCTGAGTTTAGCAGTATAGAGTGTAAGGTCATCCAGCTCTTTATGTCTTAAAGACACGGCTGCAGTTGCGTGTCATCTGCGTAGCGCTGGAGGAGTGTTTTCTACGACGGGTCGTTATCACATAACATTTGCATCGGCCCATACAATACCTGCTCTGTACAATACTATATTGGGTAATAGAAGGTGGCTATAGGGGTGTTATTCAATGTCTAGAGGGCTCTAATAATGTTCAAGTGTATTTAAAAGGTCGTAAACAGGTTGTCTTGGTTCCACCTACAACAAGGTTCCATCGTGAATAACAGCACACGGGCGGCATGCTAACAGATAGACTCCGCCATGCAGTAGGACGCCGGAGCGGCAGCGCCGCAGCCGCCGACAGTGCGGCCAGCGTCTCGCAGTGTGTGTCCGTGCACGCTGGGCTGGTGTCAGACAGTCAAATATGCTGCTGTGGGGGAGCGAAGGGCGTCCAGCAGGGACAGCAGACATCATTATTCCAGGTAGAAACCTGACTTATCACCTCCTGCTTCCCGGCCGCGTGCTGGCTGCTCCATACTGACACACACACACACACACACGCACACACACACACTGCCTCATAATCACGCCGCTGGATGGAGCCGTGACCTTTTGACCCGCACATTTGCTGTGCACAAGCATGATAGCACGCAGGACACTCACACTGATATATAAATACGCACATTCAGACTGAAACATCCTTTAACCTGCACGGCAGCCATCATGTCTTCATGGGACCGCCCACGCTGCTTCCTGCCCCCGGGTTACGCTCATACGTGATAATAGCGGTGCAATATGACTAAGCAGATGAAATACTGTTATTAGTATATTTTTATTGCTACTTGGCAAACAAGTTACCAGCAGGTGCAGTAGATTCTCAGAAAACAAACAAGAGCCAGCATTCATGACATGCACGCTCTTAAGGCTGTGCAATTGGCCAATTAGGTGAAAGGGGCGTGTTTACAAAATAGCAGTGTGGCATCCAATCTGTGATCAATTTTGGTGTGAGCCTATTTAAGGATGAAAGCAGCGCTTGTTCAACATCACTTCTCTGTGAAAGCCGGAGGAAAATGGGACGTTGTTCAGAAGAACAGCGTACTTTGATGAAAAAGTTGATTGGAGGGGTGCAAAAATTGTTTGGCTGTTCAGCTAAAATGATCTCCAATGCCTTAAAATGGAGAGCAAAACCAGAAAAGGGAAGACAACTATCAAAATGGATGGAAGAATAACCAGAATGGCAAAGACTCAGCCAATGATCAGCTCCAGCATGATCAAAGACAGTCTGGAGTTACCTGTAAGTACTGTGACAGGTAGAAGATGTCTGTGTGAAGCTAATCTATTTACAAGAACCCCCCCCAAAGTCCCTCTGTTAAAAAAGAGAAATGGAGCAACATTTTGTGGACTTATGAGAGTAAAATTGTTCTTTTTGGGTCCAAGGGCTGCAGACAGTTTGTGAGACGACCCCCCAAACTCTGAGTTCTAGCCACAGTACACAGTGAAGACAATTCAGCAATGAAAGTAACACGAGTACATCTAAAAACGTGCACTCTGGTAGCGGTCAGGTTCGCCTCAGCTCGTCGCCACGGCAACCGCTCCCGCCGCAATCACTCGATCCCTCTCGCCGGCACGTGGACAATCGCACCAATCATTTGAACTCAAATGTTTCCCTTCCACCCCGTGGCTCGGCTCGGCCTGACACGCTAATCGCATCGGCGAACCGCTCCATGGCGCAGACGGACGGTCGGATCCCTCCTCCTCTAAAAGGAATTAGAGATGATTGTTGTGGGCGCCAAAGTTCTCCGCGCAGGACTCACCGCAGGTTTTGCCTGACGTATTCAGGCGCAGAGTCAAAGGTGTGGCTGAACCTCCTTTAGTTCTGGTGAGAGTCACGAACGTGAAATGGAAATGGAAGCCTCGTCTTCCCTGCGCCAAAACGTCCTCAAACGTTTCCTTCGGCTGCGTTCATCTGCGGAGTCCTCCAACAAGCCCAGTTGATCATTGACTCATGGTATTGGTGCAGAGTTGCACGCTACTGCTACTCGGATTGGGTCACGTAGCCTGCGGCACCACCAGCGTGATTTTTATTGGGAATTGATTCGGGCTGACGTGCTTTACTGGTCCTGCACGTCATCTTACTGGACTCTTGCTCAGGATTTTGGACTTGGAGAGAAGCGCTGCCGCCAACAACAAAGGAAGACAACATCGAGCATTCCCCGTGGGAAAAATATCCAAACCCATCCAAAGTGGGGATCCACGGCGCCTCAAAACTGATTAAGTTCCGCCTCGGCTGTTCTTTAAATTACAATAAGATCTCACTTTACCTCTCTTTTCCTGTACCGGACCGTCGTGGTGAAGAGAGAGCTGAGCCGGAAGGCAAAGCTCTCTGTTTACCGATGGATCTACGTTCCCACACTCACCTATGGTCATGAGTTATGGGTCATGACCGAAAGAACGAGATGGCGGATACAAGCGGCGGAAATGAGTTTCCTCCGTAGGGTGGCTGGACTCACCCTAAGAGCTAGGGTGAGGAGCTCGGCCATCCGGGAGGAGCTCAGAGTAGAGCCGCTGCTCCTTCACATGGAGAGGAGCCAGTTGAGGTGGCTCGGGCATCTAGTCCGGATGCCTCCCGGGGGCTTCCCTGGTGAGGTATTTCGGGCACGCCCAGTCGGGAGAAGGCCCCCGGGAAGACCTAGGACACGCTGGAGGGACTATGTCTCACAGCTGGCCTGGGAACGCCTTGGTGTCCTCCCGATGGAGCTGGAAGAGGTCGCCGGGGACCGTGAAGTCTGGACTTCCCTACTGAAACTGCTGCCCCCGCAACCCGGACCCAGATAAAATGGATGGATGGATGGAAGACCTCATTTTAAATAAGTCATTGCAATTATTACGTAGTTTCAAATAAATTCATTTGAATTTATATCATACTGTATTTATTTTGGTTTTGAAAATGTGATTTAAATAATCATTTTTTTTATTTTGGAAAAAAAAAAGAATTAAAGTAATTAACTTAAAACTCATTAAATGAATAAAAGATCAAGCAAGTCTTATGATAAATAGAATGTAATTATTACTTGATTGATGAAAAAAGGAAATCGTTGGGCGTACAGTAGAATACAGAATTAGGTCTCTCTCTTCACAAAAGCTAAACAAGTCCTCGTGTGGACACAATATAATGAAGAATTTCTTCAGCTAAATGGGCAGTAAAACATCATCCCTGCAGATTCACACGCATGTGACCATCGGCGCTGGCTGGGCTCGGCCCGTGGGTCGTACCGGGCCCGGGTCTGCCTTCTTTGAGGAGATAAGGGCTCCTCTTCTTCCTCACCACATCTTTGCATCATCTCCAGCGTTTCATGAGCCCCCACCTCCACATTCGGCTCCCAATCAAGCCCAACCTTCCTCCCACTTCCTGCCCGTTGAGACGAGGAGCATTTAAAATGTCAATTAGGAGCTAATTCAATTAAGGGCGCAATGTGATCCAGGCATTTGCTCCTCTCGCCTCCAGCCGTGGATAAACGCGTCTGGCTGCGCACAGCGAAAGATGCTCAGCTGCTGCACAAAGCGCCTTCTCTTCAGGGAGGCGGGGGTGGCAGGACGAGGTCAGCGTCTCCTCGGTGGAGCGAAGAGGGAAAGGGAAGCAAAGAAGCAGCAAAATGAAATGGAAAGGACGGGAGGGACGGGTGTCCAAGGTGCAGCCCGGGGGCCCAAGCGCACGCACGTGTTTTACATTTCACGCCAATATTTTGCCTCCATTCTCTGGCTGGAGTACGACGTGGCGAACATCTTGTGGCGTTTCTCACCTTCTATATCAAAATGCTACCACTTGCAACTTTCCTTCCGTCCATTGTGGCTTATTTTCAAAATAAAAGCAGAGACAGGGGATGGGGTTGGGGGGGCGGATTTGTTTGAGTGGCGTCTGTGCAGCCTCTCATGTTTCCTTACGTGACCCGCGCTGGAAAAAGGTTTGGACCCCCCCGTGCTGCTAAGGAGGGGGAGGACAAAACGAAGAAGGAAATGAAAGGTGTGGAGGTGATGGCAGGATGTGGGGGGGGTCAGGGGGTGAAGATGAAGAGAGTTGCTGCTGCTAAATGGACTATTGATTGAGAGGAGATGAGATTTTCCAAGTAAACACATAACCAAACTGTGTGTGTGTGTGTGTGTGTGTGTGTGTGCGTGCGTGCTCATGGTGATTTAATACAACTTCAGTCAGCAACAAGCCTGGGGCTCAAAGGTCGTCGTCTAGCGTGGAAAGATGGCGACAGTTGCAGGTCACATGACCTCTGCAGAAGTCATCAGGGTCGATAGCTTCTTTTGTCATAAATATTAGGGAAAGTATGCACGTATGTGTCGGGGCGGTTGGTCGACAACATTTGTGATTGCGATTAATCACATTTTTTTGTCCGTAGTTTCCTCACAATTAATCACATTTAATCACAAGTAAAAATATTAAGTAGGGATGTAAATCTACTCGTGGTAAAAAAAAATTAAAAATGTAACTACATCAAAATTTTTGTAAAGGGATATTAATATGCCAGAGCCTATCCCAGCTGACTTCAGACGAGAGGCGGGATACACCCTGGACTGGTCGCCTGCCAATCAAGCATTCACTCTCACATTCACACTCTATTGGACAATTTAGAGCGGCCAATGAAGCTAACATGCATGTTTTTGGAATGTGGGAGGAAAGCGGAGTACCCGGAGAAAACCCACACACGCACGGGGAGAACATGCAAACTCCACACAGAGATGCCCAACGGAGATTCCAACCCTCAACCTCCTGACTGTGAGGCCAACATGCTACCCATTCATCCACCGTGTGTAAGCAGAACCACGGCTTTACAGTACATCAAATACCAAGCCAGTTTAGCCAGTTTAGTTTACACAGTTCAGGTACAAATACAAAGCACTTATGTGACTTCATGCTGGGCATTGGTTCCCAAACACAGCATTTCATAGCAACAGTCAAATATGGTGGTGGTAGTGTGATGGTCTGGGCTTGTTTTGCTGCTTCAGGACCTGGAAGGCTGGCTGGGATAGATGGAAGCAGGAATTCTACTGTCTAGCAAAAAATCCTGAAGGAGAACGTCCGGCCATCTGTTGGTGACCTCTGGCTGAAAGCAACTTGGGTTCCCGCAAGCAGGACAATGACCCAAAGCACACCGGCAAGTCCACCTCTAAAGGGCTGAAGAAAAACCAAATGAAGACTTTGGAGACAAAGTCTTGACCTGAATACTATTAAGCTTCTGTGGCATGACCTTAAAAGGACGCTTCAGGCTGGAAAAGTGCCCACTGTGGCTGAATTGCAACAATTTGGCAAAGATGAGTGGGCCAAAATACCCACAGCAGGTTATGGCAAACTCTTGATTGCAGTTGTTCCCTCAATAATAAAAACTGTATTTTATGTTCAGTTGTGTTGTCAGTGACTAATATTTACATTTGTTTGATGTTCTGAAACATTTAAATGTGACAAAGAGATTTTCACACCACTTTATATAATATATAATTGTGCTCTATTATTTGTCTCTCTTCATAAAATACTGCAAAATGGGTATGGGTTGTGATGGGGAATTTTACCGTCAACCTATAACGTAGGTAAAACAATATCTTATTACATGAATTACTTTGTATCTGAGCGCTGTCTTTATTTCAGGCGTTCTCTTTTCTTGAGAATCATATTTTTTCCACAACGGGGTTCAGACAAGGGTGATTAATCATGATTAATCAGAAAACTGTGATCAATTTGCCATGACGAGATTCAGTTAGGAGAAATAAATCGGCCTGCCATGACAAACGGTACTGTGGTATATTTCCTTCAGGGAGTGAAGCAGCAAAGTGCCGTTGATTTAAGGCAGCAAACCACAGCTCGGGTCTTTCTGCTCGGGCTTGGCCGGTGGCCTGAAGGTCGGAAGATCGATACCCGCTGTGGGCCGGAAGAGACAGCAAAAGCTCACATAGGAACCAAAATATGGACTGATGGTAATTTTACCACCGTCTAAGAATCTAATAGCTTTGTCGCTTGTTTTCCTTGTCTTTTTAAATCGTCTTTGTAAATTTTCTTCTCGTGATATTACCACTTAGTTAATATATTATATAACAATATCCAATATTACGACTTTTCCTCAACCTAATTTCCACCAAATTACCTTTATTTTGTTTCTTTTTTGTCATATTATTACAACTCAAATCATTTTTTTTTTCTACTTCCCATATCTGATGTTTTCTTTAAATTTTCCAATATTTCAGGTTTCTGCCTGTCATTTTTTTGACTTTAGTCCAATAATATTGCAGCTTTTCCCCAACTCAACTTTCCTTTATTTTTTTGTTTCCCATTATATTATGTTTGCAATAGCTTGTAGCCAATGTTATGGCTTCATTTAAATTGTGATGGAATATTTTGACTTTATTCTTGTAAAATCCCAGCTGTTTTTCCCATTTCTGTTGTTTTTGTAACATTTTCCATATATTTCTACATTATATATACATATTTTTTTCCATATATATTTTTTTTGTCATAATTATGATTCTTTTCGCAACCCAATTTTCCAAAAGGACACCTTGATTTGTTGTTTTCTTTGTTTCTCAAAATATTCCAACAGTAAAAAAAAACAATCGGAGTTGTGCAACACTAAAAATACTGGGAAACACACAATAGAGGCATCGCCCTATCTCATACCAGCATACCTTTCACTTTCCAGGCACACAAGCATACGTTTCACTTTCCAGGCACACAAGCATAAGTTTCACTTTCCAGGCACACAAGCATACCCTACACGTTCCAGGCACACAAGCATAAGTTTCACTTTCCAGGCACACAAGCATACCCTACACGTTCCAGGCACACAAGCATAAGTTTCACTTTCCAGGCACACAAGCATACCTTTCACTTTCCAGGCACACAAGCATACGTTTCACTTTCCAGGCACACAAGCATAAGTTTCACTTTCCAGGCACACAAGCATAAGTTTCACTTTCCAGGCACACAAGCATACCCTACACGTTCCAGGCACACAAGCATAAGTTTCACTTTCCAGGCACACAAGCATACCTTTCACTTTACAGGCACACAAGCATACGTTTCACTTTCCAGGCACACAAGCATAAGTTTCACTTTCCAGGCACACAAGCATAAGTTTCACTTTCCAGGCACACAAGCATACCCTACACGTTCCAGGCACACAAGCATAAGTTTCACTTTCCAGGCACACAAGCATACCTTTCACTTTACAGGCACACAAGCATAAGTTTCACTTTACAGGCACACAAGCATAAGTTTCACTTTCCAGAAACACAAGCATACCCTACACTTTACCGGCACACAAGCATAAGTTTCACTTGTCAGGCACACAAGCTTAAGTTTCACTCTACAGCAACTGCTACATAGACACCGCGCCTGTACCCCACCCACCCAAAAAACATCCTTGTCACAAAAGCAACGCTCTCATGATGACTCACTCAAGCCTAAAATCCTTTCTTAAAAAAGGAGAAGGAAAATGTGTGAAAGCGAGTGACATGATTGGAAATGTGTCTCTGTGACTACATCGACTATGGAAGTAAAGAACCTTCAGAAGGCAAACACCTTCTCTTCTATCGCTCATATGTGTGTGCGTTTAGCCACGCGAGTGTGTGTGTGTGTGCGAAAAGAGCGGCGCCCAACGATTTATTTCCTGTTTAATCAGGTTTGGCAGAGCGCTGTGAGCTCAGCGTCAAGGTGTATTTATGGTGTGTGTGTGTATGAACGTCTTAGAGGAAGTATTTATAGCTTGTGGTCCAATCTGTGCTCCATCCAGCTGCAGTGAGGAGATAGTGCTTTCTAACTCAACACAGATCGCTCATGCCAACATATTTCACACACACACACACACACACTCTCAGGTGCAAACCAAACACGCCAGCAGGCTGATGCACAAACATCACACATCGCCACTCGGTGGACCTCACTCTAAAGTTGGAAAGTGTGCTGTTGAAAATATCATTTCTTACAACTCCAAATAAGTTCTTTGACCAAAACAACTGCGATGTCAGTTTCAGGTTGGATGATATTGCACTGCGTTGGATTGATTGTTGATTTCAAGCCACACAAAATAACCAGTCCAATATGCATTATTATTATTATTATTATATGAGTTATACCATGGACATACCTTATCAATACTAAAGTACATTACTCATTATGACACCATCATCATATGTCAACACACATGTCATGTATTATAGCTCATTATTGGAATTACTGTACAGTACATATACCTTTTGTGCATATGAGAGAATTTTGATCAATAGTCATCATGGTTATTACTGTTGATGATAATAATAATTAGTTTGGATAGAACATGTTAGCAGTTGCCAAGAGCTTTGCAGATGTGTTGCCAAAGAGGGGCTGGGCTCTAGCAACACCACCCCTCTTGGCCAGGTGTCCTACGCTGTGCATCAAAAGGGACAAGATCTTGGAGGCCTGCTGCGAGAAGGTGGATGATCTGCAGCCGAGCCTCCACTTGTCTGCCCTGATGTGATGATTGTTCTACACGAGTGTCCTACGCTGTGCATCAAAAGAGACAAGATCTTGGAGGCCTGCTGCGAGAAGGTCTTGGAACTTGGTCAGGTCGGCTGATAATGCAGTGCATGTCCCTCACCACCTCACCTCAGCGCTCTTTGAATTTAGCATGACTGTTTTGTGGTTGACTACAGCCTGTTATTAGTAAACATATACTGTATAAACAAGCCCATTTTGACATGTATGGCCTAAATGAATGAGTGAAGTCATGTCTGGAGGTCTCTGGTAATGCTAAAAACCCCATTTAGAAGGTGGTAAACAAGTTGGCTCTGCCTTATGCATGTCTCGTTTGCTCTTAGGACGTCTACTCCTTTGGGTAATAGGTGTGTAAAAAATGTCTATACACAAATGTAATGTCCAGATGGGGATAATAATGTTAAAATTGGTATTTAGAAGGTCATAAATGGGTTTTCTACGCTCATAACCACGAAATATTCCGTTTACGTGGAAGGAATCCTACTTTGTCCAAATGCACTTATCCCAGTCAGGGCTGCAACCAATTAAGCAGGGATTACTGTGCAGGATTGCATGCTGTGCCCCACTTAACCCCAATTCTCTTCAATTGAATCCGTCTCACCGTACACGCACCACAATAAAAACAAAGACGCAAATCGGGACTTTTTTAAAAAATAGCTGCAAGGAAGACAAAACGTACCAAAGTGCTCTTCCATCCTCACCTGCCATTCCCGCTGAATGAATAATGCTAAAAAATCCAATTCATTTACAATCAGCCCACGTGTGTGTGTGTGTGTGTGTGTGCGTGTGTGTGACACTTTTCACCGCTGATTAGCAGACGTCATTAAACTACGAGATGTGCTCGGCTCCTCGTTAGCCTTTGATGCGTCTCCTTCATTAGCCGCCATCATGCAAGTGTGTTTGTTGATTCAGACGTGTGTGTGTGTGTGTGTGTGTGTGTGCGTGCGTGTCGTTAACTGGCTAATTCAGCGTGAAGCCTTCAATGCCCTCAGAATGTGTGATTCCTTAGGAATTAGAGAGAAAGGGAGTGATGAAGAGAATCAACAGCATCTCCACCCATCTATCCAAACGATCCATTTTTCCATGCATCCATCTGTAGTCTATCAATCCACCCAATCAATCCATCTTCCATCAATTTTCCACCCATTCATCTGTCATCTAGCCATCACAGTCATCCATTGATTTACTCATCGATCCAATCAATCCATCATCCACTCAACCCATCTGTCCGTCCAGCCACTCATCCATCCAATCCATCGATTTGTCTGTCCATCTGTTCATTCATCCATCCAATCCGTTTTCAAATCCAACCATCCACCATCCAATCCATTCATCAGTCATCCATCTATTTACTCATCTATCCAATGGGTCCATCATCTAGTCAACCCATCTGTCTATCCATCCCTCACCTATCTTTGTATCCACCACCTAGCCATCCATATAGCTACAAATCCATCCATCATCTTCCACGCATGTGTGCATGTAGAGTATGTACTGTATGTATTAAGCAGGCCATGTACCAAGTGGCTGTCATGTACTGTACGTGTTTCCGTGGTTTTGAATTCAGGACGACCTCACGGAGCTCGTCAATGAGGTCACGTCAGGGTCAGGCCTAATGGTGTAATCCCTTTGTCTTTTTAATCCAATAATCCCCTGCTGCGTTTAAATGATGGAGAGGTGCATGATCCCACATCAGAGCAAAGCATCTGGAGATTTTGGTAACGCTCACTTCATCCCTTGTCCCAAACATCTGATCTGCATGATCAGCCAACGCACAGGAACTCATGCACTAGACCTCGACCAAGCACTTGGTCACGGCGATGCTAGATTACGGTTTTTTCTGGAGGTGCACGTCAAACTGGGCGAGAAGTTTTGGAGGAGGAGCAGCAGGCTCGCGTGATGTTTCAATTCGCACACTTCCATACTTCTACTACTACCACGCATACTAAGAATAGGAAGTAGTAGTACACTATGCACACTGCGGGTAGTGCCTTTACCCAAATCCATGACTGTCATCCCAACATTTACACATCTCCTCTTCTTTGAATTGCAAACTCATATTTAAGGTGTTTTTTTCTATATATAAATCCAACGAGAAAAAGTTGTAATATTGAACGTCACTTTACTATCAGAAAGTTTAAATATTAAAGAAAAAATATTAAGTCTTAATGTTAAGAAACACACAAATTAAGTTGTAATTATTAATATAGTTTGTGCAAAAAATGTAATGTTACAAAAATAAAGTCCAAAAAAATGTACACAACAGCAACAACAACAGAACTTTACAAAATAAAGTCATGTTATATAAGTCATAAGAAAAGTCATATTTTAACAAGAGAAAATGGCCCAAAGGTGTAACATCAAGAGGAAAAATAATGTCATTTCTACTATAAAAATACACTTATTTGTTCTTATTTCCTGTTTGTTTGCACTTAAACGTTCCAGATCATCTAAGAAATGTAAATATTCCTCAACTCAACTCAACAACCGCAATCAAGCGTTTGCAGTAACCTGCAAAGAGCCCCCCTCATCTTTGCAGAATTGTTGTCATTCAGTCACAATGGAGGATTTTCCAGCACGAGGCGTTTTAAGGTGGCATTTAAGGTCATGCCACAGCATCTCAATTGGGTTCAGGTCAGGACTTTACCTCGGCCACTCCAAAGTCTTCATTTTCTTTTTCTTCAGCCGTTCAGAGGTGGACTTGCTGGTGTGTTTTGGATCATTGTCCTGCTGCAGAACCACATTCTGCAGAACCACAGGCAGGACATTCTCCTTAAGGATTTTTTGGTAGACAGCAGAATTCATGCTTCCGTTTATCACAGCAAGTCTTCCAGGTCCTGAAGCAGCAAAGCAGCACCAGACCCTCACACTGCCACCACCATGTTTTACTGGCGGTATGATGTTCTGTTTTCAAGAAGTTGTTGGGCAAAATTGAGATGAGGCTTAATATAAATAATTTTTGTTCAGCAGTGGTTTTAGTCATGGAACTCTCAGGCGGTTTTTGCCCAGTGTCTTTCTCATGGTGGAGTTATGAACACTGACCTTAACTCAGGCAAGTGAGTGCAGTTCTTTGGATGTAATTGTGGGGTCTTTTGTGACCTCTTGGATGAGTCATAGCTGCGCTCTCGGGGTGATTTTGGTTGGCCAGCCAGTCCTGGTAATGTTCACCACTGTGCCATACTTTCGCCATTGGTGGATAATGGCTCTCACTTCCCCAGACTGATAGGCGTCAGTTAATCCTGGTTAAGTTAGGATTTAACACGGGGGGGGGGGGGTAGTGACTTTTCCCACAGGGGCATGTAGGTCTGGATGTTTTTTTCTCACTTAATCTAAAAAGGGCTCATTCAAAAAGGGAGTTTTGTGTGGAATTGTGTTGTGTTTGGTGATCTGAAAGTGGCATCCCTTCACTTGTGGCATCGGGATGGAGAAAGGTTCGGCACAGGGAATAATGTCGGCGTCCCTCCCTCAGCGTTCGCGCAGCGTTTGCAATATGCTGACGACGGCTGCTGAAACTTCACCAACCAAAGTTGAGCTGTGACTTTGGAGAGGAAAAAAGAGACTTTTTGCCCAAGCAAAAAAAGCATCTTAAGAAAGCGATGAGTCATGGCTTGACTTTCATCCAGAGTTTCTTTTCAGCGCTCGTCAGCACAAACAGCAACAACATAAAACAATAGCGGCTCTGGCGGCGCCGCGACCCGCCCCAGGGGAGCGTGACATTCACACGAACAATCCCCGCGTGACGTCGGCGCACTTAAAGGGCTCCTGGCCTGAAAGGGGGACAGAGGCGGGCATTAGGAGCAGCACAAAGTGGATAATTGCGCCAACAAAGCCGGAGCATCCGGGGTGGAAAGCGATACGGAGCGAAAGGGAAAATCCTGGCTTAAGCTTTGTTGACACGGAGCTGCTGAGCATCTAATCTGTTAAGCGTGCGGCCATTGTCACTCTATTGGTGTCACTTCCCGCTCTTCAGCCCGGCCTTCTCCTCGGGCGCCGCCACAAAAGAGCTTAAGGCCGAGCGCTTCAAAAGGCCGCCCTGAGCCCCGAAGTCCGCCCCCGCCGCCATTACGGCGCGCCGCTAATGTTGAGCAAGCGAAGCGTCTGGACGCCGGGCTGACCCAAAAACACGCCCGCCCCGTTAAGCCCTCTTAACCTGATCCTTTTTTACTTTTATTGTCTCTCGGAATCTGTAATGCTTCCCTGTCTGTCTCTCGTCCATCGCACGTCCAATTCCGCTCGGAGGAAAAGCATTTAGTGACTTTGTCCCAAAAAACCAGCAGCAGGCTTACGTTGCAAAACCGCTGCCACCCACTGGCCACGGTGAGTATCGCTGCCGCTCAATTGGCGCTTTTCGGTATTCCCAGTCTGCAAGACCCGCCGTCGGTACCCGAGTCCTGGCTGCGGAGCGGAAGGGGAGAGACTGACTTGAAATGATGGCGGCTGAGGAGCGCACAAGAAAAAAGGTGATGATACCCTTTGGAGAATGTTGGATTCTCGCGTTCAACGATGCAAACGCGTCAGACAAGGAGGTTTGCACGTTTGGAAGTGAGCCCTGAAAGCAGTTTTGGACAGCTCTGCAGTTTTTATCACAGAGTTCCACGGACGTCGCACAACACGGCGCTTCCTTATATGGGCATCGTTGAGCAATGGCTCTCAGGAAATGTTTGTCCGGCTGTGAGGGAAAGCTGATTTTGTTTAGCAACACCAAGCAGGTCTATCCCCTAAGCTGCTGCTGAAGTCCAACGCCTTTCCACTGTTACTTGGTCAGGCTGTAAGTAACAACTTCTCACTGTCCTAACTGTGTTTATTTGGAGTAAGGAATGTGTGTAGCATTATGGAATGTGCATGCAATTTGAGACAGTGCCACTGAGGAAAAGACAGGAGGCAGAGCCGGAGGTAGCGGAGATGAAGATGCTGAGGTTCTCTTTGGGTGTGACCAGGATGGACAGGATCAGAAATGGTTTTGGAGATAAAGTCAGAGAGGCCAGACTGAGATGGTTGGGACATGTCCAGAGGAGAGAGAGTGAATATGTCGGTAGAAGGATGCTGAGTGTTGAGGCCTAGAGGAAGAGCAAAGAGGAGGTTTATGGATGTAGTGAAAGAGGACATGAAGGTAGTTGGTCCAAGAGAAGACAGGGTTAGACAGAGGCAATTGATTGGCTGCGGCGACCCCTGAAAGGACAAGCCCAAAGGCATAAGAAATGACTTTGTGCAGTTCCAAACTTGAATAATATCTGATCCTGCAACAACTTATTCCAAGCATTTATGGTTGTCAACATCAACATCCCCCAACAGAAGAGCAGTTTCAACGGGTTGTTCCTCTGCACAAAACTGGACGGTTAACGACCAAATGTTGGGATTTGTCCCGCCCATCAGACGCTAAACTTCTCTGGGTGTCTATGGGGCAGCGGGATTGGTCGGGATGCTTAGTTTCTGCATGATGATTGGATGATCTGTCTGAGGCGTAATCCCTTTTTTTGATTGACAGTGAAATGAGCGAATCAGCGTTCTTGAAGTAAAACCTCCAAACGACTAGCGTTGTGTTTGGCGACTGTCTTTTGTCATCCTGCAGTTTCTTTCGCCCAACAAGCAGCGGAAAAACTACGTACATTACAACAAAGACAAACATTAAATAAGCAAAATTGACATCTACCGGAAGGAAACACATTCATGAAGAATGAGCTTCCCCTCCTTAAACGTTTTTGTTTTCTGTCTCTAGAGGACGGGGTCGTTGCTTTGGGTTTCCCCGCTGGCTAATCACGTCGTCTAACAAGTGGGCGGGGTCTGCAGGCCTACGCGGGACGCGAGCAAACGCTACCAGCTTTGTGTTAAGTGGGAGCCATCCATCACACTCTGCGTAATGGATGGCTCGCTGAGGAAGACGCGCCCACCTTCGGCCCTTCAGGAGACCTTCGCTAATGAGTTTGCGTAGATTTGATTATATCATCGCTCTCTCGCTCGCTCTCCATCGCTCTCGTTCTATCCCGCCGAGGGCGACGCGGCACTTTAGGGACGGCCGACGTGTGCAAGAGGGACTGGAAGTGAGAAGAACTGGAGCGGAAAGGTGAATTGCGGGTATTTCCAGTGAGCTCGCGTCTGCCACAGCTCGCTTCTGTTAGCAGGAGATTGGGGAGCAACATTGCAATGATTGCTCAAATGTATGAATATGTTTACACTGAGGATCGAACCAGCAAGCGTAGGGTTGGGAGGCAACCGAACCCCGTCAGCCTGTAGATTGAGTGGAAGCGTACAGTAATGGCAAGTGTACAATTATTTCCACCAGTAGGGGGTGCCATTTCATTTGCCCTTTTTCAATGGGGAAAAAACTGACAATTCCAGCAAATGTACAAATTTGTTTTCAGCCATTGAGTAGCAGACAAGCAATGGGAAAATTTGGAATGTTGAAATGGAAAATGATTGCTGAAGTGTACCAATATCTCACAATTACACAGGGACTGAGGATAGAACCAGCAGGCATAAACAACAAGCAATCTGCCACCGTGATGACGCTAGATGTTTCGCTACTAGAAAACGTACAACCACTTTTCCACCAGTGGGGGACACCATTTTCTTTGCCCATTCGTTGCCAACGAGGAAATTGTACACAGAAAATTCGAGTGAATGTGGGAATTTTTGGAAAAATCCTGACATCAAACTGGCCCCATGATATTAGGGCGTTTGATTGTTATGAACTTCGCATTGTTTTACCCGTCAAGGTAAATCATTCATTTTACACTGGCCATTTTTATTGCAAGAAAGATCGTATTTGTCACTTTTAAAACGCGTTATTGATTTTCACTCAATGTACAGTTCCAGACCCGACTGCCATATTCATTTAAAAAATTATGAAAAAAAAGAAAACATTGAATGGAAAGAAAAATTGAATTGTGAGGGAGCGGATTGAACCGCAGTATTGCGAGGCACAACTGTAATATCCTATTATGCAATACATATAATGATATTTAAAGAAAATAATTATTATTACAGATAACATTGAAAACGAAATAAGAATACATTCACACATTTATATTAAAAAGTTCACCGTATTGTATTCAAAAACGATATTAAGCCAATTAAAACATACACACATGGAAATATTTTTTAAAATATGAAAACAAAATAAAATATCCTTTTTAGAAGATTCTTTTCGACATGCGTTATTTCCAGACCTTCACATAGAATGATCAGCTGGGAAAAGTCCCATGTTCTTCCAGCTATGTGGATGTGTATCGCAGTTACCATGGCAACACACGCTGGCTTATGAACTGGCAAACAAGGAGGTGGCTGGCGAGAACATAAGCCCGACCTTTCCTCATATGAAACGTTTGCTACTTTACATGTCAGCCATTTGCATTCCCCATCCGTGTGTGTGTGTGTGTGTGTGTGTGTGTGGAGGAGCACATTGTATCAAGAGCTTTCAGGAGAATGATACTCGGGGTGGAAAAGTTAATCCCAACTGCAAACACATTAGTCACACACACACACACACACACACACGCACACACACACGCCGCTGCTCAGGTGACTCATGATTGCCCCCTCCTGATCAACAGTAGTGTTTTCCTAACACTGCAGTGTGTATCCGTGTGTGTGTGTGTGTGCGTGTGTATGCGTGTATATGTGTGTGTGTGTGTGTGTGTGTAGGGCAAATGGGCCGGCCGGACAAGAACATGACACAAGGTGGGGATCAGATCACAGTCACAATTGGACTTTTTTCCCACGAGACCATCGAAGGCGATATCTCGGGGAACGTAGCACCTCCTGTGTTGAAAACGTCGCTTCCTCAACTCCCAAACCAAAACCTGAGCAGAGAGTGATGGACCTTCCACCCGTGTCTTTGAAGGGCTCCTTCCATGCCATTTTCCCCTGCTTGCCGGGTCCGGGTCGCGAGGGCAGCAGTCTGAGTAAGGAAGTCCAGTCTTCACGGTCCCAGGCCGCCTCGGATGACGGAGACGCAGGGAAGTTGTCAAAGTCAACTTCCCGAGAGCCGAGTGGGCCGGTAAAGGATGGAAAAGACTCGCCTGGGCTTGTTTGGTCTCGGTGCTGGCGACTGGATTTACTACGCGGCCCGTGACGCCTCCGCCGCCTTCCTGATATATGCTTTGTAATAAAATCCACGGGTCTCCAGAATTGCTGGCTCACTGATAAGCTCGGCGCTGAAAACTCTGTCGGATCAGGACAGGGGGCATTTTTCACAGCGACACCCATCCGTCTCGACGCCGAAGGCCAAATTTTTCTTGCTTCTCTTTCATTGATCACAGGGCGGGTGGGGCGGTTGGTGCGGGCCACAAGGCTGGGCTTTGGGTTTTTGGTACCAATCTCTGCTTTCTGAATGAAACCCAAACAGTTTGTGCTGCGTTTGTGCTGTTTTATGAATTTAAAATGACCGTTTGTGCTGTCATTCGTTCCGAGTCATTAAAGATTTACTTTTTGGGCTATTACAAAATCGGCCCCCCTGACATGCGCACAATAAAACCCAAATAGTCTCATTTGTTCCCTCTTTGTGCTGTTTTATGAAATAAAAATATCGATTGTGCTGTGTTAGCTTTTTAGTTAGTTTAACTGATTACAAAGTCAAGCTACTGTAAGTTCACCCAGCCCCTTATTTGCTCCAAATTCAACCAAAAAAGCCTCGTTTGTGCTGTTTTGTGCAAATAAAATGAATGTTTGTGCTGCTTTGTTTTTCACATATTACATTTTTTTTATAGAACAACCAAAGTTCACCTCGCCCGTCCATTAGCCCCAAACGAAACCAAAAGAATCCCATGCATTTGTGCTGCGTTTGCGATGCATTTGTGCAATTAAAATGAGGGTTTGCGCTAAGTGTCCAGTGATTACAGAACCAAGCGTCATCTGCCTCCCCAGTACGCTCAGAATGAAACCAAAAGAGTCCAGTTTTTTTCATCTTTGTTTGTGCAAAAACAAATATTATTGTTTAAAGAATTCTCCGGCGATGATGTCACTTCTTGCATGCTGATGTTGCTGCTGCTCGTCTGGTACGGTGTGGTGGGAAAACGTATAGTTTACAGAAATAACTTCAGTCACATGTTATTGGAGTCTGTATGCTGTCGGTGGGCCGAGTGGTACATTCCGGGACTTCATGTAAATTAAGCTCAGGTGATCATTCGTAGCATGGTTTGAATAGGCTCTCTCATGCTGCCTCCCTCGTAAGTACCAGTAGGTGGTCCTGAAACATCTTGACAAGAAGAGCTCATTGCGTTTACAATGTAATTCATTTGCAGGAAACCCACAGAAACAAGGCAGGAAAAGTCACAGAGTCTGGAAGATCTAGGAAGCGTTCCGTGCGGGTTATCGTGTGTAGCTGCTCCAAAGACCCAAGACCCTTGTATCGTATATTTCTGTTCTTGTAGTTTGAGATTGTTGGTCTGAATTCCTTTCATGGAACGAATTCCATCCATTTTCCAGAAGAATTGATTCCATCAGAAAAAGAACCAGAAGAATCGGTCATAACTAGGGATGTCCGATATCAATCGGCCCACCGATATGATCAGCCTGATATTGGCATCAAAATTTCATATCGGAACACATTGCCATCGGGTTTTTCCATTCCATTTTCTTCCGGGTCACCGAGGCAGCAGTTTCAGCAGGGAAGTCCAGACTTCCCGGTCTCTGGCCACCTCTTCCAGTTCAACCGGGAGGACACCAAGGCGTTCCCAGGCCAGCTATGAAACATAATTCCTCCAGCGTGTCCTTGGTCTTCCCTTGGACCTTCTCCCGCCTGGGTATACCCGGAACACTTCACCATCTGAACTGGATGCCCGAGCCACCTCAACTGGCTCCTCTCGATGTGAAGGAGCAGCGGCTCTACTCTGAGCTCCTCCATCTCTTAGGGTGAGTCCAGCCACCTTACGGAGGAAACATTTCAACCGCTTGTATCCGCCATCTCGTTCTTCCGGTCATGACCCATAAGTCATGATCATAGGTGAGGGTGGGAACATAGATGGATCGGTAAACAGAGAGCTTTGCCTTCCGGCTCAGCTCTCTCTTCACCACGATGGTCATTACTGCAGACGCTGCACCGAACTGCCTGTCAACCTCACGCCTCACTCGTGAACAAGACCCCGACATACTTGAAGTCCTCCACCTGGGGCAAAACCTCACTCCCGACCCGGGGATGCAATCCACCCGTTTCCGACTGACAACCACGGCTTTGGAATTGGCAGAGACAAGATCCTAAGGCCACCAACGGGTTTTTCCTATAATAAAAACTGTCATTAAGAATTGTTGGAAATAGGTCTATGGACTCCCGAACTGACCGTCTTTGTCACGGCCTGTGTTCCTTGCAATCGGAACCGGGCTTTGATGTTTTGAAACCACAGGCGTGGGTTGTGTTGCCGGCACAGATCCAGCATTACTGCAGACTTTCCAGCAAGAACAAATGTATTGTACTCAACATGCAATTTGAAGACAAGCACGCTTGCATGCTTCTTGGTCTGTACAGTACAGATTAATGACTAGATCACTTAGTATTTCAAATCGGGGCAGAAAATAAGCAGAACCACTGCTTTAAATCGAACACCAAGCCCATGTAGCCATCTTACACAGTCCTAGTACAAATGCAGAGCACTTACAGTATTAGACTTCATGTTGGGCATTGGTTCCCAAACTGTTTACAGTGGAGTAAGACCTTTGGCATGAAGCCCTGAACTTCCTACTCCTGCACACCTAATTGTATCCGTTATGTTGAAATAAATACATTTTAATAATAAACATTTGATATCATGCATTTTTCACATTAGCAATTCATTTTACTCAACACATCATTTTATAAGAAATTAATCTAAGACAACAACAAAAATCTGAAGAGCCACTTGGGAGCAAAAAAAGCCGAAATTTCCATCGCTTTCCCCATCACTACCTCGTTTCAAAGACAATACTCTTCCTTCTCAGTAACGTCAAAACAAAAGACAGCTTTCTAAAGAACACAAATGGAACAGGATAGCTTTAAACCACTAAAGATAATCACGATCAGGATGAAGCTCCAGAACAGCCAGACTTGTGCTCCCACCGTGGAACAGGCCAAAAGGTTTATACTCATATACTCATTCACTGGGGGACCCATTCAAAGTTTTTGCAATTTTCCGGACTGGCTGAGCTCCATTTCTTAAAGTTATGATGGCCACTGGTTTCTCTTGACTGGCTGATTGGTTCTTGCCATAATATGAACTCTAACAGTTGTCCAGTGGAGCTGTCTGCTGTGTATCAACCTGACTTCTGCACGCCCAATAGGTAATGTGAAAACCATTTCTGGTGACTACCTCAGGAAACTCATGGAGAGAACAACAAGACTTTGCAGCCATTCCATTTTCTTCCGCTTATCCGGGTCCGGGTCGCGGGGGAAGCAGTTTCAGTAGGGAAGTCCAGACTTCCCGGTCTCCGGCGACCTCTTCCAGCTCCACCGGGAGGACACCAGGGCGTTCCCCAGCCAGCTGTGAGACATAGTCCCTCCAGCGTGTCCTAGGTCTTCCCTCACCAGGGAGGCGCCCGGGAGGCATCCGGACTAGATGCCCGAGCCACCTCAACTGGCTCCTCTCGCTGTGAAGGAGCAGCGGCTCTACTCTGAGCTCCTCCCGGATGGCCGAGCTCCTCACCCTATCTCTTAGGGTGAGTCCAGCCACTCTACAGAGGAAACTCATTTCCGCCTCTTGTATCCGCAATCTCGTTCTTTCGGTCATGACCCATAACTCATGACCATAGGTGAGGGTGGGAACGTAGATCCATCGGTAAACAGAGAGCTTTGCCTTCCGACTCAGCTCTCTCTTCACCACGACGGTCCGGTACAGCAACCCCATTACTGCAGATGCTGCACCGATCCGTCTGTCGATCTCACGCTCCAACCTTCCCTCACTCGTGAACAAGAACCAGAACCCGAGATATTTGAACTCCTCCACCTAAGGGAAGACCCCACTCCCAACCCGGAGGGTACAGTCCACCTGTTTCCGACTGAGAACCATGGCCTCAGATTTGGAGGTGCTGAGTCTCATCCCAGAAGCTTCACACTCAGCTGCAAACCGCTCCAGTATGAGTCTTTGCAGACTTTGCAGCGCTACCAAAAAAGCGAAGAGTGGCTACTAAAACCTCAGCCATATTTGGAGTTATTCCACACTTTTTGGTTAAGAGCAATTTCATTCATAGTTTTGACAATGTCGCGAATGAATGACTGAAAATCATGAAAATAAAACGCAGTGAATGAGAAGGTGTGTTCAAACGTTTAGCTTGTACTGTATGTGATAAAATAATACATATTAAAACATAGACAGTGGCATGCAAACGTTTGGGCACCCCTGACAATTTTCAAAATAAATGATGAGTTGCTTGGATCAGCAATTTCAGGTAAAAATATCATATAGCAGACAAACACAGTCATATTTGAGAAGTGAAATGAAGTTTTTAGGATTTACAGAAAGTGTGCAATAAATATTTAAACTAAATTCAGCTTGCGCATACATTTGGGCACCCCAGCAGAAAAATTCTTCCTCACAATGAACTGTATGTTCCTCACAGTGGAAACTGACAGCTGGAATTTCTGAGCTAGCTTTTTGTATCCTTCCCCCAAACCATGATGTTGAACAATCTTTGTTTTCAGGTCATTTGACAGTTGCTCTGAGGCTCCCGTGTTGCCACACTTCAGAGGAGATGCAAAGAGGAGAACAACTCGCAGTTGGCCACCTTAAATACCCTTTCTCATGACTGGCACGGCCTGTGTATGTAGGTCAAGGGTCAAGTATGCACAGTATGCGTGTACTTCATATTCCGATAAAAGCCTTGAAATGCATTTCAGTTTATAACAAAAGTGAATAACGTATTTGAAATCAAAACAAAGTAGTCAGTGCCTCACCAGCCATGAGCCTCAGAGTACATTACTGGTATGTACAGTCATGACCAACAAATATGGGCATGCCTTCAGTTTTGTGATCCTTTGCAAAAATAGTGTTTTTGCAGTGCATGACAGAAAAGATTTACTGAAACATCAGCTTGATGATTTCATACGCAAGCTGGGTAGACTTGTTCAAGGCTAAATTGTCCCGAAATATTCATTTCCATTATTAGAGCGGCGATTGGCCACAGAGGTTTTGAAGTCCGGCCCCCGGATTACCAAGCATTTGGCGACGGAGGCAAGGAAAAACCAGTCCCGGCAAGCGGCGAAGAAAACCTTCAATGTTGTCTTGAAATCTGACTGGGAGCGTGCGTGCGGTAACAAAGATAGGACGGACACGGGATGATCTGCACGCAACTTACAACCACGCTTGGCATCAAGAAGCCCGGCCTCCCTTCAAAGCTCAACGCCTGGAACATTCCGTCGCCGGGAGGCGGTGTGTTCAGGGAGCCACGGCATGTCCGTGCAAGGTGCGTGTTATCGCTAGCTGTGGCAGGGCTGCGCCCGACAGATAAGAGAGGTGCTCTGCTGCCATGGCGACATCCCAAACTCGCGGCTCGGAGGAAGTTTGTTTGTCTTGTCGGGAATTTACAAAAGGATCAAGAATGGAAAAAAAGGCAGAGAAAGGTCACATTTACGTTTGGGTATTGGAAGCACACCAAATGCATTTTATTTTGGTCTGAATTACAGAAATGAGAAAAAGATGTTTGGTGATGCTTCCGAAGAACATTGCGTGTCAATTACAGCAGTTTTCTGTTTAGGAATGGAATGTAACGGAATTCCACAGAGGAGGCTTGATGGAAAAGACTCTCCCTTACTGATCCTTCCTTTAACAGGCCGCCCCGCCCTCACCAACCAGCTGAGGTATCAAACTGGTCGTGGGCTCTCAGACTGGGACCTGTGACTGTATCGCTTCCATATTACCCCCCGAGATGATTGACGGCTGGCCAAAAAACCCTCTCAGAAAGGCCACTAGCAATTTGCATACTGGTACTCTGATGGTACTTTTATGACACTGTTGTGATACTTTTACCGTACCGCCATGGTGCCGCCGTGGTACCATGACGCCATGGTACCGCCGTGGTGCCGCCATGGTACCGCCGTGGTGCCGCCATGGTACCGCCATGGTACCGCCATGGTGCCGCCATGGTACCATGACGCCGTGGTGCCGCCATGGTGCCGCCATGGTACCATGACGCCGTGGTGCCGCCATGGTGCCGCCGTGGTACCGCCACGGTACCGCCGTGGTACCACCGTGGTACCGCCATGGTACCGCCATGGTGCAATGGCCTGTTCCCAGCGAGGCCCACATGGTGACAAATGGAAGGATGCTCTGTCATGCAGGTGAAAAAGGCCATTCTAAAAGCATTTGAAATACTTTGCATATAAACCATATAGTAACATATTTACTGTATTTTTCTTTCTTCTTAAATAATCTTTGTACATTTTGTTGATGTAAAGTTATGACTTTACTCCCATAATACTGAAACATTCTCCACACCCTAATTTTCCAGATTTCATTGGTTTTGTTTGCTTCTCATGACGCGGCTTTTTCTTTAACTTGATTTCAATGTTATCCTTTCTTGTCTTGTTAGAATAAGACCTTTTTCTTTTCATAGTTTGACTTTATTTTTGGAAAAAACAGCTTTTTTTCCCTCATCCCTGCTGTTTTTTTTCAATTTTCCAATTTTTTCAACTTTCTTTCTTGCTAATTTTCTTCTTGTAATTAATAATATTTTATTAAATTATATATTATATACTTACTTCCCCCCAAACATTGCTACTTTATTTTCCATAATATTAAGGCTTTAAAAAAATATCTTTAATACTTCAACTATAAACTCAGATTATTAAACGTTTGCATTTCTCGACCAAACGCAGGACAGAAACCGACACTTTTTCACCTCTTAAATCGCAATCCGGTGATTTGTACTCTTACTAACGGAACGCCGTAAAGGGAGGCAAACAGCACTCTGCCTCAGCGCCAAACCCGTCGCCCTGCGCGTCCTCGTCCCCAACAAATGTTCAAATGTGGCACTTTCGGGAGATTTAGAAGAAGTTCATTTGTCGCTCGCTTACCGCGTCGGCCGCCGACGACCAGACGGCAACATCAATTAGCGGCTTTTAGCCTGGGGGGCCGCAGGGACCCCAACAATGGGCGGGCAGCGAGGGATTAGCGCATTTTCCGGATTAACTTTCTCCACGGCCCCCGTTGGGGGGTTGGGCGAATGCTGCATGTTGACCGGAGGCTACGAAGAAAGTAGCCCCCTAGATGGCTAATCACATGATCCCAGCCCATTACAGTAATCCTCGATCGAGAGCTTTTATTGACTGCTGTGGGCGGACGGCGAAGGGCAGACGAAGACAGCGAGAAGTAACAGCATCTGTAAGCTCTTCTTGCCCGCCGCTTCTTCTAAATGTCAGCGTGATGTTTTTTAATGCCCCTCGCGTCGGGCATGACAATGAGCTTCCTCTTGGTCTTGTTTACATTTCCGGCCGATTAAGACGTCGGCAGCGCCGTTTACAAGGAGCGCTGATTAGCGAGCACTTAAATGTCACTTTGGCGGAATCCACCGGCATCGCCTATTTAGATATGGGAGGGAACGCCGGCTGGCAACCTTACACCGCCGGACCGCTTCCCAGTCCCGGAAATATTCATGTGACTTTTTAGTATCACGAGAATCTTGGTATTCCCATTCCGGTTCTCAGGGTATCTAGGATTTGGTGCAAAAAAAGGACCCAAAAGTAAGGATCTCGGACAAAACTGAAACCAAAGACCGTGCGGGAAAACGTGCGGGCGTACTGGCACCGTGCGTGGGCACGCTACACACACACAAAGTCCGACACGTTCGGCACGGCCCACTTTCCCTCGTTTGGCACGGAATAGGTTCCGTTTCCACGCACAAACACACGCACCGGACCGCCGTGGTGACCGCTCTACCTTCCCACCCTCCCCTTTGGGTCAAGACCGGAACGACCGGCTAGGGGGAGGAGCTCAGAGTAGAGCCGCTGCTCCTTCTCGTGAAGAGGAGCCAGTTGAGGGGGGTCGCACATCCGCTCCGGACGCCTCCTGGACGCCTCCCGGGTTTTCTGGCCCCGGGCAAACCGGGAACACGCTGGCGGGATTATGTCTCACAGCTTCCCGGGGAATGTCTTGGGGTCCCCCGGTGGAGTTGGAAGAGGTGCCAGGGGACTGGGACGTGTGGCCTTCCTTAGGGAATGTGCTGCCCCGGCGACCCGGATAAGCGGAAGAAAATGGAATTACACACAAAGTGTGGCGCTCTTTTTAGACTCTACTGCCAAGCTTAGCACACCAGCAGCAGCGCTCCATTCCAACACACACACAGCACTTCCTCATGATCCACCAATCACAATTGAGATGCATTCATGAACAATGGAATTCGGAACATCAACTTTCCTGCTGCAAATTGCGTGGAATGTTTGGACTTCCGTCTCACTGCTGGTTCTGCTGCGATAATTCCGACAATTTGTAGTGGATTTTATTCCATTTATTAAAACATTGAAATGCTTATTCTGGTCAACTTGCTCGTCATCAAATTCCGTAGAAATTGTTTTTGGACTTTTCATGTTCTCCCCTTTTTTAGTACGGGTGGGGGCACCGCTTGGCACCGGTATCGGGTAATATGTAAACAATACGCAAAGCTCATCCTGGCAGGTTATCTTATTACCAGACCCACTCAACATAAGACTGGGAATAATGGCGTCGCGAGTACGACAATAAGCGTGAAATCTTTGTGCTGACGTGAAAAGCTGCTGCAGATTTTAGAGGATGAGGAAGGAGCTTCATCCCGCAGCTGGAAGCAGGCGGAGACAAGAGGAGGGGAAAAAGAGGGAATGATGCGCTTGTTTTGTGCGCGCCGCCGATTAGATGCAGACAGATGCCAACAATCACGGTGACGAATTGGGGAAAATCTGCCCGAGAGCTTCCTCTGTCTTTTCCACACACACACGCACACACACACACACACACACACACACACACACACACACGTGTCCCGTCTTGTCGTCTAATTCCCGTGAAACAACGGACACACACACGGCAGACATCGGCCTTGTCTCCTCGCTTCACGCACGCCACCGCCGCCGCGCCGTTTTGCTTCGTCCGCAACTTCTCGGCACGCTCTCACGGAATGATCCGTGCCACCAAATTAGAAATGGAAAGTGCTGGGATCTCCGTCTGTCCTACCTCCATATCTTCATTCTCTTCCAATAACACGACAGCTCCCTTCCGTGCTTTTGCTCTCGGCCTCCCGACCACCACGTGACTCCGGTTGCGGTTCGAATGCCACTCTGGCCATAAAATGGACTTGACCCGCTTGCCCTTTATCTACCAGTAGCGCTGGGTGCAATCATCCACCAATGCTATCCACCAACGCTAATGCAAGCACGAGGCTTTTTCGTACTTAAAACAGATTTAACAAGAAAAACTGTTAACGGTACCCAGTATGGGCGCCGTGTGTGCTGTGATGCACAATGCGTGCTATTTGATGTGGCTCGAAATAAAGAATCAATCACATAGAGGAAGAACATGTACAGGATGAAAGTCAAAGTAGTTGTAAAATGTAAAAATCAAAACGTTAAATCCTGACTTGGACGATGTAGAGGTGCTAAAAAGCTGTGCTGAAAGCCAAGAAGCCCGGCTGAAACATCACTCACCACTGACTCGTCACCAATTCACGTCATGTCATGCCGCTAAGGAAAAAAGGAGAAAGAAAAAAGTTAAATTCTGGCTTGGACAACGTTGAGGTGCTAAAAAGCTGAGCTGAAAGCCAAGAAGTCCGGCTGAAACATCACTCACCACTGACTCGTCACCAATTCACGTCATGTCATGCCGCTAAGGAAAAAAGGAGAAAGAAAAAAGTTAAATTCTGGCTTGGACAACGTTGAGGTACTAAAAAGCTGTGCTGAAAGCCAAGAAGCCCGGCTGAAACATCACTCACCACTGACTCGTCACCAATTCACGTCATGTCATGCCGCTAAGGAAAAAAGGAGAAAGAAAAAAGTTAAATTCTGGCTTGGACAACGTTGAGGTACTAAAAAGCTGTGCTGAAAGCCAAGAAGCCCGGCTGAAACATCACTCACCACTGACTCGTCACCAATTCACGTCATGTCATGCCGCTAAGGAAAAAAGGAGAAAGAAAAAAGTTAAATTCTGGCTTGGACAACGTTGAGGTACTAAAAAGCTGTGCTGAAAGCCAAGAAGCCCGGCTGAAACATCACTCACCACTGACTCGTCACCAATTCACGTCATGTCATGCCGCTAAGGAAAAAAGGAGAAAGAAAAAAGTTAAATTCTGGCTTGGACAACGTTGAGGTACTAAAAAGCTGTGCTGAAAGCCAAGAAGCCCGGCTGAAACATCACTCACCACTGACTCGTCACCAATTCACGTCATGTCATGCCGCTAAGGAAAAAAGGAGAAAGAAAAAAGTTAAATTCTGGCTTGGACAACGTTGAGGTACTAAAAAGCTGTGCTGAAAGCCAAGAAGCCCGGCTGAAACATCACTCACCACTGACTCGTCACCAATTCACGTCATGTCATGCCGCTAAGGAAAAAAGGAGAAAGAAAAAAGTTAAATTCTGGCTTGGACAACGTTGAGGTACTAAAAAGCTGTGCTGAAAGCCAAGAAGCCCGGCTGAAACATCACTCACCACTGACTCGTCACCAATTCACGTCATGTCATGCCGCTAAGGAAAAAAGGAGAAAGAAAAAAGTTAAATTCTGGCTTGGACAACGTTGAGGTACTAAAAAGCTGTGCTGAAAGCCAAGAAGCCCGGCTGAAACATCACTCACCACTGACTCGTCACCAATTCACGTCATGTCATGCCGCTAAGGAAAAAAGGAGAAAGAAAAAAGTTAAATTCTGGCTTGGACAACGTTGAGGTACTAAAAAGCTGTGCAGAAAGCCAAGAAGCCCGGCTGAAACATCACTCACCACTGACTCGTCACCAATTCACGTCATGTCATGCCGCTAAGGAAAAAAGGAGAAAGAAAAAAGTTGAAATTCGGGCTTGGAAAATGTAGAGGTGCTAAAAAGCTGTGCGTGAAAGCCAAGAAGCCCGGCTGAAACATCACTCACCACTGACTCGTCACCAATTCACGTCACGTCATGCTGCCAAGGAAAAAAGGAGCCAAGACTTCAGGGAGCAATCGAATCGAGAAGGCTGGCACAACACTGGACCCCGACCTGCCAGTCACGCTTTGTGTGACTGCTGGTATTCTTCTGTGGTGTGTTCAGGGCCAAAGCGTTGAGTGCATCCTGTGCATGAATTGTCTGGCGTGTGGAGAAAAGCAGGTGCAGAAGAAATGTGTGTCCTTTAGTGTGAAAGGCTGGTGAGCGGCAAGGACACTCAAACACCTTCCAACACTTCCAGACACTTTCATCCCTCAGTGAGCGAAAAAGTGGATTTTCACTCGTCGGCGGCGCGCTGGCAGGTGGTTTAGCGTCGCAACATTTGAATTTGCTGCTTTGGTAGAACAACAAAGGATGCTTGTCTGCACAGGTGATTACCTGTGCACAGTTTTCTAAAGGCTAAAAAACCTTGCACATGATTTGGCACCAGGGCTGCAGCTACCAAATATTTTATTAATCGTGTATTGTATGGAAAATGTTTTTCGGTGTCGGAGTACTCGGGAAAAACATTTTTGCTTGGTTAAAGAGCAATGTTGATGGCTGTGCATTTATAAGTCCTAAACTGACTAGAAGTAAGACCAAGAAAAGCCAACATTCTTTATAAAATGTTAACTTTTTGCAGTGTGAAGATCAGGTGAAGACACCCGCTGTAGTGGAACACATTACCACCCATTTCCTGGTTCCACTACATGCAAAAGGAGCAGCTACCGATCGGTTTTTTTGCAGCTTGAGCTGGGATAGGCTCCAGCATACCCCCGCAAGAGGCATGGAAAAAAGACGGCTGCATCTTCTTAACTCACAGTGCTGTGTTTTTGCAGACGAAATAAAGCCCGTGCGAAGTCACGTTCGCATCGTAATCGACTGCCACACCTTCTTTGTGCTCTGCGTGGCCGACGAAAGCCATCCGTGGAGGCGGAAAAAAATCCTTGATTATTTTTTGTAATCGAGGTACTACCGTTATTGGAGGAACCGTTGCAGCCCACATTCCGTGTAACGTTGCGCCTGGGCTGTGGAGTCGGTCCTGACGGTTGCTGGTTCCATCCCCAGTCGGTAAATAGGGTTTCAACACATTCCTAGGCTGTTTCTGCATTCATGTCCATTCCAGTTCAGCTTTCACACACAGTTTGTGTTGGCATCGCCAAAGGTACCCGTTCTTAGGTGTGGAGCGGGCCGCTGCGATACGATTACGATTATGCAGTTCTTGATGAAGCGGCTTGTCTAAGGGAAATGATGAATGGTCGCACTCGCCTCTCTTTACCCAAGAGGTCAAAAAATCATTTTCAATAAATGCAAGTCCCCGCTTCTCTGATATCACGCAGCTTCACCTTGTTTTGCAATCACTCCACAGACGAGTGATGCGCTTTATCGGCACAATGCCCGCTCATGCAGTCATGGGAAAAATGCTTAGACCGTCCTTTTTCTTCACTTTCATGTTTATTTTAATGCCAGCATTTGTTTGGATAAATAACACAAATAGCGAAGTAATACTGTCATTGCAGTACAATGCCATAGTAGAATAATGGCAGGATGGCTTTGTTGATACTTTTTGCTGTCCGAACAAAAGTAGCTTTAGTTGTACCAAACATTAAACTGAACTTCTTCTTTTCCTTTCGGCTTATCCCACCAGGGGCTGCCACAGCGAATCATCATTTTGTTCTAAGAAACTTAAAATAAACAAGGCTGGTCCAATCATTTGTTCCATGACACCATTTTCATTACTTTCCATTTTCCTAGTATTAGTTCCCCATTTGACCTCAAGACGTCCCTGAAGGCACCACAACACAACATCTGACACTAAGTCACGCAGATATAGTGTCAAAATTCTGCGGCGCAGGCCAGCGGGTAGGCAGGTATCAAAGTACGTCTAGACCCGTGAGGTGTGGCTCCAGAGATTTACTGTGCTCTAGGACTGGTCCCGATGAGCTTATGGGATCAAAACTCTCCTTGAAGTTGACCCAAAATGCGCAAAAATCTGAGGTGCTGATGTCACATGATCAAACTATGGAAGAAGAAAATGACTACATGGATCTAAATGGATATTATTGCTGCCATGTCCTTGACATGGAATTAAAACTCTTATTCAACCAGAGACAATGCATGATATGCTGCATGGATGCGAATCTTTGGTCAATGTACAGTAGTGTTGAAAGTAATAGCAGTGCATTGTGACTAACTAAGATGAAGTACTGCTTATTACTTTCAACACTACTGTACACTGACCAAAGATTCGCATCCATGCAGCATATCATGCATTGTCTCTGGTTGAATAAGAGTTTTAATTCCATGTCCAAACAAGTAGGTGCAGTAGATTCTCAGAAAAGACCCAGCATTCATGACATGCACGCTCTTAAGGGTGTGCAATTGGCCAAGCAGATGAAAGGGGCGTGTTTAAAAAATAGCAGTGTGGCATTCAATCAGTGATCAATTGTGGTGAGAATCAGGTGAGCCTATTTAAAGATGAAAGCAGCACTTGTTCAACATCATTTCTCTTTGAAAGCCTGAGGAAAATGGCTCAGAAGAACAGCGTTCTTTGATTCAAAAGTTGATTGGAGAGGGGAAAATTATGAAGAGGTGCAAAAAGTAAAAAAGGTTACATAGTACAGCCTTTAAACGGCAAAATCTTGGAAAAAAGGTGGACTGAATGTGACGTGCCGTCCGGCATTCACACTGTACCGTCCGGCATTCACACTGTACCGTCCGGCATTCACACTGTCATGGTCTGTTGATGGCAAAGGCAAAAAAGCTTTCTCTCTTTGAACGGAGTGGGATATTCGAGCTGCATAAGCAAGGCCTCTCGCAGCCTCAGCGCCATTGCTGCTGAGGTCGGACGCAGTAAGACAGCCATTTCTAACATCTTCAAACATCCCGAGGGTTATGGAACACAAAAGTCAAGTGGTAGAACCATTGTTCCGAGCGCAGCCCAATAACCATCAGAGACCATCTGCCAGGGAAGGCTTTTAAGACCTCAACACCACAAAATTTGAAAGGTGGAAGAAAGTTGTATTTTTATTTATTGATGACCTTGCTGGTCCTGATGGCTTCCAACAGTTATGGTCGTGAACTTTAATGCTTGTTCGCCTTATCCCCAGTTCTTCTTTTTCTTAAGCTCTACTTGGAACCTTTTGCATGATCCATCAACGCAAAATGTATGTTCTTCCCATTTTCAAATAGTCCAAACTTTAGAAGTAGGAAATTCCTCCAGAATTTAGAAGTAGGACAATAAATGGACCTTTCCTCCTGAGCCGAGTATTATGAAAATGTAAATCATACAACGCTAATGTCAAGTGCTACTGCAATAAAATGAGTGCAGGAAAAAGAGTGAGGTTGATACCAATAATAGGCTTTTTCATATAAAGCGCAGAGCTGAAGAGCAGTTTTTCCTTGGAATGGACCGTCTTTTCCGGCATATGAGCCGCACCGGTTTTTAGACCGCATCCACTATAGTCGGAGAGAAAAAAGATTTGCACATACATAAGCTGCACGTGCACAGCAACTTAACTTAGGTTTGAAATATACAAGGCATGTACTAATACTAGCGTAGAATAACAGAACTATCCTTATTGCTTCCCATCATGCATTGCCTTGCTAGCAAAGCTGCTTATACAGCAGTGCGGCTAATTTATGACCATGTTCTAATCTTGCGGGATCTAGTATACTTCAGAACTACTACTATTTGTTTGAATATTGTGCCGCTCATAAATCGGTGAAGACGAGGTAGCTCTTTATTTGGCAGGAGCCAATCATGAGCTATGAGGAAACCCACAACAGGCTTGTTCATCCATCGCAAATTGCAGGAGGCCATTACTCAACACAACAGTTTGAACGTTAAAATCATCAGACAGCAACTTAACATGTGACAGGTAAGAAGTATACGAGAACAACACTAGCGCAGAACAAACAACTGCTTCCCATCATGCATTGCTTTAGAGATAAGTTGCTTTTTGTTAGTTACTATTCTACACTAGTATTGGTGTATTTCTTGCCTACCTGTTGCATGTTAAGCTGCTGTGTGATGATTTTAACGCCGTGAGCCAGACTGTTATGTCGCACAATCGCCACCTGCGATCTCCGATGGCTTTCCTTTCCCCCTCATGATTGGCTGCTGCCAAATAACGAGCTACCTCGTCTTCACCCATTTGGGAGCCGTTAGTGATAGCGCTGAAGTTGAAGAAAAAAGTGCCAACTTACACAGCAGAAATGATGGTATCTAACTTCATAGCATATCTGTGTTCCAGCCTTCTTCTATGCTGCGTTTCCTCACTAGCAGGGGTATGCATGAGCCTATCCCAGCTGACTTACTACACTTTTCAAAACATCAAAGTGGCACTCTTTCATTTTCACCATGTGCCCCCCCTGCTGTAGACATGAATGTCTCCTCCTCCCGTGGAAAAACAAGTTTGACCTTCAAAGCGCGGAAGGTCAGACTGCGCCTGCTGCCGTTCCTCATCCTAAAGTCGTCATGCAAAGGAAACGCGGCTGCATGTTTGCTGTTTGTCTCCGCGACACCTTCCTCTTCCGGGTGGCGGGCTGGGCGTCCCCTGGGCGAAAACTTTCTGGGTTACGGCGTCAGTCAGGCATGAGGCGGACCCAAGTGTGAAGACCTTCAAATCCCCGTTATCATTAATAAGCCCCCCCTGGGGGGGCACCAGCCCGCCAACCTGCCGCCCGCTCTAATTAACTCACTAATTGACTCACTTATGTCTGTCTAATTATTTTTATCAGTTACATTCAATTGCGCTGATCGCACGTTTCCCGGTTGGAGGGAAGGGCGGCGTCTTGGCGGAGCGAGAAGAACCGTGTTTGGGAGTAATAACGACTAATTACTCCCGTCAAATTGATCGTTTTGTCTTAATTGATTTAAGCTCGTTAAAAGGGCGCACCGCCAGGTTCGTCGGATGGCTTTGAGCTCTTTATCTGGATGACAGTAATTGGAGGTGAATGTTCTCATTTCTTCACGTTCTTCCCCCTAACGAGGCTGGAAAGATATCCCTAATAATTAACCACAACTCCCGCAAATCTGCCAGTTGCAGGGAGGAAATTCAGCTGAGAGCTTTTCCGGATGAAAGGCCGAGATGAGCTCCTTTTTGGGGAACAATAATTGCGCTCACAGAAGGAAAACAGGAAGGAAAACATGGTTTGGTATTGTACTTGTAAGAAGGATTCCTTGTCCCTCACGGAAGGAGCGGATCACGCCGAGCCGAGCAGAACACAGGACATTTCGTGATTGATGTGAAACCGTGAAGTGCGCTGCCAGCCCAAAAAAATAGGTACGAGGTTGCCGCAGCCGGTCGGGTCTAGGTTCAGCAGCACTGTGTGCTCAAAGAACGCGGTCAGCTGACCTTCTGAATGTACGGAATGAGCGGGTTATTCCATCAACGGAGCTTTTCTTCCCGGATGGCACGGGCATATTCCAAGATGACAATGCCAGGATTGAAATGAGTCCAGACCTTAACCCCTTTGAGAATCTTTGCACAGCGGTCAGACTCTACCAGCATCAGTGCAAAATTGGCTGTGAATGTAATACGGGTGTCGGGACTTTTTCCTTGACTTTTAAAATGCCGTACATACGGTAGAGTTGGCCTACGGGCGTGCAAATGACGACCTCATCAAGCCGCGTCTGAAGCATTCAAACATCCTCGGGTGTCCAATAAGCTTGCCCGGGCCTTGTGCCCATTTTGCACCCTTTCTGGCGTGACGCTTTGCCTTGTCCAATCGCAAGCATTTCTCAGATGTCTGCCTCCTCAAGTTGTACAATGTTGTTTAGAGCCACGTCAAGAAGCTAATCGCTGGTACCGTGTCAATTGGCTTCACAATAAAATGTCTTCATTTCACCACAGGAGATACAGTATGTGATATTACACATGTTGATACTGGTATCGGTTGATATGGGAATTGGAGATTTGGTCAAAATCAACAGACAGGATATGGGCCAAAAAGCTTAGAATAAAGTCGGAATATTACCAAAGGAAAGGGTATGAAGATGATTAGAGAAGAACGTTGAAAGACTAGTTTGTAAAAACACCCAGAGTGAAGTTTTGTCCTAAAAGATTTAGCATAGAACTTCGTACAAAATATCAAAGTCGCATCCTTTCATTTTTCACCGTGTGGCCCTCGCTGGAAAAGGTTTGGACACCCCTCAACTGTTCCACAGCCATAATGGGGGTCGCAGAGGGAGGTCCAGGTTTCAAAAGGTTCTGTAACTCGACTATACGGTCCGGTCCTGATTCTCTGCCAGATTGCCATCCTTCCTGTTTAGCGCTGTCATTTATTTCCTGAAATGGATCTTTGTGGGGGCAGAGAGTATTGCGGGATTTCATCCAAGATGATGAGGCTAGTGTGTGTGCGTGTGTGTGTGAGAGAGAGACTTCCTGTCCATCCAGCCATGGAGTCTGATGCACAAGAAGATATGCCTCTGCAGGGGATGGCTGCTACCGCGTGTGCGTGTGCGTGAGAAACTTGGCTATCTAGCATTAAATCCTCCTTGAGTCTCTTGACTCACACACACACACACACACGCACACACAAACGCGCACACACACACGCGCACCACGGAGTCCCACTTTTAAAGTTTGATAGGAGCTGCTGGAGGCTGCAAACTTTGGCAGGAACGCTGAAAAGTGTGCAAAGTCGGATGCAGACTGCGGCTCAGGGAAAAAGGAGGTGCAGTTGTTGTGTATGATTTTGTGTATCCAGTCCAACTACAACACGGATGTCCAACATTTTCTCACCAGGGGGCACAAAGGGCAACTTTAAAGAAAATGTAAAGGCTTTATGATACGTTGGGAGTTGCTCATGAACATACGGAAAATAACAATTTTGTTAAAACAATATCAAATACCTCCATTTATTTATTTTTTTGTTAGCTGAAAAACATTTTTGATACTTTTAAGTGTAAACAAAGTACTTTCAAAAACAACACTCCTCTCTGCCGGAGGTCGGCAGCACCTTCCTGCCTCGCCCCTTCAGGATGAAGCAAGTACTGCAAGTGCCTCTGCGTGTGCCATTTTTGCGTATTAGCAAGAATAATCGTGTCACCCTCTCCAAGAAATACACTCGAAGAAAGTCACGCACAGTAAATGTTTCCGCGACATTGTGCTGTTGGCCACATGCTGGCAAACAGCAATGGCAGGTTTTAAGTTGGAATTTCTAAATGTCCAAAGTCTGGAGAGCTGAGCAGCTGAAAGCCCATATTTGTCAATGACAACACATCAGAACACAAAATGCAGTTTTTACAGGGAACTTTTTATCATTAAGGGAGAAAAAACAACCACAGCTACAGAGCCCTGCGTGGAAAAGTAATGTTAGCCTGAAGCTAACAAGTAGTTGGGCCGCCCTTGGCAGCAACAGCCGCTATCAGTCTGTGGGGGAATTTTGGCAGAATTGTTGTCATTCAGTCGCATTGGAGGCTTTTCCAGCATGAAGCGTCTTTTTAAGGTCCTGCCAGCATCTCAATAAGTTTCAGGTCAGGCAGGTCGGGGCTTTGACTAGACCACTCCGAAGTCTTCATATTGGTTTTTCTTCAGCCATTCGGAGGTGGACTTGCTGGTGTGTTTTGGATCATTGTCCTGCTGCAGAACCCACGTTGGTTTCAGCTTGACAGCAACAGATGGCCGGACATTCTCCTTCAGGATTTTTGGCAGACAGCAGAATTCCTGCTTCCATTTATCACAGGCCATAATTCTGGTCCTGAAGCAGCAAAACAGTCCCAGTCCGTCACACTACCACCACCATATTTGACTGGTGGTATGATGTTCTTTTTCTGAAATGCTGCGCTACTTTTACGCCAGATGTACTCCTTCCAAAAAATACTTCTGGCTCGTATTTTCCCAAGGGTCTTGGGGATCATCACGATGTTTTCTGGCAAAATTGAGATGAGCCTTAATGTTGGGTTTGCAGGTTGTTTTTGCCAGCATTTTTCTTACGGCAGAGTTTTGAACACTGACCTTAACTGAGGAAAGCGAGGCTTGCAGTTCTTTGGATGTTGTTGTGGGGTCTTTTGTGACTACAACGCTACATTTTTGGGGTAATTTTGGTTGGCCGGCCACGCCTGGGAAAGTTCACCACTGTTTTCCCCTTTTGTGGATAATGGCTCTCGCTGTGGTTGGCTGCAGTCCCAAATCTTTAGAAATGGTTTTAAAAGCTTTCCCAGACTGAAACATCTCAAGATCTTAATTATCTTAGTTATGTTTTAACAAATTACTTTTTCCACACAAGGGCTGTGTAGGTTTGGATGTTTTTTTCTCCCTTAATAATAAAAAGTGTCATTTCAAAACAGAATTTTGCATTCCGTTGTGTTGTCACTGGCTGATATTTGAAACATTCAGGTGTGACAAACACACACTAACGTGAGAAAGGTCTGCCACACACACCACTCTACACCCAAGCTCAACAGAAGGTGGAGAGACTTTTACAACAAAGTATCTGAGCGGAGAAGGATACGCACGTAAAAAGGCAAGACCACAAACGGATTTGAGTTTGAGAAAGAATAAACAAACCAGACCTTTTTTAAATGAAAAAAAAACGCTCTGGGTCGCGCTTTGGCCTCCCCTGAAGTGGACCAGCCAGTTAGGAGTCACGGCAACCGAAGAGCAACACAAATCGGCAAAGTACACGGCAAACAATAAGCCCTTCGTTGCGTTGGGTTCTTCTTGACCACACTAATTATGAGCGCGACGCGTGGCAAACGCTGTTCAGTAATGAATGAAAACAGGATCTCATACGCTTGGATCCGCCATCCAATTCCGTGAACGAGAAGAGCCAATAAGGTCCTGGAAGACGCATATACCCTTTTACTGCCGGAGGGTGACATGAATGTGACATGAATGTGACACTCGTGCGCGGTATTTACACCACGAGCAATGTCATCCGCTACCTTCAGCTGGAAAGGCGGCCTCCATTCTCCACGCAGTGAGTCCCTGGTGGGATATTCGCGTTGCGGGTCTCCAAGGCTTAGGCCCAATATCAAATATTAATTCAGTCCGTCCAGAAATGGGCTGATTTGAATATTGACTGCATGTGGAAAAGACAACAATAATCCTTTTAAACCAACATCAGCAGCTTTTCCCTCGCTCCACACGCACGCACACACACACACACACACATCTAAGCAAGGTCTCGCGGGGGGGGGGGCTGCGTCCAGGTATGCTGCTTTAATCATCCGACATGACGGGTGCTGGGAGACAACACAAACTGGAAATCCCCGCCGGAGCGAGCCCGCGGCGCTACAAGCTAGCGGCCGAGGCTGATCTTGATTCAGCTCCTGTTTGCTGAAATCCACAGAGACGGTCACCTTCATCTCTGCAGGCAACACCGGAGCCTCGTTTACACTACAGAAGAGCCGGCTGGAGGAGAATGTTGAATAAAGCAACGTGCACCATGCTCAGGAATCTATTCATCTGCCGCCCAGCCCCCGGAGGAGCACCGCACCCACAAAAAAGAAATCAAATAAGCTCAAGGCGGCATAAGGACAAAAACCGAGACTTTCTTCGGTCGCAACAGCAATTCATTTAAAAGGTTGGACGGGGAACCCACGATTGTTTGCAGAGTTTTTTGGAGGGTGCCCGCTGAGAAAATGTTTGCTACAAACCACGCAAGCACCACACCCGGGAGAAAACCTTGCCGCGTTCGGTCCGGCCTATTTAGCAGGGCGGGAACCACAGGTTCTTTAATTGTTCCAACTGTGAAACAAGTCAGTCAAAAAGTCAGTTAAACAACTGATTCTATTTGAAGTGAATGGCAGCGATGGCAATGCCAGCACTGGAGAGAACAGTCCGCCATCCAGCCAATGTCTGGGGTTCAGGCGGTCTCTGAAGTTCTCGGACTTCCTCTTACTTACTGTCTCAATGGGTCTCAATGCTTCCCATTAACTGTTTGTGGGTGTATTGGTCTGATTTACAGTGTTGGAAAACAGCACTAATTACAGTGCGGACGGGGGCTTGCTGACCCCCACTGAGGATATAGTCGGTCGGTGGAAGGAATACTTTGAGGCCCTTCTCAGTCCCACTGACATCCGTTCCGTAGAGGAAGCAGAGTCTGAGGACGCGTACGCGGACAGTTCTATTACCGTGGCTGAGGTATTTGGGTCAAAACGCTCCCCGGTGGCAAGGCTCCGAGGGTGGACGAGTTTCGGCCTGAATTCCTCAAGGCTCTGGATGTTGGGGGACTTGGTTGGGTCTTGGTTGACACACCTCTTAAACATCGCATGGAGGTCGGGAACAGAACCTAAGGACTGGCGGGCCAGCGTGGTGGTGCAGATGTTGGTGTTTCTGTTCAACATCAAGCAAAAGCTGCGTGACGTCATGAAGCACGAGTCCTCCGGGTGCCCCGATGCACGCACCCCACCAATCACATCCTTGAAGACGAGTGGCGATCCAGCGCTTGTGAGGCGCGATGGACTCCGCCCAGGAACATAAGTGGGAGATGCTTAGCTGCTGGGTAAAACAGGCCGAGTGAAAACAGCGTTTGATGTCGGTGCCGCCGGTCTGGCAAAGCGGGGGGCTCTAATCCTCCGACGGGATTGGAGGGAACAAAGTAGACCAGGAAGGGCTCAAGGGGAGTGGACCATAAATCGGTAATCGGTGCTAGGTGGAGGTGGTTGCAGGCTACGCTCACAAAAACAAACCTCTTTAGGAAGGCTGACCAGCTTCGCCAGCGAGCAAGGGTTTTGCTGGTGGGAGGAAACCCAGTAAACGAGTCACAAAACATCTTTGACGGGGAAGACGTCAACGCTTGATCACAACCTCTAAATAAACACCACTGTGTTGGACTGGAGACCAGTCCAGGGTGCACCCCGCCTCCCGCCCCAAGCCAGCTGGGATAGGCTCCAGCATACCTAATGAAGATAAGCGGCATAGAAGCATTTAGCACAAGCATTTAGCGACGGAGGCAAGGAAAGCTTGGACAGAACCCGGGCTCTGTGGGGCGGCCGTCTGTCTCGACCGGTTGGGCTGAGATATAAAAGAATAGAGGCGCACGTGGACGATCAAGCCAGAAGTCGTAGCCTTAAGGAACAGAGAGAATTGCCTGGGATACAAGTCAGCATTCCAGGGACCGGTTCTTGGTGTATGCCTTCGCAAAGGGTTGCCTTTTTAAATAATGAGAGGGAGTCTGCCCCCCCGGATGTAGTCCATATCAGAGGAGCCTGGTACCTAAAGTTCTGTGAGCACAATGTTCTACTGGGTCCATAGGGTTCTAGGAGCTCTTTAAGATATCCTGGTGCCGGATCGCGTAGCGCTTTACATGGAAGAAGGAGAATTTTAGATTCAATTCTAAACTGTACTGGTTTTGGATTTTCTTTGCTTGGTAAATAGAAAAATGCTGTTCCTGACACCTGTCCCATATGGGAACTAAAGGAAAGGGGGGGGGGGGTACAAGACCATCTAGGGGGGTAATATCATAATATGAAGAACCGAGGTCTATGGTTTCAGTTTTATCTGAGTTTAGTAGTAAAATCTTTGAGGTCGTCCAGCTCTTTATGTCGTTAGGTTAGGCACGCCTGGAGTGGCTGACCACCTTGGTTAGCTTTTACTCATAAGTACAGTTGTACAGTCATAAGTACAAAATTAACGAGGGTTTTCTGATGACATTACCTACAGAGGACTTGTAAAGGCAGAATAATACCGGTCCTAGCACAGAGCCCTGAGGGATACCTTTGCGTGTCCGGATCCTTTATTGCTAGTGGATGCAATCTGACAGATAAGAGTGAAAGCATTTTAATGCAGTTCCTTTAAACCCAAAGTGAGTTCTAATCACCGTAGTATTTGTTTTTCATTCTTCTATTTCAAATACTAATTATGTACGATTATTTGTATTATATTTATATTTCATTTATATATGTAATTATTCCTTCTTTTTAAAATGCCATTTAAATATTTTCTTAAACTGAGTGTTTTATTTATGTGCAGTATTTCTTTTTTTGTTGTTTGATTTCTGTTTTATTTTTTATTGTCTGCGTTTTATTGATATTTTTCATTATTGAACGTAACTTTTATTTTAAAGTGTTTGGTTTATTTTTCCATATATAATCATTTTTATTATATTAATTTATATTTGATTTGTCTGCTTTTTATTTAGCTGTCCTTATTTTGAAAATGATTATTATTTTGAAAACCAGCTTATACCAGTCCAGGGTGTACCCGCCTCCCGCATGCCAGCTGGGATAGGCTCCAGCAACCCCCGCAAGCCTAATGAGGATAAGCGGCATAGAAAATGGATGTTTTTACTTTGTCTCGATTCTTGTTTGATTTTTTTAAAAGGTAGTTTCTGCTTTTGATTTATTGGATGTTTTTAAAAGTTATTAATGTATATTTTATTTTTTAAATCCGTGTTTCTGTTTATGTATATTTTTTCATTTATAATTTTTATTGTATTTATATTTTACTTTGAAAGGGTCATGTTTCTTTACGTATATGTTTTATATTAAGTTTTTGTAACGGTGGTAATTTATGTTTTTTAACTCCGTGTTTTATGGATTTATTTGTTGCAATTTATGTAAAGGTAGTTTCTGCTTTTTTTAAATGATATTTATTTTTATGTTTTTTTTTTTCTAAAAAGGTGGTGTTTATCCATCTTCTCTTTAAAAACAAGTAGTATTTACACGTTTTTAAATCTTTGTGATTCTGCCTTGTTTTTGATGCTTGGGCAGCCATCGGGTCACCTTTTCAGCCGCTGTGCCCTTTGAGAGGCGCCGTGTGGTGCAGCTTCATTGTGTGCCGCTTGCTTATATTTCATGCATATTGGCTACAATCCAGCGTGACGGGCGGCACGGAGCTGCAGTGTTTTTGTGTGTCAGCAGCGTGAAGTTTTGATGACTTGAAGCTTTTGTTGCTTCATCCATCAGGACGATGACGTGCGGTCGCGCTTTCACGCCACATGAAGAACTTGTTGCTTGACGCAGAATTCTTGGAGTCCAAATTCTAATTTATACAAAAGGAAAAAAGGAAAAAGCAAGGCCACACTTTGGAGGTGGTTTTTAAGTTACGCTGCGGAGTGTTTTTGTGATGCAGGAGGGATGGGGAGGATGCGAGGCGGCGAGTCATCTTTTTCCTGCACATCATTTCACTTCTTCGCTTCCCAGTCTTGACATTTGCATGCCAACCGGTTTCCTCCCACATTCCAAAAACATGCACGTTAGGTTAATTGGCCCTGCGATTGACCAGTCCTGGGTGTACCCCGCCTCCCACCCAAAGTCAGCTGGGATAGGCTCCAGCATCCCCGCCACCCTAATGAGGGTAAGCGGCATAGAAAATGGATGGATGGCACTTTGTCTCTTCTTGGAGCAACTCAACTTCAGTGAGGATTCATTTAGGATGGGTTCATTCAAAGAACGCATGGGGTGGGACGCTGCCGCCCCCTGTTGGGCCTCCCCCCCCAAACGCTGCACCACGTAAAGTATATTGCCATCAACCTCCTCCTCTTTTCTTCGATGCAACATTACCATCTTTTTCTTGTAAAATAGTTTTCGTTGAATGAATTTATATATGAAAATCTATTTTTAGAATGTGCTGAGGGCCTATAAAAAATATATAAAGGCAATAAACCAACAAAAAGAAAAATTCTAATATACACACACACACACACATATCCGAGCCTCGAGTCTGTCACCGGATCTTTAAACTTCCTGGACATGTAAACACCATTTTCACAGTCAGAGTCAAGGTCCTTTGCTGGTTATTATTATTAAAAACACAATTCAAACCCCTGACGCATGTTTGTATCAATATTAGCTCATGCAAGCCCATAAATGGGAAAATGCTCTGAGCGGAATAGGAATTGGTTATTGTGCACATGCTAGTGATGGTAATTTCGGCTTTTGGCCTTGCTCATCACAAATATAAAAATACTATGATGTTCATTGTTTATTATTTAAATGGCTTTATGTATAGTGTGAATGCCGAAATGTAGAACCAAAGTATCCTAGAAATCTATTCGCTGACCGAGGATCGAATCAGCAACCATCAGGTTAGGAGAGGACAAAATTAATGATGAATTAATTTCCACCGATAGGGGGAGACACTGACATTGTCTGTTCATTTCAAATGGGAGAAATGCCACACAAAATATGGAATCACGGTAAGTGTGAGGATTTTTTGGAACGTCCTGATAGCCCACAAGTACTGGATGAGCTAAGAACGGCAGAATTTGGAATATTGCAAACTAAAAAAACACTGATTACAGCAGGATCGAGGATCGAACCAGCAGCCATTACCTTGGGAAGCAGCCACTCTACCTCCTGAGCGATCTCAATCAGTCAAATAACCAGAATTTTACCGTAGTGTAAACACGAACATGATTTTCCACCAGTAGGGGGCACCAAATAAGTTGCCCGTTCATGTTCAATGGGAAAATGGCCACAGAAAATACGCAATTACAGTAAATGGGGGCTTAAAAAAAACATATTGTCTAAGAACGGCCGAATTTGGAATATTTGAAAGTAAAAAAGCAACTCGAATGTTAAATTGTATCAATTAAATGATTACACCAGGGTAGAGGATCGAATCAGCAGCCATCAGATATCCAGAATGTAACAGTAATGAAAAATGTAAGATGATTTTCCACCAGTAGGGGGCACCGAATTTTACTTTCAATGTGAAAATGGCCACGGAATAAAATGAAATTACAGTAAATAGGGAAATGTTCAAATGCATGAATGAATTGAACCAGTCAGCCGGGATAGGCTCCAGCATACCGGCATAGAAGATGGATGGAAATACATTGAATGAAGCAGGATGGAGGATTGAACCAGCAGCCATTAGATTGGGAAAAATCCAATCATGGTTTACTGCAGTGCAACTACGTCACTGCACTCATCCATTTTCTATGGCGCTTATGCTCTTTGGGGCCGCGGGTATGCTGGAGCCTATCCCAGCTGACCGCAAACCTACAAAAACGTGTTTCCGGCTGTGTTGGGTTGACGTGATTTCTTACGAGAGTGGGACCGTCGGGAAGGAATCCTCTGCATTCCTGCTGCTGGCCTGGAGGAGAATCTGAACGCAGCATCGTGCGAATGCCAACGTGCTCGCCTCGTCACCTCATCCAGCGCTCGCATCCTGCGGCTCCTCATCTTCATCCCTCCCGCCCAGCAGCTCTCGCCATCCCAATTTTCTTTGCTTTGCGCCGCAGAGATTTGCTGCCGCGTGAGAGGCGGCAGGTAATCCCAGGGAGTGTTTTGGAGAGGCGGCTTGCTTGGGACAGATAAACACCTTCTCCTGTGTCGCTTCTTCATCCTTTCCCGCTAATAGAAAACACTCAACTCAGAGGCACACTCACGGTTCATCCCTGTGTGTGTGTGTGTGTGTGTGTGTGTGTGTGTGTTGCAGGGCGGCAGACATTACAGTATCTGTGAAAAGATGATACATAGAAAGTCAAAATGGTGAGATCAAAAGTCAAAAATATGGGGTAAGAAAGTTAGAATCCATCCATCCGTTTTCTATGCCGCTTATCCTCATTAGGGTGGCGGGGATGCTGGAGCCTATCCCAGCTGGTTTTGGGCGGGAGGCGGGGTACACCCTGGACTGGTCGCCAGCCAATCGCAGGGCAGACAAACAAACATTCACACTCTAATGGACAATTTAATGCGGCCAATGAAGCTAACATGCATGTTTTTGGAATGTGGGAGGAAAGCGGAGTACCTGGAGAAAACCCACACACGCACGGGGAGAACATGCAAACTCCACACAGAGATGCCCAACGGAGATTCCAACCCACAACCTCCTGACTGTGAGGCCAACGTGCTACCCACTCAGCCACCGTGCGGCCCCAAAAGTTAGAATTATGATATATTGAAATTATGAGATGGAAGTTGTAATTACGGGATAGGAGAGTCATACTCGAGGTTAAAAAATAAAAAACAGTGAGCTAAAAAGTCAACATTTTGAGATAAATTTTAAAAAAGTCTGAGATTTGGGGAAAAAAAATCGAAATTATGAGAAATAAATTTGAGGTGGTGAAAAGTCAAAACTGAAATAAAAAGTCATGATTATGAGATAAGCCGACATTTGAACATGAATCAAAACCATGAGATTAAACAGTCGTTGAAATGACAAAATAATTCATAATTGAGACAAAATCAAAATGATGAGAGCCATAGTCATGAGATAAAAAGTCAAAACTATGATATGAAAAATCATAATTATGGGGTACAAACATATTAAGATCGTCATAATTATGAAATTAAAAAGCCAACATTGACATAAAAACTCATGAAAGTCAAAATTATGAGATAAAAAGTCATAACGACAAAAGTCAAAATTCATACTTCAAAAGTCACAATGATCAGATAAATCCTAATTATCAGATAAAGTCAACCTTTTGAGATAAAAAAGTCATAATTATAAGATGAAGATGGCAAAACCAGGAAATAAAAGTCATGTTCCGTAGCTTACCGTGACTGCAACAGAGCCAAGCCCGAGCTGACCCGAAGGTTTGGATTCATTTCCGGAAGGGTGCAAGATTTGACCAGCCAGACCAGCAGAGGCCAGTATGCCAACCTTTCTGATCGGCGCTCGCCAAGCTAGCCGGCGTTTGTACGCCAAATGTTTGGAACGGCTTTGGATTCCTTTCGGAAGGGTGCAAAACATGACCAGCCAGCAGGCCAGAATGCTAACGATTCTGTTTTGTGGCGCAAATACTATCGAATGTTGATTTCATGTGTTTGTGTGTAATGTGTGGCACATGCTAATGCACAAATAAGACTTTATTCTCATAATCATAACAATTTTACAGAAAAATTATGACTTATGCCACTAAAAATGCTTACAACGTGAATGTCACTCAATAATTTTTTTAACTGTAATATTTGGACTTGATTCTCGGAAAATTACTGTAGATTTTTCCTTTTTGTTGTCCGGTTAAAGTTTATTTATGGACTATGCTGCGGGCCAATAAAAAAAGGCTGGAAATGGCCCCAGGGCCGCACTTTGGACACCTGATTTCCACTGTGCAGGAACTATGCATGACAAGTACTGTAAACAATACTGATATAGTACAACTATATGCATGAGGAGGTACAAAAACGAGTTTGTCATTTGTAGCAATACAGTATGAATTATGTATTTGTATTCATTTCCCAATACGTGAATTTTCATTTGAATGCCGTTGCTTTACATTTCAATCAATGAGAGCTCAATGAGGGCTCTGTTGGGACACACTAAGTACACAGCACACTTAGTGAAGTGCACTGAATCCATTTGAGGTGCAGCGTGCGCCGGTGTCATGTGACCAGAAAGTGCACGGGTGTCTGCCCTGACCTTTGACCCCAGCTACTCCGCGAGCGCAGTCGCCGTGTTTGCCAGAACCCTTGAACGCTGACTGCTCAGGTGGAGCAAAGAAATACAAAAGGAAAGCACTTGCTGCCGTGCATTATGCATGAGCGCGCACGTGGGAGGGTGCGGGTTTCCGCGCGAGCGCCGGCCTAAAGTCAGACTCTCGTATGGCTTTAAATCCTAAACGAATGCATAATGCATGAGAGCCCGCTCGCACGTAGCGTCCCCCCGCGACGGTCGCACATCATTTGTGTGTCCATTTGCATTTGAAAGGCATTTAGCGGCAACGCCAAAGCGACACGATCGGAACACGATGAACGTACGCTCCGTGGATGTCCAACATCATTCCACCGGTGGGAATATTATTCGCTGCACGGCCTCGTGAGCAGAGCCGGCCCGACCCAAAGTGGTGCCTCAGGCAAGATATTTATTGCTACATGGCAAACAAGTTACCAGTAGGTGCGGTAGATTCTCAGAAAACAAGACCCGGCATTCACGACATGCACGCTCTTAAGGCGGTGCAATTGGCCAATTAGCAGAAAGGGGTGTGTTTAAAGAATAGCGTGGCAGCCAATCAGTGATCAATGTAGCGGCAAAAGAGGTGTCAATCAGGTGAGCCTATTTGAGGATGAAAGCAGAACTTGAACATTTCTCTTCGCGAGCCTGAGGAACATGGCTCCTTTAAGACATTGTAAGAAGAACAACGTAATATGAGAGAGGAAAATACAAGTTTTGCATGAGACCAAACCCTGCTTGTTCCTTGCAACTGCCACATCGGTGACCCCGACGTGATGACGAACCCCGGCTCGGGTTACCGCCATTCTCCACACTCATTTGTGCCGTTGGAACTCGTTTTGCTTTTGACGCCAAGACCGGCTCCGTTCGCCCCTCCAACCCCCTTTCGGGGCTCGAACGCGGTCCTCAAGGTTTCATGCTCGATTGCAGCGGCCGTAGAGAGCTTGTTAGGCTAAAGCTGGCACCTACGGTAGCGGGGGAGCCAGCCCAGGTCTTTCACCTCGGTCCCCCCTGTCAGCCAGTGAAGCTTTGCTGGCTTCTCTAATGGGGGCACCCATTCCCTGCGACTCCATCCTGCACCCCCTCGCTTCTTTACGGGACGTCCTCGCCTTGAATCATGGATAAAACCTAGCAAAGAAGCGTCTGTGGGCGGCTACATCCGGTAACAAGGAGCATGTGAGCGTCAGGGTGTGTTTGAGTACTTCCCTACTGAAGCTGATGCCCCCGCGACCCGGACCCCCGGAAAAGCGGAGGAAAATGGATGGATGGATAGATGGGGAGGGAGTGTCACCTCGCCTGGCGGACCCCTGAATCTGTGCCAGGGGGGTGTCATTGTAGCCGTCTACGCAAATGACACCAAGGAGGCCGTTTAGACAGTTTGCCTGGAGACATGTTCCGTCTGCCCACACAACGTGGTAGCGTTGCTTGCTTTGTTCTAAGGCCGGAATAAGAAAGGAACATGGTTGATGGTTGCCTCCGCTGCCAGTTGAGCGCTCTTCCACTAGCGGGCAGAAGGTACGTCATGAACTTTCAGAATAAGTCATGGCTTGGTGGTGCAGTGAGAGATTGTTCTCGTTTCAAACGTGTGCCTTGGCTCAGTGACGGATGGGAACGACGGCTGTAGAGACCCTGCAGCCTCGTCCCGCCCCACCTCCTTTCACGGAGGCAAAGAGAGTGAGGGAGCAGTGGAGCTAAAAGGTTCATTAAAAATGAAAGAGGTCATTAAAAGGACGGAGATGTAGACGCCGAATGGCCGGGAGGAGGATGAGCGCCCTTTCACCATACAAAGCTTCCACTCGTGATATTGGCTGCCTCACGCTGCTGATTGCGCAAGCGGCTCCTTGCCACTCAAGCATGTCACCAACAGGGGCAGCAGCCTAAGCAGGGAAGCCCAGACTTCCCACACCCTGGATGCCCCATTTGGCTCATTCTGGTGGATCTCGAGACATTCCCAGGCCAGTGGGGACATTGTCTCTCCAACGTGTTCTCGGACTTTCCCGAGACCTCCTACCAATCGGAAGCGCCCTGCACACCTCCCCGTGGAGGCTTCCTGACCAGATGCCCGAGCCCCCTCATTAGGCCCCCGTCAATGCGGAGGAGCAATGGTTCTACTCCGAGTCTCTCCCGGATGACGGGGCTTCTCACCCTATCTCTAAGGGAGAGCCCAGCCACCCTGTGGAGAAAACTCATTTCGGCCGCTTGTATCCGCCATCTTGTCCTTTCGGTCACTACCCAAAGCTCATGACCATAGGTGAGGGTAGGAACGTAGATCCACCGGTAAATCTTTGTTTGCCTTTTGGCTCAGCTCTCTTTTCACCACGACAGACCAGTGCAGAGTCCGCATCACTGCAGACACCGCACCAATCCGCCTGTCCATCTCGCGTTCCATCCTTCCAAGACCCCGAGGTACTTAAACTCCTCCACTTGAGGCAGGACCTCATCCCCGACCCAGAGATAGCCCTCCACCCTTTTCCGGGCGAGAACCATAGACTCAGATTTGGAGGTGCTGATTCTCATCCCAGCCGCTTGACACTCAGCTGCGAGCCGATCCAGTGAGAGTTGAAGGTCACGGCTCGGTGAAGCCAGCAGGACCGAATTATCTGCAAAAAGCAGAGATTGAATCCTGTGCCCACCAAACTGAAACCCCTCAACGCCCTGGCTGCGCCTAGAAATCCTGTCCATGAAAGTAGTGAACAGAATCAGTGACAAATGGAAGCCCTGGCAGAGTCCAACCCTCACTGGAAACAGGTCCGACTTATTGCCGGCAATGCGAACCAAACTCTGACTGGTCTGACCAGCATCCTCCCCCACCATCGGAACCAACTCACCACCAGGTGGTGATCGGTTGACAGCCCCGCCCCTCTCCTCACCCGAGTGTCCAAAACATGTGGCCGCAAGGCCGACGACACAACCACAAAGTCAATCATCAAACTGCGGCCCAGGGTGTCCTGGTGCCAAGTGCACATGAGGACACCCATTTCTAGTTTAGTTTGTTTTTACGTTTTACTATTTTACAGTGGCTAGTAGGGTTGTCCCTATCCGATCTTCAGGATCAGGAATGTCTGCCAATCTGCTGTATTTTAAAGACCGGATAAGATTGGCTTCCGCCCTGAGACTGGGTCGATCCGGTTGCTGTAACTCTGGGCCACAGTCCAACGTGCTAGGTGCGGTAAATGCGCCTCAAAGTTGCACTTAGTTTCATGTTGGATGCTGGATATTTGGCTACGTAGCTACAACGATAGATTCCTCTTACTGCACCCGGACTCCTCTGTTATGGTGCCGGGAGCTCGCACGGGAAGTGCCGCTCTGATCGCTGGTTGTTACCAGGGGCCGTCAATAAATTACTATTGCGTTGAAGAGTTTGTCAGTAAAACAAAAAAAGTCATATTCTAAACGACACTATGAATTGGTTGTAAAAATGTCACGTGATCAGTCCTACCCTAAAAGTAGCTCAATCATTTGACGGTCAGGATGGCTGTAATTCAGTTGGCCATTTAGTTGCACGTCAACACTCAGCCCTTTGGCAAGACATTCCACTTCCTAGTCTTCTTATTCTACCGGCACGCGGAACACCATGTGTTCCCCTCTACTGCCCACACACTAAAGTGCAGCTTGGAACAACACAATATACCCGTTTTTTGTTTTTTTTACCCTCGTGTGAAAATGTGACGTCTTTCAAAGCCTGTAGATGGGATGGCCACAGTTTGTCACTGGAACAGATTGTTTCTATTTTGTGTAAATGAAAGTGCTGCTAATGCACGAGTGGGTAGCATGGAGTCTAGGATGAGTGTGCACGTCCAGGCCAGAGCAAACGAACCAGACAACTTGAGCCACCACTTGCACTGCCAGAAGAATTTCAAACAACTTTTGTGCTGTTGCGCATGGTGCTGAGGATGGACGGATGATTGATGGTCTAACCCATTTTGGTGGCTTGGTGGGATTCCGCTTATTACTCAGCCCTGCACACACACACACACACACACACACACACACACACATATTAGCCTCCCACTCAGCGCGGGATTGAATGGTACAAAAGTGTTGTTGGCCCAAGTAGTGCCGGCGTTATCTCGAGCGCGGCGTTAATCCTGCGTGCACTCCTACGCCGCGCTCGGCTGCTCATTGAGGTGTCGCATCACATTTGTCTCCGGCGTGCCCGACTGATGGCACGCTGACAGATTGTGCATGGGAGCAATAGTGCACGTGGAAACTCGCAGCGCCACGCAACACAGGCCCGTTCAGTTCATTGTTTCCAAGGCTTTTCCATGAGACAAACAGAATGCTGACTTTTTCTGCTCATTACAAGCCAAACGATCTGGTTTGCTTTTTGGAGGGGCAATGTCCCGGTGGTAGCTTCCACCCGCAAACAGACCACGAGGACTACCACGACGTGCACCGCCGAGCACCAGGCGAGGGACTTAGAAGGCCGCAAACCGGTTTTCGGAGCGCAAACTTCTAAAATACTCCATTTTTAAATAAGACATTTTCACTTGTCACGGTCGGGTCTGGGACCAATCAACGACCATAAATAAGGGATTACAGAACCGGAATCAACAAAATACTCCACTTCACCGTTTCAATCCTCCTAAATGTTTTTTTTGCAATATTATGACTTTACTCCCACAATATAACTTTTTTCCCCCAACCCAATTTTCCAAAACTTTATTTTTCTTGGGACATGTAGTGAGAGCAGGGAGCAGGAGAAGCTGGAGGAATGAAGACAAAGTGCATGTGTGTGAATGAGACGGACCCAAGTGGAAGAGTGAGGTCACAGGGAGAAGATAAAGAAGAGCAATGGAGAGCGTGGAAAAGAGGTGGAGGCGCGTGTGCAGGCAGGCTGGGATGGGTGGAGAAAAGTGTCGGGTGGGATAGAAGAGCTTCAGCTGAAAGGAAAGGAAAGGAGCACAAAACTGTGATGTTTGGTGCCGCTGAGGAAAAGACAGGAGGCAGAGCAGGAGGTAGCGGAGATGAAGATGCTGAGGTTCTCTTTGGGTGTGACCAGGATGGACAGGATTAGGAATGAGTACATCAGAGGGACGGCGCATGTTAAAGAGGGTTTGGAGATTAAGTCAGAGTTTATGGATGTAGTGAAAGAGGACATGAAGGTGGTTGGCAAAGAGAAGCCAACCACGTGTCTCATTTGTCTCTCATAACATTACAACTTTTAAAAAATTGCATTTTTGCTTTAATATTTCAATCCCTTCCACAAAACTGAAATGTTTCCTCCTTATGGATTTTTTTCTTGTTAGAATACAACTTTGTTAATATATAGGGTGAGCGCTACAACGTTTAGCGGGAAGTTGGTGACAGCAGTGCCCTGAAAGCAGCAGATCATCTTCTGTGTCTGGAAGCTGCTTGGAACTAACTTCTCACTTGGCAGGATCACCAGACACACACACACGCACACGCGCACACACACACACCACGCTTGTGTGTCGCTTCAAAGTGACGCACGGTGTAAAATGCGACACGGGTGATTATTATGGGATGCTGCACATTCTCCTTAGCCCTACTGGACTGAGCAGCCAGAACAAAGACTGTTCCTACCACACCATAGGATCCATTGCCTCTTCTATGGTCCTTATCACACTTTTTCCCTTTGCCATCATTGGCGACGTCGCGTGTTGGCAAAGGGAAAGAACACACAAAAAGTCCAAAAGCGGGCGCCCTAAGAGCAGCAGGGCTCTCAAGGCTGACAGAGGAAAAGCAAAGAAGAAGCACGGAATGACAAAAACTCACCCCTGAAACGGCTTCCAAAACGTCCCGTGCAGCACAGGTCCGCTCACAACGCCGGGCCTGCTGATTGCCAAGCGGGATCAGCTGCGCCCGGAGCCGCCTCAGAACAAGGTCAAGGGAACTCAAAACTCTGCAAAGCAGGAAATGGACACACCAAAATAAGAGCACGCCAAAAGTACATAGGATAACCAAACACACAAGTCCAACCTGTCACGTGGAACGCCACGCAAAGCAACGTCCTTTTATCCCCGCACCCCAAAAAGCTCGCGTTGCTGGGGAGGCTTGAAGCCGCTGCTGCTTTTGACACCGTGGCCCCCCGACCTGCTCAAAACTCAGCTCAAATAGTCTCATTTGTTTGTGCTGCTTTTGTGCTGTTTAGTCACAAAACAGCACAAACGCAGCACAAACAAATGGGATTGTTTTGGTTTCATTTGGAGGAAATGGGGGGCTGCATGACCTTTGGTTGACCTACAAAAGAAACTGTAATGACTCAAAAACGAAAGTAGCACAAACACTAATTTTAATTGCACAAAACAGCACAAACAAATGAGACTTTTGAGCAGGTTGGGGGGCCAACTTCACTCAGGTGGACCACCGTGGATCCTTTCTTCAGTATATTTGACAGACAGGACCTTTGCTGATCATCGATCAATGAGTTTGTGTCTTCTGCTGCTCCGCTGTCCTCTGGTGTGCCGCAGGGTTCCATTCTTGGACCAGTCCTCTTGTCTTTAAATGTGTCACCCCTCAGTTGTGTTACTGACAAGCACAAGCCTTTCTTTTATTTTGATGCTGATGACCTTCAACTGTACTTAGCGGTTCTTCCAAACCAGGAGGGTCACGCTCATATTTGTTGAGGGCCACCTTGAAGGTATGACTGCCCTCAGAGGGCCACTTCAATGTGAATGAACATGAATACCCAGTCCACCTCTCGCCCCAAGACAGCCGGGATAGGCTCCAGCATACCAGCGGCCCTCGGGTGGGTGGAAGAATATGAAAATAAGATCCTGGTATTATTACGCAATAGATGGCTTGCCCAGAAATGAGGAGTGAAGTGAAGGTCAAGGTGACACGCACACATTCAAGTATTTCTTTTTGCTCTCAATATCTCGTTCCTGTCACAAAATGCCAAAGTTCTGAAGATTTTTCTGTCAAAATGAAAAACTTTGAGAAAGAAAAAGCTGAATTGCGTTATTGACACATTCTTCTCAGGCCTTCGGGGGCCACATAATATGGTGTGGCCCCCGAAGGCCTTGTGTTTGACTCCTAACTTCCCCGGATTCCATTTTTAACTGCATTGGAGAAATTGCCAGCATTTGCTTTTTAAACGAGTCCCAAACGGAATGTCTTGTATTTGGCTGAAATTTGGTGCTGGAAAATCTGTGGTCAAGATTTGGGTCTTCGGCTTGACCGCTACCTGAAGTTTGACAACGTCGATCATGATTGGTTCTGTCTTTGGAGCTCCTTTTTCCAGCCCTGCCTTCTTAGTGAAGCCCTGGGAGATCTTGAACTGGGGCATCGATTACGGCAACACCCGGTATGTTGGCGTCAACCAGTCTTTGCTCTACCCTTTGCAACTGGTACCAAATGATGCGGCTGCGCTTGTAGACGCAGCCGCATCCCTCCAGTCCGTTCCGGAGTGGATTTGAAACTTTGAATGTTTTTCACGGCGCTGCCCCTTCTTATTTATGTGAGCTTTTAAACCCCCCAGCGGAGCTCTGCAGCAGCTGCTTGCGGTTCTGAACCGCGAGCTGATCCATCCCGTTCTGCAGCCGGTCCCAGGCTTTGGAGCGTCTTACCTGCTGAACCCAAAACCATCACGGACTTTGTTTTTTCTGGTTTGGTTCAGGCCCAGCTGATGTGAGGGGCTAGACAAATACAATTTGATTGACTGGTTGTCAATGCAAACAGCATTTTTCTTAAGGCTAAAATAGAATTATTGTTGCTATTCATGAATTTGCATATTCACTCTCTAACCAAAAATAACAAATCCCATTTTCATGAAAATGCCAACGTGGATTGACTTGCATTGCCTGAAAAACGGGTTTGTTTTGTTTTAAACGGGAGGTTAGAAAGATTTACGACATATTTCTGTTATGACATCTGATTTGATCGGACCGGGAAAGAACGCCATGCAATATATCAAGTTCGTCCCTTCCTGGCTAAACTTGTGTTTCGCCTTTCAATTTGGACAGAAACTGATAAAAATGATATCTTCTAAACTTTAACACGGTGGTCGGTTGGTGGACGGTTAAACGGGGCCGCACGGTGGCTGAGTGGTTAGCACATTGGCCACACAGTCAGGAGATCTGGAAGACCTGGGTTCGAATCTCCGTTGGGCATCTCTGTGTGGAGTTTGCATGTTCTCCCCGTGCGTGCGTGGGTTTTCTCCGGGTTCTCCGGTTTCCTCCCACATTCCAAAAACATGCATGTTAGGTTAATTGGTGACTCTAAATTGTCCATCGGTATGAATGTGAGTGTGAATGTTTGTTTGTCTATATGTGCCCTGCGATTGACTGGCGACCAGTCCAGGGTGTACCCCGCCTCTCGCCCAAAGCCAGCTGGGATAGGCTCCAGCATCCCCGTGACCCTAATGAGGATAAGCGGTACAGAAAATGAATGAAAGTTCAGTTCATCCTTTTCATTTTATGTTGTTCCTGTTATTGTTTTACACAATATTTAATAAATAAGATAAATTAGATTGCTATAATGTACATGTGTTTTACTGATGTGTTGAAATGCTAATGCTACGTACATGCCTTCTGGATATCAGCTGTGATTGTCACATTGACAGCACATAAATAGCAGCTTGTAACCCCAATTTCAGCGGAGTGACGAAAAAAAAAACCACTTGATAGGATACATGCCAAAGTACCACATATGACAATAAAAATATTACCCTGCACCGTTCCAGTCTCTGGAAGGCAACGTAATCCGTGGTCACCACATAATTAGAGTGACAGTGGATGCAAATCAATTACAAATGACAAATGAGTCGGGTTTTTTTTACTAATTGGGCTGGTGATATAAGGTCAGCTGGAAAACCGTCCTCGTAGTACTGAATGTGATGTTGCCCTGTTTGCACGTATCACCGACGTCACGCACATCATTCAAAAATAAATAATAAAGTCTTACAGGTTACTTACACACACACATAATTAGAATCCCAGTTCCGTTGTTAATAAAAAATAATTGCAGCAAATGCATGTCAATTTTGTACTTACAATGATGTACAAATTTGTCCCCCAGCCTCCACGAGCGCAGACGCAAATACAACAAGATGCAAATGCGGATAGTGGTGTGCTCGCTCATCCTACTTCCGCTGCTTCTTTTGTCTGAGGTGGACAAAAAAAAAGAAAGCTACATTGTGAAATACTCTTTGCCGACATTTTGAACACATTCATATCCAAACTACCACAGAATGGACCTCAAGTTCAGGTTTCGGACAGGTGTGATACTTCAGATAACTAAGATGTGGCCCTCAATTAAAGTCAGTTAGGTAGCCCAGGACTAATACATGCATATGTTTATATATTTGGGTTACGGTGTCGTCCTATAATGGCACACATTTTTTTGAGGCGTGATTTACGTGCGCAGGTCCTGTACGACCGTCTGCCCACACTGTAGCTTGAGGAACCACAGCTGCAGCAGATTTGTGGGAAGCGTCAGGCGGGAGCAACTATTGAGTAGAAATGGGCAAAGAAAAGGGTATTTTGAATGGCAAGATTAGTTCAAAGCCCTGGCAGATGGCTCTCTAAAACAAGACCAAAGTAATTTGTGTTGCTGTGACTTGAGTTGTCACAAAGTACATCACCTCTGGGAGAAGTGAGAAGTTACTGGCGCACTTCAGGTATTGTTTTGTCATTTATACAGTGGTATTTTGGCACAAAGTGTCCCAACTAACTAGTGTTTTTAGATGTGAGCAGTGTCTCGTTTTAGTTACTGGCATAGCAGATGAGAGCTTGGGGTGTTTGCTAATGCTACAGCAATGACACTAGCATTTCAGTGATCATACGTACATTACAGTATATACATTACTTACATTACATATGGACGTATGGATGGATTGTGCAAAAGTATGAAAGGAACAATATCAAATTTAATGCACTAAATGAAAACAAAACCACCACCCAGCCAGAGTTTGTTTTTCCAGAGAAGTTGGTACCACAAATATGCACATTAGCACCCTATGAGGCCATCATATCTTACATTTTTACATTCCCACGTAGTATCAGCATTTGGGAGCAAATGTGCGGTAAGAGGAGAATTGTGAAAATACAGCAGAGGAGTCGTGACGTGTGTGAGAACGATGAAGGTGCATTCAAGGGCCGTCAAACAGTGGGACAAATGGCCGCTTGCATCAAACGCGACAAAAACTGGGGGATTTCTAACTGTGTATTATTTTTGAAAAAAAGCCCATATTTCCAATATTGATATCCATTTACATCAAATTTGATGCAGTTTTCATAGTAGCATATCGCATCATTTAACACAAAGATACTGTACATATATACTGTACACAGTACACTGGATTGATTGTTGAAAGTGTAGGACATCAAAGTGGACGCCGCATCCCTAAAAGAGTTTGGCCACGCCTGCTTTCAACTCTCCCTCTCAACTTTCAGGCTTTTTTTTGTGTTGGACTTGAGAGTCTTTTCCTGGCCTTGTTGTCACAGTTATGTTTTTTCGTGATGGCACGATGGCTTGTCTAAATGGGAGACGCTTTTAGATAGATAACGCCGACAGGGAGAATCTGGCTTTGTGTGTCAGTGTGATAAGACAAGATGAACCTTCTTCTTCTTCTTCTATTTCCTGATGTTTAACAGGCTGCCATTGAGCCTGGAAAGACAACTAATAAAAACTCACAGCAGGAGACCTGCCAGTAATTGCATGTTTATGTTTTATGCAGAAGCACAGCGTGTGATGTTCACGTGGGTGTACTCACACCGGGCCGTGGGACGCTGCATGTGTGTGTGCATGTGTGTGTGCGTCAAAGCTCGACATGAGGCCAGTGCGTGTTGCGTCCCACGTGTGCTGACAGCAATAACGGACGCAGCTTGGCTCGTTTCATCGCAGCGCTCGAGGCTCACACACACACACACACACACACACACACCATGTGCACATGGTAATATGTCGCCGCTGGTGACCCGCTTGGCAAATGGAAGCTACTGAAGGGACTGTTGGCGGCCAATCGGCCACAGAGGACAAGTATGGAGGAGGCGAATGAGGGCGAAACCATTGGAAGAACAAAATGTCAAAAGGAAATGTTTTTTCTTTCAGGCTGAGGAGTTAAGCAGGGTGTGTGATTGGACCTTTGACAGCAGCCATGATGGTGAATGTTTCTGCTCCGGCATCAAACTAATGCGTTTGAATATATGAATCTGATTAAGGAGGGAACAACAGAAAACCACTCATCTGATTTTTCAGACACCATAACTAAGAGGAGTCTGTTTGTGCAGAGATTGCGTGTGAATGCTGGAAAGACAAACTGAACGACATGCTGTGCGGGAAAGTTTCTGGAAGGTGGATTGCTAGATAATTGCTAGACTGAGAGTTATGATGGAGGTGGAGGAGTTGAAGTATCTTGGGGGTCTTGTTCACAAGTAAGAGAAGGATGGGGCATGAGGCCAATTCTCCACAGACCATTGTGGTGAAGAGAAAGCTGAGCCGGAAGTCAAAGATCTCAGTTTACCGGTCAATCTACATTCCCGGCCCTCACCTATGGTCATAACCAAAAGAGCAAGAAGGCGGATACAAGCAACCAAAATGAGTTTTTGCATAGGGTGGCTTAGGTAGAGCCTTTACATGGGGAGGAGCCTGTTGGGGTAGCTCGGGCATCTAGAACGCCTCCCTGGTGAGGTGTTCCTGGCCATCCCAGCTGGGAGGAGGTGCCGAGGAAGACCTAGGTATGACAAACTTGAGGGAGAATGGGAATGGCTCAGTGTCCACCTGGTGGAACTGGAAGAGGCAGCTGGAGGTATGGCCGGGAAATCTGCTGTCCCCCAGGAACCAGACCCATATAAGCGCAAGACAATTGATGGAAGGGATGAGAAATGTGGAAAAATGCCATTAGTTTTAACGAGAATCTTTGGGCTAGAAAATGAGAGATTTTGTATTAATGACGGATTAACGGAACTGTGCTTTAATTTTTTTGAGGCACGTCCTGAGTGACCCTGTAGTCTCACACTGTAGTTTGAGGAAGCGTAGCAGTGGCAGATTTGTGGGAAGCAAACAAAGAAATGAGCAAAGAAAAGGCTATTTTGAATGGCAAGATTAGCTCCAAAGCCCTGGCAGATGGCTCTCTCAACAAAACCAAAATGATTTGTGTTTCTATGACCCGAGTTGTCACGAAGTACATCGCCTCTGGGAGAAGTGAGAAGTTACTGGCGCGCTGCAGGTATTGCTTTAATTGTCATTGATACAGTGGTACCTTGGCATAAAGCGTCCAAACTAACCCGTGTGTTTTAGATGCAAGATGCAAGGTCTGTCGTTTTGCTTTGAACTGCTAGCTAACATTTAGGCTAGGAGCTGCTAGTTATTGGCAGAGGCGATGAGTTATTTGGGGCGCTAGCTAATGCTATGCCATTGACACAAGAATTATAGCAATGGCACCTACATTGCAGCCATCTTACTTGTCTTACTTAGTATAGATTGTGCAAAACATCAAATTCAAAGCACTAAATGAATACAGAACCACCATCCTGGAGTTCCTTTTTCAGAGAGTCGTGTACCACAAATATGCACATTAGAACTCAATAAGGTCATCAAATCTTAGTTTTATGCATTCCCACGTAATACCAGCATTCGGCAGCAGATATGAGGTGAAAGAAAAAGGGTAAAAATACAGTATAGTAATAATACAGCATGTGAGATCGAAGAAGGTGCGTTCAAGGACCATCAAACAGTGGGACAAATCACCGCTCGCACAAAAAAACCAAAACAACTGGGGCTTTCTGACTGTATATGATTTTTGAATAAAAGAAAAACCCATATTTCCAGTACTGGGATCATTTTACATTAAATTTGATGTAGTTACAGTAGCTCAATTGTAGACGAAAAAGACGAAACACTAAATGATACATAATACGAAATAATAAAATGTAATAAAATAATATAATAAACAGAATATGAGATAAACAGTATTTGCATACTTAAAAATAATGCTTAAAAATATAACAAGTACCTGCGATTAAATGTGATTAGTTATGAGTTAACTATGGACAAAGTGTGATTAATCGCGATCAAATCTTTTAATCGATTGACAGCCCTAGTAATGAACACACAGAAAGTCAAGCCTTCCGATGCTTGCAGAGCCCAATTCTTGCTTCCATTTATCACAAGTCCCAAGTAGCAGGTCTTCCAGGTCCTGAAGCAGCAACACAGCCCCAGACCATCACACTACCACCACCACATTTTACTGGTGCTATGATGTTTTTTTCCTGAAATGCAACGATACTTTAGGTGTAACGGGACACACATCTTCCAAAAACCCACAGAGAATTTTCCCAAAGGTCTTGAGGATCATCGAGATGTTTTCTGGCAAAACTGAGATGAGCATTAATGTTCTTTTTTAAGCAGTAGTTGTGGTCTTGGAACTTTCTTTCACCTTAACTGAGGCTAGTGAAGCATGCAGTTCTTTGGATGTTGTGGGGTCTTGTGACCTCTTGGATGAGTGGCCACTACACTCTTGGGGTCATTTTGGCCGGCCGGCCACTCCTGGGAAGGTTCATCACCGTTCCGTGTTTTTGCTATGTGCGGATTATGGCTCTCACTGTGGTTTGCTGGAGTCCCAAAACTTTAGAAAAGGCTTTTTAAGCGTTCTGCGTTCAGTTCCGATTTAAAAAAATAAGAAATGAGGACGTTTTGAGTTTCGTATACTATGACACTCCATGCTTAAAGTCCTGAGGGTTTTGCCAGTGTGGTGCCGTCCCGAGTCCTTTACTGTTGTTGCTCCTTCCTCTCTCCTTTTGAACTGTGAATTGCAACCACTTCCGTTAGCCGCTCTCCTTCCGCTACGCGGCCAAGATGGCGATGATTTGAGTGCAGTTCGGCTCCTTTGCTGCACACTCACCATTTTGAGCGCACCATCCAGGTACTGGGTGGGCTCCCTTTTCCCAGTGTGAATGCACTGGAGGCTCCCCCTACAGGTGTAACGTGCGCCTGACTGTTGGAGTACAGCTGAAGGCGTTTTGCAGAAGCAGCCTGTCAACTGTAAGCACAAAGATAATTGGCTTCTGCGCACCTGCCTGCTTTGTGTGCCTTTGAGCAGAAAAAGACGCTTCCTGAGTCGGTGTGGTTGGGAAAATCCAGTCGAGGGCGAGAAAACAGGAAGGAAAAAAGCAAGCAGTTGAGGTTTTGTGGAGGAAGCGCACCTGGGATTCTTGTCGCTTGTCATTTTTTCACCTTTTGCTCCTCTGAAGCCTCCTCTCATCTCCATCCCTGCCCACTTTTACCTTTGATTTGCACTTCATTTCCACCCCCCCCCCCATTTGCTCCATTCCATCTTCTTCCCGTTCCTCCCCTCCCTTTCCTCCCCCTTCCCGCCACACAATCCCGGGCCTGCTACGCTAAGCTGCTTGCATCGCTGATTGCATTCTGCAGGATGGTGCTAAAGCAGCAGGCATGCACACCTGCGGAGCGTGCACACGCACACACACACACACACACAAGGAGATTCCAGCATGTTCTTTAAGTGTACTTTGAAGGAATGAGAAGCCATGCAGGGGGTGCAGAAGCAAAGATGGAAGTGCCGGATGTGTTCCAACACTGTGTGCTGATTGTGAAGACACGGATGTGAGTGTTTGGGCTTTTTGTGTTTTTTTGGGGGCGCGGGGAATACGGAAAAAAACAGGAGATGCTGCAAACGGGACTTTCCTGGGCAAAATGGGAGGGTTGAAATATGAATTGCACTGTACATCTCACAGTAATCTTCAAAACAACAGCAGTGCAATGTGACTAAGCAGATGAAGTACCGTTATTAGTATATTTGTATCGCTACATGGCAAACAAGGTACCAGTAGGTGCAGTAGATTCTCAGAAAACAAACAAGACCCAGCATTCATGACGTGCACGCTCTTAAGGCTGTGCAATTCCGAGACGAGCCGCAAGCAACCCGTCTCGTCTGGACCCGACTTGGAAGCCGGCGGAATGCATGTGTGTGTTTTTCAGGTCGGGTCCAACAACCAGACCCCTAACAAGGTCTTGGCAAAGACGCCACAAGGCCAGCATTTCCCTCCACAAGTGTTCCCACGTGACGAGAGTTAAGCCGGTTGGGATGATCGATCCCCGCCAGATAAAAGTCCTTCCTTTTAATGACGATTTCGTTAGAACAAGGGCCCATCATTACATTTGGGAGAAAGACGAGTCAATAGGAAGGAACACATCAGTGGTGCTTTGGCACCATCTTGTGGAAGACCTACTGTCCTTTCAAAATAAACCTGCTGTCAATCATTTCAATGTTTAGCCACTTCTTTCCTCCTCCTCAGCCCTTATTTCAAGTTAGTCTCTCCCTTTGTTTTGCCTTGTACACAAAACACACAAAGTACATCCTGTATTATTTTCATTTTACAAACAAGTTACCGGTACTGCTTGGACATGTGTACTGTTAGTTTTGCTGATGTTTTTTGACGTACTTAAAGCCAACAGTAGCCTGTTTTGTCTTGGGAATACAGTGAAGAGTTAGTTGATGCACCACCTCCTCAGCATTCTCACCATATCTGGTGGAGAAAGAAATGGATATGATGACTTGGCTGTGAAGACAAGGAAACATGGCTGCTTCCCGTAAGCTTGCCGTCACCTTCATGTATGATCGGAAAGGTTTCGAGGAAGACTCGGAGAGCACACCGAAAGAGAGCGAGAGACCGGCAACGTGTGTGATGAAGGAAATGTGACGCTGTTCTCTTTTGTGGTTTTAGGTCCCCGAGGATGGCAATGATTGACTTTTCTGATAGGCGATTATTTTTAGTTACATGCACTGTTTGGGAAATAATATTTAGTTGGAACCAGTCCAGGGTGTACCCCGCCTCCCACCCAGTCTGCTGGGATAGGCTCCAGCATACCCGCAAACCTAATAGAGGATAAGCGGCATAGAAAATGAATGAATGGCAAAAATAATTCTGTGGAACGTCTTTCTGTGACCTAATTATACATTTTAATGATGTGGACACCTTGGGAAATTATAGCATTATTGGGAAATGACGGTACTCTGCGGGGTGTTTCTGAGGAACTCTCATGTTTATGGACCTAATTTCTTGAAGTGCATTAGTAACCACAAACCTCCTAACAAGGAGGAATCACCTGTACTTCTCCACGTGATCGCATCCTAGCACAGAAGCACGCCCGCTAAGACACAGCCTACAAGTTCCCAGAGGTGCAGCTTTATTCAAGAATCTCAACATTGAGCACAGCAACAGGACAAGACTGGACCTGGACATCATGTGTGGGAGACGCTCCGCAATCAAGTATGGAAAGACCGGAATCGGACGCGTGTGGAGAACTTTTGTGTATGTGCCATCTTAAGAGCCATGCCGAGTCTTACCTTTACCCCCCCCAACTTGAAATAGTGGATATGGGACAGCACTGCACTGTCAGAATCTGCGCACTCAGGATCTACGTTGCATCGGGAGCATTCATGACAGTCGGTGTGCACGAGTGCAGCTTTTCTCTACAAAGTGATATCACCAACTAGTCACTCGTAAAGAAGAAGAAGTTGCACTGCATCAAGGTCATCAGTCAGTCCCTGGCGATGGGGGTTGGCGGACCCCCAAAAGAAGGGAATTATACCGTAGAATGACTCGGTATTGAATAAGCGTCTTGCAAAGTAGGCCACAAAACAGGATCATTTCACACGAACAAGAAAACAAAATAGGATAAGACAACCAATCAGGTGAGCACTGACTTGACGTTTGAGGTGATCTCAGGTCAGTTTGCTGCTGGGTGTCAGTCAAAGTAATAGTTCTGCACAAAGATGGCGTGGGCGCCTCTGAAGATGGGAGCAAAGTTGTAGATGAGAGCTTGCTCCTCCTCTGCCAGGCTGGAGAACGTGTGCTGGTTCTTCATGGCTAGAGGAGACGAGGATTAGCCTCGGAATGAGCGTTCCTTCCGACAATTGTGCAAATTACCTTCTGAAACGAAGAAGCTGGCAGTGTAGAAGGAGGCTCGCACGGCGGCGGTGGAATGGACCATGCCGGGCTTACCCACCCACTCGTAGGGGGCTTTCTCTGGATGCCACTGCACGGCGTAGAAGGGGTAGTGGTATGCTGGAAGGGGGAACGAGCATGTCAAACTTTTAGTCTTAACACACGCGGCGATTTTAAACTTCAAATATGATGACTAAACAGCTGAGATACATATTCTACTTAAGCAGCTGATAAGGCTAAAATAGGCTCAACAACATACAGGCGTGGCACATTCTGCGGCATAAAACACGCATGGCAATTTTGAACACTTTCAAATATCACCATTAAACCTCTGAGATGCACATGCTACTTAACAGCTAGTAAGGCTAAAATAGGCTCAACAACATACAGGCGTGGCACATTCTGCGGCATAAAACACGCATGGCAATTTTGAACACTTTCAAATATGACCATTAAACCGCTGAGATGCACATGCTACTTAACAGCTAGTAAGGCTAAAATAGGCTCAACAACCTCCAGGCGTGGCACATTCTGCAGCATAATGGCCTGTGGGTTTCAGAAAGCACCTCGAGCCACTTTAAGAATAAAAAGTGCAAAATGATTTTCCTATTTTGTTTTGCTGACCTACTAAATAAAAACAAGTCCATAAGTGGGGAATCACTGCTTTACACACTATCCGATACCAGTGCCCGACCCGGTTGTTAAAGGACAACATTAAAAAAACTTCATTTTCAACGTTTTATATTTTATGTATTTTAACGTCAAGCACAACATCGTCACCGCAGTAGACATCAGAATCAGGCGGCACTAGCGATGCCTCATTTTTGCACCGATAGCTCTTCGGTCCGGTTACAACCGGTGTCCTTACAGTTGCAGAGTATCGATACCCATCCCTAGAGTAGAGAACGACCTTCCATGGTGGAGATGAAGTCCTTCTTCCCATCCGTGTTGGTGGAAAGCACCTTGTAGAACCTCTTCAGCTTGGCGTTGCGGCTGAAGTTCTGAAGGTTCACAGACTTTGCATTAGCATCCTCCACCAGTAACGTCATTAAGCCAAAAGTTGTCAAAATTTTAGTCATACATTTTTTCTAAATGATTAAAAAACTACTACTACTCATCTGAATTTTGTCGTGGAAAATACCTGAAGAGACAGACTCCAGCTGTGGAAGTTGGCGGTGATGTTCTCTTCAGCCAGAGACTGCATTAGGTCCTTGGGAAAGTTCTGGAACAGGCGGCTGGACTGGGCCCCTGGAGGACCGGAACACAGGTAAATAAAGCGTCACCATGTTATAGTTTATGCAGAAAAGGAATGTGGACCTGGCGTGAAATTAAGCTGTAGCGCCACCGCCTTGGTGTCGGTGAGCGTCAGGAGGTTTTTGTTGGCCGTCAAGACCGCCAGCTGCTGGAAGCCCTGACACGTCCCCCAGATGGGGAAGTAGTCGCCCCCGATGTTGGCCTGCAAGGGTTGGATAGAAAATGACCGGATTCGGACCCAATTACCATAAGAAGCACCGGAGCTATAAGCTTTTTCCACCAAAGGATTACATCCGCTGTCAACCCATAAACCTTACCCTACCTTTTAGCATGTTTTGGACTACTGAGGAACGACCCAATCATGCCATCCCGGGATTGGCACATTTTACCTTCAAAGCGAGGTTGTAAAAGATCTTGGCGGCTCGAGTGTACTGAGACGTCTGGATGTCCACGTCCCCTCCCGGCAGCAACAACCTGAGGACACGCGCTGGACTCAGTCTTTGGGACTTCTTGCAAACGGCGTGGAGGTCTCGTCCACTCACCCGTTAATGGAGGAGAAGATCTTGGCATACTCTTCTTCCGTACGATTGATTCTGGTGACCAAAAGAAGAAAGTCATCATCTCAATAACTTCCATCAAGTTTTGTGCACCATACCTCAACGGATACTGTAAATTCTACTGTAAACATACTGGACTTTTCAACTACAACAAAACAAGAGCAAAAATGGAACAATCAGCACAATTTCTAATATAGAAATATAATAAAGTCAAAACCGTGACACACATGTTGGTTTTTGAGGGGGAAAAGGTCATTACTGTAGCAGTTATTAAAGAAAATAGACGGGTTTTAAGGTTGTCGTATCAGAAACAAAACAAAGCAACAAATACCATGGGAGGAAAACTTACAAGAATAAAGTTGAAATATTCGGAAAAAAAGAAGCTGAAAAGCAAAGAAAAGTTGTCATTTTAGAAGACTAAAGTCCAAAATAATAGAACAAAGTTGTTGTTTTTTAAAGGCGCTATTTTATGAGAATAAGCTTGCAATATTATATTCAAAGTCATAATAATACAAAGGTATGATTATTCAAGAAGAAAGCTGAAATATTTGGAAAAAAATGGGGAAAAAGAGAAAAAGTAAAGCTTTTATTTTTTACTAAGTGCTCCTCGCTGGAAAAAGTTTGTATCGAGCTGAGAAAGCGTCTCCAAACTTCTGCCGCCAATGCCTTCATTACCTGGATCTTGCTCTTCACAGTGCAGTTTTAGTATTAGAGGACTCCTACTAGAAAATTATCTCAAGAGCTACAGACCCTTAAAGCTGACACTTCTGTCACGGGTGCATGCGTGCATGTCTGGTTGGGCGGGGCCAACGCTAATGAACCAGCGTCTACCTTCATTATCCGGAATTCATTGACTATCTCAACATTTCAGAAGGTATACAATCTTCGTATTTGCCTTCACCATGGAACGTGAAAAGCCCGACATGAACACTCCAAGCTTCTCCTACCTGATGGGAACCACGCGAGCCCCGGCGCCTTCCAAGTATTTGACATAGCAGGCGGCGATGTAGGAGGAACCGGTGGCATAGTGGTCACCTGGCAGGACTTCCTGTGCCAGCACACCTGGGGAAGAACCACATCTTATACAGGCAAGCATGCAATGACCAGCAAAAGGCATCGTGGATGTGGAGTGGAACAGGACCAAGTGGAACCCACAGAAGACTTTTATTTTATTAAACTACTCATTCATGTCAAAGATGTGGGCATTCAGAAGATTCCTTCAAATATGTTTAAATACAGTAGTGGTAAAAATAATAGCAGTGCAATATGACTAAGCAGATGAAGTATTGTTATTAGTATATTTTTATTGCTACATGGCAAACAAGTTACCAGTAGGTGCGGTAGATTCTCAGAAAAGACCCAGCATTCATGATATACACGCTCTTAAGGCGGTGCAATTGACCAATTAGATGAAAGGGGCGTGTTTAAAAAAATAGCAGCGTGACATCTAATCAGTGATCAATGTAGTGAAAAAAAGAGGTGAGAATCAGGTGAGCCTATTTAAGGATGAAAGCAGAACTTGTTCTACATCACTTCTCCTTGAAAGCTGGAAGAAAATGGATTGTTGGTCAGAAGAACAGCGTACTTTGATGAAAAAGTTGATTGGAGAGGGAAAACTTATGAAGAGGTACAAAAAAAGTTTGGCTGTTCAGCTAAAATGATCTCCAATGTCATAAAATGGAGAGCAAAACCAGAAACACGTGGCAGAAAAGGGAAGACAACTATCAAAATGGATGGAAGAATAACCAGAATGACAAAGGCTCAGCCAATGATCAGCTCCAGGATGATCAAAGACAGTCTGGAGTTACCTGTAAGTACTGTGACAGTTAAAAGACATCTGTGTGAAGCTAATCTACTTAAAAAAATCCCCCCCTGTTAAAAAAAGGCATGTGCAGAAGAGGTTACAATTTGCCAAAGAGCACATCAACTGGCCTAAAGAGAATTGGAGGAACATTTTGTGGACTGATGAGAGTAAAAGCCACAGTACACAGTGAAGCATCCTGATATGGGATGTCTCTCCTGCTATTTATCCCATAGCAGGGATCATGGATGAGTTTGCACATGTCAGAATACTTGAAGAGGTCATGTTGCCTTATGCTGAAGAGGACATGCCCTTGGAATCAACAAGACAATCACCCCCAACACACTAGTAAACCAGCAACATCTTGGCTCCAAACCAACAAAATGAATGTTATGGAATGGAATCCAATGGAGAACTTGTGGGCCAACATCAGAAATGCTGTTTGTGGAGCAAAAGCAAGAAATGTTGAGGAATTGTGGAATGTTGGTAAAGAATGCTGAAAGGTGCCACACGTTGGTAGAGTCCATGCCACACGGATGTGAAGCACTTCTAAAAAACTCAATATTACTTTACTCATTCACAAGATTGACAAATCCTACAAACAACAAAGTTTGCCTGAAAGAGTTTTTTTTTAACACCCCTTTCTCCCAATTGGCAGGCATTAATGTAAAAGTAATTTACCAAATAATTAAGTTGAAAATTTCAAGGTAATTAGGACAAAAGTTTGTTTTTGTAAGGAGATAGGGAGTAAGGAGTAGGGGGCAAGGATGCTAACAGGCCGGGGAGGGATGTGAACAGTTCTGGGAACAGTGTGGAACTTCTTTTTACGCTTGCATGGAGTTAAGAGCGTTAGGAAGGGACATCAACCTACCAACCTACACTTTTTTTTTTTTTACAAGGTTATAGTTTCACCCTGGAACTGACCATTTCTCTCATCAGCTGCGGGAAATTGTCAGGGATGCCCCAGGGAGCTTTTTTTCTCCTTCTTCAATCTTATGTGCTTCCTGGTCACTGGCGTTTGCCCATGACCGGTACCACTTCAAACATCAGAACATTTCCTCTCCGAATCACTTGCCTGGGCGGACCCAAACTTCCAACCGACACAATGAAGCGTTCGGTGGGCCTGGAACACGCCTGCCTAGCAACACGCGCCGGAACCAGACGCATTGTTCTATTCTGGCCGGGAACGCACACTAAGTCTTACCGACGACCGGCCGCTCATTGAGCTGCGGGATCCTCGCCGCCGAGCACACGCAGGCGGCCAGCAGCACCAGCAGACCCATTCGGAACACGCCGCAGAACCGCAACCAGCTGCAGTGATGAGGAGGAGGAAGAGGGGGGGGGCGTCTCCTTCTAGTCCGGAAGCATCCACAAAGTCACGTGGGAGAGGCCGAACCCCGCCCCTCATTGGACACTTCGTGGGGTACACAACAGCCTGAGCAAGACAGAGATGGGACTTCCGGCTCTTTGAGGGGAGCCGGATCCCGGTAGCCGAAGAGCCGTTTAAAAAGGACTCACAGTAAATATTCCACAGGGTGGCGCCACACCGCTCTGCTTTGCAGTGACGTCACCACTTGTGTGTGTGTGTGTGTGTGTGTGTGTGTGTGTGTGTGTGTGTAAACATTAAACACAACGCGGGCTACAATCCATTTCCGGGCAAAGGAGCTTTTAGAGCAAAGATGCTCACACAACAACAATGCTCATCCAAGTCTGGGAGAACAGGTCCCCAAAGGGGAGACCCATTCTTCATCTCATTAAGGAAGTGCATAAAGACACACACATCCTTTCAAGTTAAATGTACATAATGTACTTTAAGACCGTCAGCTCAAGAACTTGCAAGAAGAACGCAGGTCTGTGCACTGACTGCATTGGTTCAATTTCACTCAAGGAGGCACTCACTGCAGTGCACTACCACTGACTGACCACAGGAGGTCGCCATCCTACACCAAAACGGCCCTCAGTGTGCGTGCGTCTAAAGCCTCCTGGGTCGGATGTTTCTCTGGTCAACTTCTGATTTGTTTGGAATTGCAATCTAGTATTCTCGTTGCAAAGACTGAAACTAGAAATGATATACGATCAAATACCCCAATCCAGGGTAAAACAGATCATAAAAGCCTCATTATGCGCACAATCTTGGCAGTCATACAAGTGTAAAAAAGTCCTCCATCTACTCACCAACTTCTTGTCAATTTAGCACGGTGGCGTTTCCAACACCGCTGCTGGCATGTACTGGCCCTCCAGTCTCTTGAGTACATAAGTGCACACTGAAGCGGACTTAAAATTCTTCTACAAATCAGAAGTGGCGTTGAAAGAGCCGGCATATAATTCATGGGGCGACCCAAGTGTTAGTTAAAATGCTCGGTTGAGTGGTTGCAATTCACCGCTAAGGAGTGGAGAACAAGCAGGTCACAATTTGCCCTCCTTATGAATTTGGGAAAGCACTAGACTGTCAAGATTTGCACACTGGGGAAGTAAGTATGCAATATAGTATACTTATGGAAGTGCACTGGTGGAAGTATTCCATTTGAGACGCAACTGGGGAGCTAAGTACGCAGTACAGTACACTTACTAAAGTGCACTGGTGGAAGTATTCCGTTTGAGACGCAACTGGGGAGCTAAGTACGCGGTACAGTACACTTACTGAAGTGCACTGCTGGAAGTATTCCGTTTGAGACGCAACTGGGGAGCTAAGTACGCGGTACAGTACACTTACTAAAGTGCACTGGTGGAAGTATTCCGTTTGAGACGCAACTGGGGAGCTAAGTACGCGGTACAGTACACTTACCAAAGTGCACTGGTGGAAGTATTCCGTTTGAGACGCAACTGGGGAGCTAAGTACGCGGTACAGTACACTTACCAAAGTGCACTGGTGGAAGTATTCCGTTTGAGACGCAACTGGGGAGCTAAGTACGCGGTACAGTACACTTACCAAAGTGCACTGGTGGAAGTATTCCGTTTGAGACGCAACTGGGGAGCTAAGTACGCGGTACAGTACACTTACCAAAGTGCACTGGTGGAAGTATTCCGTTTGAGACGCAACTGGGGAGCTAAGTACGCGGTACAGTACACTTACCAAAGTGCACTGGTGGAAGTATTCCGTTTGAGACGCAACTGGGGAGCTAAGTACGCGGTACAGTACACTTACTGAAGTGCACTGATGGAAGTATTCCATTTGAGACCCAACTGGGGGCCAAAGAGAGTTAGTGTGACTCAAAACATTGCCGGGATGATGAAATAAAGGGTTAATGATGGCCACATGTTGACCCCGGAACAGATTATTTCTGGGGATATGCTTTCCTGTGGGGACGATCGTCAAGTTAGAGAGACACAGGACAGAGAGGGGCATATAGGAATAGAGAGAGAAAGAGGGAGGGAGGCGAGGGAGGGATAGGTGGTGGGGGGGAGGGGGAGGTCGGTGCTGCAGCGGTCCAGTGGGTCTGGGCGACCATCATTGGTTCCTCGCAGGAGCATCCTCATCCCCACACTGAGAAGACCCAGAGACAGTGTTGTGGTTATCTCCAGGACCCATCTCCTCCTCCTCCTCCTCCTCCTGTCATCATGCCGGCGTGGCGGAGGAACCTGACTTTCTGCCTGCAGCGGCTGCACGAGGAAGAGGAAGGTAGGAAGCCGACAACTGATGGCGCGCGTGCTTGCGTGGCATCTGGTGAGTGCGCTTGACTTTTGCGGGGTGGCTGGAATAAGTGCGTGTGCGCGGGCGACAGTTTGTGCCCCCCCACCAAGCCCCCCTTGCACGAGTGTGCGTGTCCGCGCGCGGCACCGCGGGCTCGCGCTATTGATGCTGACAGGTGTGCGTGTGCGCGCGTGAGTGAAACAGACCGACGAAGATAAGCGTGGGCTCGCGTGTGGAAGATGTGTGGCGTGAGACAGATTTTCAAAATAAAATGTGGTGTCAGACGTTTTTGCTTGAATTATATCCATAAGCATGTATTTTTTTTTTTGTAAAAAGTTTATCATTTTTATTTTTTGGTGTCTTCATTATTTTTTTCATAGAATTGTTTTTTTGACTTATTTTTTTAAAACATTTCTTCTAAAAATCAAAGAACATGATATTTTTGTGGAATAAGGCTAAAAAAGTTATGCACATTTAAAGGCAAAGTTTGAGTTATTAAAATGACCATTTCAGCGTTTCTCATTACATCAGCCTTTTTCTCTGTTTTTCCTGCTTTTGCTGTTCCTTTTAGTTGTGGCTGTCCGACCACCAGCAAAATGCAACAGTATGCAAACCTGGAGAGCATTCAAGAGTCAAATCTGTGCCGTGTACAAAAAATGCTTACATGTTGGCAGGTGTGAGAAAAGCCCACTAGAATGAGAACTTCATTATCATGAGATATTTGTGGTTCAGCAAGCTGCTGGTCAGTGTTTTGATTTGTTCCCAAACAGAACAGCCGCTGGTGAATTTGTGTTGTGTTCTGGCTCCGCTGCGACCCGGCTGTCCTACTGATTATTGCCTTATGGCCGCATGAATTGCAGTGGGAGCCCATAAACTGGACCGGGGTCCTCCTGCTTAATGGGAGTCGCTTCACTGCAGACTGCTGATGGAAAATACTGCAAATCATTATCATGGTGCGCTGCTTAATTAAGTTCCCTTGGCTGCCCTTCCGCACGGCGCTGACCTCCCGCCTGCATCACTTGGACTTCTTCTAGCGCCTCCACAACAAAAGCTTGTGAGATCGAGCACATTTGACATGCATGGTAATGACATAAAACTTTTTCACATACAATACGTTTATTGCCGGTATTTCCTAAGGTGGTTCATTTCTTGACAAGAGTCAAATGGAACATTGTATAATCTGCTGCTTGTACTCATGTACCGTTACAAAATGATTAAATCATTCTAGGGTTAAATTATGCCACTTAAACAAACAACCCATACGTGTTGCAATCAAAAACATACATAAACACCAACCTTGTCCAATTTTAGTTCAACTTTTATTTTGAAAGGGCTCTTAACGCCGCTGTGTCAAACCGGAAGTACCGTCTGCCCTGTCGTGAATTGACGCTAGTAAACCCTAGCCTGATTATACTGCTAAACCTGGCCCTGCGGGTTCTACAGCGAATTCAAAACGCTGCGTTTCATGAGCACAAGCACACATCTGTGGAAAAAGCGGACATTCATTCAACATTCGTGTGCAACGAACATTATTAGCCTATAAGCCAAAGTGGCTAAGTTAGCGCCCGCCATCTTGGCTAACAATGGCGACCACGACAAAGTACCGACATGCAACATGAAGCACCTGTTAGCATGTACTTTATTCCCCTCGTTGACTGACACCTTGGACGTTGTTTACCTTGTGACGTGACCACGGCCGCCCGTGACGACTGCTAGGCTGCGCTTGCCACACTTTCTTCCTCTGTGCTTCAGTCAGCGGCACGTTTGTCCCGCAACGACGCCGGCGCCATCTGCTGGCGGCAGCGTGCATGACACCTGCCAGGAACACAAAGGCGCACGAGCGGCTGATTGGTCAGCAGCGCTGTTTCGTGACAACCGCAAACGGATGACGCAACGTTTCATTAACTGCAACAAAGTATTAGCGTCACATTTTCCAAAATCGCACATTGCCAGATTAAAAGTCGCAATTTTACAAAAACAGGTGTATATATTTTTTTTGTTGAGATAAAAGTCATAATATTACCTTTGACCCGCCACAAAGGTCACACAAGTCCCCTGCTTTTATAGCTGTTAGGACGGGTATTCAAATCACGTGAGATTTGGAGAATGAAGTTGTACATTTACGGCAAAAAGCTTGTAATATCATCTGACGTGACGTCACAGGAAGAAGAACTATTAGGGTAATGTTGCAACTTTTTTCATCGTACATAGCGCCATCTTTTTCTTGTAAATGCACGACATCGCTGTCTTAAATTTAGGACTTTGTTCCCGACATTATTCCCCCAGTCTATAAAAACAAGTCACTTGTGTGACCTTTGGCCTGGGTCAAAGGTCAAATTACCACTTTCTTTTGGTAAAATGATGACTTTTTTGGCATGAAATTACAACTTTACTCTCGGAATCTCCGAAACATTTTGTATGTGGCTCTAGTAGCCTGAAACCCGAACCTGAAAAGCGGCGTGTTTGCATGCAGTCTTCCTGGCGGCCGTGTAAGCGTTTGATCCAAACATCTCATTCCCGTGCGGATGATCATGCAGATGTTCGTGTGGAGGAGAACGTGGCTTCGGCGAGCCTTCAATCATCGTGCGCACGGCGGGCGGATCGTGTAGGGGGGCAGACGGCCAGTGTGTGATTCGCAAGGGGGGGCCGGGAGGAAGCGGGAATAAGGAAACACGGCAAATATCAGGAATATCGCGGCTGTGATTGGCTCCCCATAAGGCTTAGTGCTGATCGCTAATTGATGCGTGTGTGTGTGGGAGTGAGGGAAAGAGCGAGAGACCTTTGTTTTGGTGAGTTCACTGCGCCCCCACGCAACACACGACATGCCGCCCGGTACTGTGGCACACTTACCAACACTCGCACTCAAACATGGTGAGTGCGCAGTGCCGGACACTTACCACCCTCAATAGTCGCCATCTTGGCCATCTAGTTCGCGAGAGACTCCATTATTCAATACAGAATCATTCTACCAAATGACTTCCTGTTTTGGGGGTCCCTTAACCCCCAAATCCCTTGATTGGTGGAGGACAACTTGCTTCCTGAAGTGACTGCTGATAATCCCAACTCTAGTTTATTGTACGGTGTTTTCATTCACACAAGGATCCAGCACAAGATCATCCCGACAGAACATTCATACCCAAAATAGCCATGACATGTAAAAACCAGTTCCCGATCAGCCCGAATCCTGATGCTTGAATGTATTTTGACTGCGTATGTGTTTAGCTATTTCTTCTCTAGTTTTGTATCAGTCAATGCAGAGTCATTCCACCATCCACTTATCCTTTCGGGGGTCCCCAAACCCCCAAAACCGATGCCTGATCGGTGACATGGATACAGTACAACCTGTACGTGTCTTGAAGTCGGAAGATCCGGGTACTCCGGAGCGATGAAGTGTACACAGAATACTTGGTGAAGTCCACTGATGGAAGTATTCCATTGGAGACCCAGCCAACGCGTACTTGTGACGACTCAACCCGTAGACCCGCTTTTCTTAGGATGGTTTATAAAAAATTGCGTCTGTCAAGTGTGTCATCCACAGCAACGTTTACCTTCATGCACGGCTTTTAACACGCATGCCTTGATATTTGTGGTCCTTCAACTCGGTTTTTGTCGAGACATTTTGCCTCAGTTTTCCCACACTGTCTCGGTTTAGCCCCCGGAACGTCCCCCCTGCAGCTAGCAGGTGTTCGCCCCCCGGGGGTGTCGCTGGGGTTCGTTGGGAGCCACATCCAAAGGTTGCTCTTCTTTGCTCTTTTAGCTTTTGGCTGCGGGCACTCCTGCATGGTTGGCAGCCCCACAAAGCCTCGGCATCCCACCCTCAACTGGGTGCCAGCGTCCCGGCACTCTTTGTCCTCGGCCTTCTTGCGCTGAAGGGCAGCCTCGTCCCTTCCTGCGCCGCCCTTGCGCTGGTAGACCAGACACAATGTCGGGGCGAGGGGACGTGGTGGCGATCTCTGCTGGGAACTCCAGTTGCCTGTCGAGGTTGACCCTCCTGTCCCCCTCCTGGGCAGGGGAAACGTGTCTTATTGTTTTTCTTGGTCTGATATCAAAGATTTTGTTTGTTTGCCCTGCACTGTATCGTTCTGCAAAATGGAGAACGATTCACCTGCTGTCTGGTCACACCACAGAACCTTAAGGTTCTTTTTGTTCTGCTGTGGTTTTCATCTTGGAACTCTGCCGCGCAGGCCATTTTTGCCCTCGGTCTTTTTTATGGTGGAGTCATGAACACTGACCTTAACTGAGGCTTGCAGTTTTTTGGAAGTTGTTGTGGGGTCTTTTGTGACCTCTGGAATGAGTCATCGCTGTACTCTTGGGGTCATTTTGGCTGCCCGGCCACCACAGTACCGTGTTTTCGACATTTGTGGAAAACGGCTCTCACTGTGGTTGGCTGGAGTCCCAAAGCTGTAGAAATGGCTCTCTATATCAGGAAGGGGGCACAGTCTTTTTCACGCCACTGCATGTGGTAGTGCATGCCGGTGTCTTTCTCAGTGTAGTGTGTGTCAGTCTTGACCCAAACAGGGCGCGTACCCCAGGAGAATATTGCAAAGTCAACATCTGCGTGTGGCCTGTATGAAATCATCATTTCTAATTGTGGGATGTTTATTCATTAATTGTAGCCTTTTGTTGATGCATAGGAGTTGACCTTCCGTGCATCTTGCACGTATCCAACATTCTTGTACGCACAGTACCATCCCCGTGAATGTCACGCTCTTGTTGTGTCCAATCTTACACTGAAGGATGTTCAAATCTGGCGTGTGCGTGTGTGTGTGTGTGTGTGTGTGTGTGTGTGTATGTAATGTGACAAGCTTCTCCTCTGAGCTGGATTTGTTACCTTGGCCTTTAGAGACTCGCAGGCTGTCCTCCCAATGCTTGCAGTGTGTGTGTGTGTGTGTGTGTGTGTGTGTGTGCAGGATGCGTGAAGAAGGCATGTAGCCGTGGGTTAGCAGCGGGCGAGAGCGGGAACGCCGCTTCAGTCATAATTGGATCTGACGATGAGTCATGCGGCAGAAACAACAAACAGTCTTCCCTCCTCCTCTTCCGTGTTTCCATTTCCTTCTGCGCTTTCCGCTCGCCGTCCTTCATCCCTTCCTCCCCGCCTCATCACGTTTTTGCAGCTTCAAAATGGAAAACGTCGCTTTGAAGTTGCTTGTTTGACACCTTCTACGTTGTTGCGTGTGGACACGTCTCGGTCGTCCGACGCTTATTCCACAGACTATCCGTCTCACAGAGTGCGTGCGCATACTTGTCAGTTTCTCAGTAGTGTTTTGGACATGAAGTTGTATGGCATCCCCATCAGCAGTGCGGGGCATCAATAGTTCCTTGCTGGGGTCCCTCAAGTAAAGAGTTTGGCTGCTCAAAACAAAAGGATGCGGGGTAGGAAGTCTCTCGATTGTCTATCTGCAGGTGAAATGTCGTTGGAACCTCCATCCATCCATCCATTTTCCTCCGCTTATCCGGGTCCGGGTCGCGAGGCCAGCAGCTTCAGTAGGGAGGTCCAGACTTCCCAAACCCCGGCGACCTCTTCCAGCTCCATCGGGAGGACACCAAGGGGTTCCCAGGCCAGCTGGGAGACATAGTCCCTCCAGCGTGTCCTAGGTCTTCCCTCATCAGGGAAGTGCCCGGGAGGCATCCGGACGAGATGCCCGAGCCACCTCGACTGGCTCCTCTCCATGTGAAGGAGCAGCGGCTCTACTCTGAGCTCCTCCCGGATGGCCGAGCTCCTCACCCTAGTCGTTGGAACCTGAAGATGTGAAATATGTTGGCCCGGAATTGCGGAGCAGGGGAAATTTGGGGTGTGGAGTGGAAACACAAATGCTAGAAAAACGAGTGCGAGGTCTTCAGGAACATAATGACGCTTGATTTTCTGGACTTTGATTGAAGTGCAAATGAAAAGTTACACAGACTGGACTGAATCCGACCGGTTCGTTCAGTCTGACGTCATTCCAATAAAAAGGATCTACTTGATTCCCTTCCAAGGAGAAGCGGAAGTACCCAGGCAGGCTGCTTGAACAAAGTTACGGAATCCCCGGATGGTGTTGCCGCCCCGGAATCCCATCGGCATCCATGAGTCCTGGTACCAGTGGACCCGTTACTGGTTTGGACTGTATGCACGCGTCAACCAGCATGGATGAGTTTTGATTTTCCATGAAGTGAAGGCCAAACCAGGGAGGGATTACCGTAGACCCCCCGGCATGGCACTGTTTGTGCTTCTTCGTTGATTCAAGTCCTGCAAGGTCTGATTGCTTCTTTCAGATGGTGTGTGGAGCACGTGTGACGCGGCCTGGTGGTCCACGGGTCGCACTCAATCTCGGCTTCTATTCGCTGCACGGCACTTTTTTTTGCAGAGGTATGTGCTTTTCCCTCCCCCAAGCACAGATTAGGCCCGTCCCCTCCGGGAAAGAGATTTATGAGTCCTGGAATGAGATTTTTATTTTTTTTTCCCGTGTATGACCCACGCACACGCCGGCCCGTGTGAAAAGTTCTAGCATGTTCCCTCTTCTGTCCAAGTTGGGGTTGCGGCCTTCCTCCTTACTAACAAGCGACGGCTGATATCAGGACTGCGGGGGTCACATGATTAAGTGACCTGACTGCCTTCCCTTCGTGACCCCCCGCCTCTCCTCCCTCCTCTTCCTGCGCCGGCCGACCCGTCATTTGTCTTCGTCTTTGCTCCTCGCCGCGTCTCAAATTGAAATTTCCTCCCGCTCGAATGCGTCGCCGCCGCGGTTTTAAAACGATCTTCTGCTACATCCTCTGCCCCCCCCCGTGCTAGATCACATTCGCCGCAGTTGTCTGGGTCGTGCTGATCATTCGCTCCTTCACCTTCTCCTTCGTATGCCGCCCTGAACGGCCAAAGAATTTTCTTTTCAACAATAACATGGGCGGGGGAATTTGCATAATTGGCCAAAACCCGATTTCTTCATCATTGGAAATGTGCTACATTGTGTCATATTTCTACGCCTGATTTCACAGCAAAACACCAAGTTATTGACTCACAACTGTGCTAGTGTGCTTTTATTGTGAAGGCGTACCGGGATCTCCACCGGCTGCTCCAAGGTTGCCCGAGTACTGATGGAAATGTTGTCTCTTCTTGTGGCCCGGCTCCCAATTGGCAAAAGTCGTAAATATTATGAGATAAAAAAGGTAAAAAAGATGAAATGTCATAAATTATGTAACAGGAAAGCCATAACTATGAGGTAAACCTTCATAATCATGAGGTAAAAATGTAAAAATTATGAGACAAAAGTCATAATTATGAGGTAAAAATGTAAAAAATTATGAGACAAAAGTCATAATTATGAGGTAAAAATGTAAAAAATTATGAGACAAAAGTCATAATTATAAGAGTTAAATTTTATATAGTAATAATTATGACATACAAGTCACCACTATAAGAAAAAAGCCAAAATTATGAGATAAAGTGTCAGAATTATGGGATGAAAAGTCATAATTATGTGTTAGGAAAGGCCTAGCTATGAGAAAAAGTTGAAATGATGGGTTAAAAATGAGTAACTATGAGGTTAAAATGTAAAAATGATGAGATAAAAGTTCTAATTATGACATGAAAATTCCAAGTCAGAATTGTGTGATAGGAATGGTCTCGTTTTGAGATAAAAAAATGAAATGACGGAATAAAAGTCATAATTATGACGCAAAGAGGTCAAAGTTATGAGATCAAATTATGAGATACAAGCTGCCTTCTTCAGTGGAATGGCATATTTTGCCTTTCTTGCCCCATAATTATGACTTTTTCATCTCATCGTAATGATTTTATTATTGCGCAATTCTGACTTCTTTTATCTCCTACTTTTGGCTTCACAGCTCCGACTTGGGAATATCTTTGGTTTGGTTTACTGTGAAGTCACGTTATTCCAACAAAGGTCGGAATAGCGGCAGCAGAAACGGAATAAAAAGTGGAATTCAAAATGACAAAGGGAAAAAAGTAGCAATTAAACTCCTAATATTCTAAGAAAAGCACGTCATTTTTGTAGTTTGGAGCAGAAATCTTCAAGAAAAAATACATTCTTTTTTAAATGTTGTAACATCATGAAAAAGAAAAAATGGTTCAGTATGTGGCCCATGAGTTTGGACACGCCTACCCTAGAAAAGAGGAATAATCGTTTCCTGGGTCAAAGCGGGGCCATTTGTTATGCTTTTCCTCCTTTCTGACCTTTAAATATTCTCCCGTTGAGCCGGGGGTTCCCAAACTTTTTTTGCAACACCCCCTTTTTGGGGATAAAATGATTTTCAGCACACCCCCCGCCGCCCGAAAAATACAGTAATATTGAAAAGTATTCGTGGTGGCCCCGTACCCCCCCCGTCATAACGCTGGGGCCGCCTAGGGGGCGCGCCCCGCAGTTTGAAAAGTGCTGTGTTAAACGATGCCAGAGAATGAGATGGAGAGTGATTTGGAAAGAAGTTCAGGATGGCTCCGCACGTTGTGTTTCACACAGTTCCAACGACATCCCACCGCCCGTGCTTCCCTATATGGGCAGGCCCAGGAGTGCGTACGTGGGCATGCCCTCTTGTCGGGAATTTCACCCTTTCACGTTGAGCAGTTGCTCCCAGGAAATGTTTGTTTGGGTGTGAGGGAAAGCTAAGTTTGTTTAGCTTTCCTAAAGAGGCACGCATCAGGCAGAAGTGGTTGGACTTGTTGATTCCCGACCAGCAGGAGAAAAAGACGCAAGTGTGGAAGATCCTGTAAGCTTACTGTGCGGGTTAGCGTCTGTACAAGCGCAGAACTCCTTCAGTCTCCTTTAACGGTGCAGGCATAACCTCCTTAACTTTCACACACGTAAGCCACGTGAAGCCGAAGAAAAAGCAAAACACGCACACGTGAGGGAGAAGATGAGGAGCTGAGCAGAAGGCCGTATCTCCAAGAAGGAAACCCTGAAAGGCTCCAAAGCGCTCGGAAAGCAGAACTAATCAGTCCAACGGTGGCCCTCCGAGGACGTCACGGTGCGACACTTGAATCGGCTGCTAATTGGCGGTCTTATCGGAAGGACGGGAGAAACGCCGACACGGCAGATTGTTGGAATCGCGCCGAGCGAGTCCGAGCTTGGAATTCCGGCGTTAAAGCTACACGACGACGGCTGTGGCAGTGTAAATAGTGAAAGGGTTTCCCAAGGAAAACCCAGGAAAAAACAAAGATCACACGCTAAGTGAGAAAAGGACGTCAAAGCAGGCAACATTTTTGCTTGCATTTTTGTACCCAAACCAAAAACTGTACGCCGACTGAGGCTCCATTGTTGGTGGATCCTGTGTGTGTTTTAGTGCACACCCTGAATGGACGCTAAACAGGAGAGCTACGTGTCCAGACCGTCATTACGCTTGAAGGGGCTGCGTGTGTGTGTGCGTGTGTGTGTGTGTGTGTGTGTGTGTGTGTGTGTTTGGCGTACTAAACAGCAGCAGCAGGCCGATTCCATTCCAGTCATGCATCAGTACAAATCTGCAAGGGAAACACACACACACACACGCACATGCACATCTGGGACTTAGTAAGCAAAGCCCAAACACCGGCGGACGCGCCGAACAAGCCGACGTGTGTGGAACCTTTCAGGTGTTAGCACCGCATCTTCATTCACAGGCCAGGTGGACGTGGATGAGTGTTCACTGAAGATGAGACCTGGCAGGACGTACGTACTTCCCAGCGAGGGCCAAAGAGTGCCAAAGGAAAGGACGCGAGGACCACTTCATGGCCAAGTCCATCATGCCAAGTCATGCTGGGAAAAAACTGCATCTCAGCTTTGCCAAAAATGGTTTTTTCCAACTACTTCAACATGTTTCTTATATATTCAATAACGAAGTCCTTGAATCTGACTTTTTAAATTTGGACTGTATTCTTGTGGAATTACAGCTGTTTTTTGTTATTTTTATGTTTTGACTTTATTTTTGTGGAATTACAGCTGTTTTTTGTTTTTTTTATATTTTGACTTTATTCTTGTGGAATTACAGCAGTTTTTTGTTATTTTTATATTTGGACTGTATTCTTGTGGAATTACAGCTGTTTTTTGTTATTTTTATATTTTGACTTTATTCTTGTGGAATTACAGCTGTTTTTTGTTATTTTTATATTTTGACTTTATTCTTGTGGAATTACAGCAGTTTTTTGTTATTTTTATATTTGGACTGTATTCTTGTGGAATTACAGCTGTTTTTTGTTATTTTTATATTTTGACTTTATTCTTGTGGAATTACAGCTGTTTTTTGTTATTTTTATATTTGGACTGTATTTTTGTGGAATTACAGCTGTTTTTTGTTTTTTTTATATTTTGACTTTATTCTTGTGGAATTACAGCATCTTTTTGTTTTTTTTATATTTTGACTTTATTCTTGTGGAATTACAGCTGTTTTTTGTTATTTTTATATTTGGACTGTATTCTTGTGGAATTACAGCTGTTTTTTGTTATTTTTATATTTTGACTTTATTCTTGTGGAATTACAGCTGTTTTTTGTTATTTTTTATATTTGGACTGTATTTTTGTGGAATTACAGCAGTTTTTTGTTTTTTTTATATTTTGAGTTTATTCTTGTGGAATTACAGCAGTTTTTTGTTTTTTTTATATTTTGACTTTATTCTTGTGTAATTACAGAAGTTTTTTTGTTTGTTTTATTTACCATTTCCAGCTGTTTTATCCCAAGAGCCAAGGCTTCTTCCCCAGAAGGAGTTTTTCCTTGGCTCCGTCGTTTGTGACCTTCAAGTGCCACGGGATGACTTGGCGCTTTGCAAATAAATCGAGTTAATGGAACTATTTATTCCAACTAACCTTCTTTTGCATCATTTTCTTCTGGTCACTACAACATTATCCCCCAAATATTTGGACTTTATCCTTGCATCATTGTAACTTTTTTGCAACCGAATTTAGCAGAAATTACAATTAGTTTTGTTTGTTTATGTATACATTGCTTATTTCAACTTGATGCTACCAAAATGACATTTTGATCACAATACTATATGTATTACACATAACTGTTATAATATTATACATCTGGAAATGATATGTTTAGAATGGGCCAATTAAACCCGCGAATGGGCGACACTTGCAACACCCGACTTAGTCCGTCTCGCTGCTTAGCGGAAGAAGAGACCACCATCAAGAAGTGAGGGAGAAAGCTGAGTGAAAATATCGCAAATCACCGGGAAAAATGCCAGAAGACATTTCGGGGAGGCGGCAAAGTGTGCGTACTCGGCGAGGGAGTACTGCACAGAGTACTTGCTGACGTGCACGGCCGGGAGAGTCGGGCCCGCACTCAGGTCGAGGATGTCGATGACAAGCTCGCAAACGATGCATTGGACTAATCAGCCACAAATCTTTGCATGCTGCGAGAAGAGCTGGAGCGGAATCAGAATTAGCCGTAGAATCCAATCCAATTCAAGCGCTGCGTGCTTCGTCCCAAAGCGATGCCGCCAACTGGTGGCCTGGCATGCATGTGACGTTCTTTCCACACGTCTGCCCGATGCCGACGTTCGCACAGGAGAGGAGAAAAGAGCGGATCAAAAGCTCCGCTTTATTCGTTTTCCTCTGAGGCTTCCGATGATTTGACGTCTGAGCGACGCGTCGCCGGCTCAGCTGTCCATGAGGCAGGAAGTGATGCAACGCTTCATTTGTGTTTCAAAGGACACGCCGCGCCATGCACTATTATACAAACACGTTTTGATTGGCGTCTGCGTCGATTCAAACAAGACGGCGGCACCGACGCCTCAGAGGCCACCGGGTTGGACCCAATTCCACCTTTGGCTCCGGTCCAATTTCTCTGGCGGGCGCGTGAGAGGATGATTGATGTGATGTCACTGTGATTGATGTGCGTGGAAGGCGCCACGAGGACCTTTGAACACATTTGAACACGCAGATTGTTTATGACAGAGGGATGGCTCACTCCTGCTTACAGCATCATGCGCGTGTTTGCCTGTTTGGATGTGGCTGTTCTACATTGTGAGTGTTGACCTTAAAGGAAAACTGCACTTTTTAAACCACACACCTTTTCTGGTTTTATATCCATGCCGGGAGCACGCAGCAACAGCCACATTCATGATAACGTGTAATATTTACTGTATTTTAAGCATCACTGGAACACCTTCATTGATTTCACAAGGAAACAAACGCTACACCCGGCATTACATTTGTCCAAATTTTCCGCTAGCCGGTGTGGTGTGGCGAGGTGTCACTACGCCCTTAACATAGTTCTTTGGCATAACAATGTTAATATTGTGGTTACCATGCAGGTTACCATGTACATCGGGTGTTGTTAGTCCTTACAGGCAGAATAGGTGACTCCCATCTGGTGTCATATTTTTAGAATGCACAGAAATTAGAAAGACTTCCTACTGTAGTGTTGAAAACAATAGCAGTGCAATGTGACTAAGCAGATGAAGTACTCTTATTAGTATATTTTTATTGCTACATGGCAAAAATGTTACCAGTAGGGGCAGTAGATTCTCAGAAAAGACCCAGCATCCATGACATGCACGCTCTTAAGGCTGTGCAATCGGCCAATTAGATGAAAGGGGTGTGTTTAAAAAATAGTTAAAAATTTTTCGGTGAGAATCAGGTGAGCCTATTTACGGATGAAAGCAGAACTTGTTCAACATCACTTCTCTTTGAAAGCCTGAGGAAATGGATCATTACTCAGAAGAACAGCGTACTTTGATGAAAAAGTTGATTGGAGAGGGAAACCTTATGAAGAGGTGCAAAACATGTTTGGATGTTCAGCTAAAATGATCTCCAATGTCCTAAAATGGGGGGCAAAACCAGAATCACGTGGCAGAAAAGGGAAGACAACTATCAAAATGGATGCAAGAATAACCAGAATGGCAAAGGCTCAGCCAATGATCAGTTCCAGGATGATCACAGACGGTCTGGAGTTACCTGTAAGTACTGTGACAGTTAGACGTCTGTGTGAAGCTAAACTCTTTACAAGAATCCCCACAAAGTCCCTCTGTTAAAAAAGGGCATGTGCAGAAGAGGTTACAATTTGCCAAAGAACACACCGACTGTCATAAAGAGAAATGGAGGAACATTTTGTGGACTGATGAGAGTAAAATTGTTCTTTGTTAATCGCAGTCACGCCTTCTCTCCTCCCCCTTTGCCTTTTGCTTCGGTAGGAGGGACGGAGGCGTACTTACGCCAGGCTGTGCCTGGCAGTAAATTGTAAAATGCGCCTACAACACGCCCATTGGTGAGGCACAGACGAAGGTGCCCCGCCTGCCGAGATTCTCTTTGGGTGCGACCAGGATGGACAGGATCAGGAATGAGCACATCAGAGGGACAGCTCATGGGAGAGGGTTTGGAGATAAAGTCAGAGAGGCCAGACTGAGATGGTTGGGACATGTCCAGAGGAGAGATAGTGAATATGTTGGTAGAAGGATGCTGGGTTTTGAATTGCCAGGCAGACAGGAGGCCTAGAGGAAGAGCAAAGAGGAGGTTTATAGATGTAGTGAAACAGGACATGAAGGTAGTTGGTGCAAGAGAAGACAGGGTTAGATGGAGGCAATTGATTGGCTGTGGCGACCCCTGCAGGGATAAGCCCAAAAGAGACGCATGTGCATCAGAAAAAGGCCTGAAAAAAATCAGACCTCACCAGCGCTTGGCGTTACTTTCTCCGGCACCACATCACTGCCGCCTGTCTGCTGTTTGTTTCACCGTCTTTAGAGGGCTAGAATTGTGCGTACCTGTCATTACCCGGGCTGGAAGTAGTCCATGGTTTTCCTGTCCCGGACGTTGGTGAAATGTGAACAATGTCAAAAAATGAAATGTAAGCAGCAGCCGCGCCGGTCCGAGGTTCTGCTACAAGAACCCGTCGTTGGAACAAAGAACAGGGGAGATTAGCACTTCTCCGGCACAGAAGTGCTCCTGGTGATGTGATTGTCTTTGTAGTCACGTGTTGAATTCCTTCCCCGCCGCCTCGCAGTCTGACACCGAAAGAAGCCATAATCCAATAAAGTGGAAAATTGACACACTAATACATCCAAAACGCGCTAAAACGGCGTGAAAGTGCGTTTCTGTGTGGATGTCTCTGCGTTACATCACTTCTCTGAGCCCCGCTGGGAGACTCATTTGCATAATAATTAAGCCAGAGCTGTTTGTTCCCGTTCTGCTGCACACCGCGGTCCCTGCTCGGAGCATCATTCATCAAGTGTGCACGCATATGGGGCTGCGTCGCATTAAATGCGGTGCAGAGTGACACCAGACAATTTGAATCTCGGACCTCCTGGAAAAGCAAACTTAGCGCTCTTGTTGTGGTAGGAGTGGACTGACATGACTTGGGGGTAGTGCAGAGGGGGTATAATGATGTTCCCTCTAATGACTTGATTAGCATTTAAATGGTTAGGAAGCGACACGGGGGAGCATCTGGATGCACGGACATGCTGCATGATGAGACATGGTCCACGTTGAGGTGGGCGTGAACAAAGGCTGCACCCCAGATTGTTAAACACGTCAGTTATAACATGTATAGAGTACTTACTTTATTGGAATATGATTTATACTTTAGGTAGTCATCACTAATGAATGATAACGATCATCCAAAGAATGGAGGAATGGCAGTCACAGCGAGAGCATCTGACAGCAACTATGGTGTGTTCAAGGGCCGCCAAACTATCCATTCATTCCTTCATCTTATGCAAAGTTGGGTGGTGAGCTCGGAAGCCCAGATTTCCCCCTCACTTTGTCCAGATCTTCCCAGTAGATCCTGAGGCGTCCGCAGGCCAGTTGAGAGACAACTCTCCAACGTGTCCTGGCTCTATCCCAAGGATGAACCCTAAATGGGTTCGGGAGGCACGGTTCTATTCCCCCAGGTGACTCTCACCTTATCTCTAAAGAAGAGCCCAGCCACCCAATGCAGTAAACTCATTTTGGATTTTGTGATCTTGTCCTTCTGGTCACTACCCAAAGCTCATGACCACAAGTGAGGGCAGGAACTTGACCTACCGGTAAATTGAGGTTTTCAACTTAGCTCCTTCTTTGACACAACAGACCGATGCAGAGTCCACATCACTGCACCAACTTTTCGTCTCAAGTTATATCCTTCTCTCACTCCTGAACAAGACCTCGAGGTACGTAAACTTCTCCAGTTGGGGCAGGATCTCATCCCAGACCTGGAGATGAGACCCAATCCTGCAGACACCAAAGTGGATCCCCTCAACACCTTGGCTGCACCCAGACATTCTCTTCATAATGGTAATGAACAGAATCTGAGACAAAAAGAAGCCTTGTAGAAGTCTGATTTATTGCCAGCAATGGAGACCAAGCTCTGACACCAGCCATGCAGGGAAAATCAAGTGAATTGGGTGGTCTGTTGCCTTATACTCTCCATAGGATTCCTCAAGGAACATGGTCAAACTCTTCTCCAAGTCCACAAAACACATGTGTACTGGTTGACCAACCAGTGCACCCTCAAAGAACCTGCTGAGAGTTGGTCCACAGTTCCACAACTAAGAGGAAAACAATACTGCTCCTCCTGAATCAGAGATTCAACTCACCGGCAGAACCTCCTCTTCTGAGCCATCTGAATAGACCTTACTGGGAAGGTTGAGGAGTGTGATCCCACAATAGTTGAAACACACCCTCCTTCAAGGGGGACCACCACCCTGGGCTGCCAATCCAGAGGCACCGCCTCCGGTGTCCACATTATGGTTCAGAGTCGTGTCAACCAAACACAGCCAATGGAATCCAGGGCCTCAAAGAACTGCTGGATCTCATCCACCCCTGGAGCCCTGCCACCGAGGACCTTTTTGACCACCTAGGAGTCCCCAGGTACTGCGTCGCGTTTGGACAACATGTCAGTGGGATTGAGGAGGTCTTTGAAGTGTTCCTTCCACCGGTTCAGTAGCACACCATCCCCACCATACACGGCGTTGACAGTTACTCCGTCCCCCTTCCGCGATGGCAGATGGTCGACTGCCAAATTGCAAAAAAGACCATAAAAGGAAGCATGAAGACAAATGTGGGCTTTTTAAACCAGTGGTACATGCATGCTGTCCATCTTAGCTGCATTAGCACGTAGGTATATATTGGTACCCACTTGGGGTTTGTAGAAACCTCAAATGCTGAATCGGGACTGTGCAGGGATTCACTGTACATTTGTCTAGAAAGTTGGACCGCAATAAATGTTATCAATGGGCAAAAGTTCTGCACCACTGACATTTGCAATATTGATATGATGTGTATGCAGATAACAGTTTGGATTAGCAAAACCGCTAAGGCAACCAAATGCAACATTAAAGCATGCCTTTTGTCTCGAGGGTCCGGTTTGGTTTGATGCATTGACGGTATAACCAGTGCATCCTTTATCCTGGTCCTGGTTTGGTCAGGGCGTTCGATGGATGGCAGCTGGACTGATAGTGATCCCCATGACATGAGGAATATTGAATATTGATGAGTACCATGTAAACGGACACGTTGCTACTGACTGCAGACGTCAACACGTTTTGTCTCGGAGACAAAATCAACTTCAATCCTGGGAAAATGGGAAAGTTGAAGAATTGTTTCCCAGGGGCCAAGTGCCAATTTTGTCTTCGACCTCTCCGGTCTTGGACCGATTCTTTAATGTCCAAGGTGTTCTTGCTCGGACCTTGAACACTACCCCCAAATAGCAGCAGGTTCCGTACACCGACTCAGACAGATGGGTTTATGTTCCTTCCATCCGCACGCCTGAAATATCGGTCCTAACGGGCCTTGTTGACTCGACTTGATGTGTGCAATGACTCCGACACTTTCCATGTTGTGTATGCAGGCGGTGATCTGGGCGCTCGCCTCGCAGTCTTAGCTGAGATTAAAACACAGCTCCTGATCTCGGGGAATAAACTTGACTGATTGCTTGACAAAGGTGACTTTTGGGTCTTGTGTGGTCTCTTGCGCACAGGCGCCCAAAGATGGACGACAGTGTTCGCACAAGGAGCTGCCAGCTTGTCTCAGCGACGTGCCGCCGCTCGTCCTCTCTGGGAAGAATTCTATTGATTATCTCAAGCGCTCTTCCATTCTTTGCACTCGGGAGCGTCCCATCGATTCTTCAGTTTGACGTCATTCCTGCGCAGAAATGGTTAAAGCGGAAAGCAGAACTGATGAGAGTGCTTGACGTTCAAAACCAACGTGCACTGTAGGCAGTGGCGGCATCGGGTAGCGGGGTCTCCGGCGGGGACTTTATTACCACCATACCACGTTACGCTGTATATATGGCGCTTGTTTTAGGTGACTTTTGTTTGATCCCGTTTATCACATACCACGTTATATATATAACCACCATATCAGGACAACCTCCACCGCTATACACACCATAAATAACATGCAGAACCGCAATATTGCATTACAGAGATGCATTAAAACACAAAGCCAATTAGCCCTTTGTCAATTAATTAGGGATGCGCCGATCGGTATTGGCCGCTTTCCGTGAAAATGCATGTGATCGGCATAACGCCGTTTCAAAGCTGACCACACAAAAACCATCACCTGTGGTTTGTACTGCAGCAGCCTGCAGAGAACCCGATAAGGGGAATCCATCCTCTGCTCTAATGTCTTGGGCAGCATCTTGGGGCAAACCCAACATGTCTGCTGTGCGGAACTTGTACGCCGTTTGTGAGTAATGGAAGGTTTGCAACACAGGCAACAAAAACAACAGTACAGTTTGTTGGCTGACGGTGCAGCACGTCAGTCAAACGGCAGCTAGCTTAGTAAACACTTGGCTGCACATGCGTGACAGTCAATAACCCGAAAGAGCAGCCTGCGTCAGTGGAAGCAGACCAACTGCCATGAATTCCTCCCCTTAGATAATGTGCTCTCACATGCAAAGTCTCCTTAAAAAGGCATCTCATCCTCTATAAGTTTCACCAGTGATACATGTTCCCTTTAAAAATGTAAGTAAAATATGTTTTTGTCTAAGTTAAGGCGATTTTATGGTTCCTTTTTTCATATCATATACCCAGTTGCAGGTTTAAAGCCAGGAATACTAGCCCCCATGAACAAAATCACTTTTACTGGCCCTGGAATCCTGTATGCTGACCCTGGCCAATAGCACTCATAAATATTTTGAAAACTTTATAATTAATACATGTGATCGTATCGGCCGACCTCATACATATCGATATTGGAATCGGATCCTAAAACCCCAATCGGCACATTCCTACTTCCACTTCATACATTTCTTACTGTAATTTCAAGCATTAAGTAACTTCCACTGCTGATCCTCTGGAAAGACATCATCTGGCGCAGTTCACAGTCGACATTTATGTAATAACTCGGGCTGCCAAAGTTTGTGGGCTTGGAAAAGGCATTCGACCGCGACCCTCGGGGTGTCCTGTGGGAATACAGGATTGGCGGCCCGCTACTACGTGCCATCCGGTTCTTGTACAATCCAAGCAGGAGCCTGGTTGGCATTGCCAGCAGTAAGTCCAGCTTGTTTCCGGTGAACGTCGGCCTTTGTCACCGATTCTGTTCATAATCTTCATGGACTGAATTTCTAGGCGCAGTCAAGGTGTTGAGGGAGTCCAGCTTGGTGACCTTAGGATCTCGTCTCTGCTATTTGCAGACGATGTGGTCCTTATGGCCTCATCAGGCTGTGACCTTCAGCGTTTACTGGAGCGGTTTGCAGCTGAGTGTGAAGCTCCTGGGATGAGACTCAGCACCTCCAAATCCGAGGCCACGGTTCTCGGTCGGAAACGGGTGGACTGTACACTCCTGGTGCAGGAGTTTAAGTATCTCGGGGGCTTGTTCTCGAGTGAGGGACGGTTGAAGCGTGAGGTCAACAGACTGATCGGTGCAGCGTCTGCAATAATGCGGTACCGGATCGATTTAGGTTCCCACTCTCACCTAGTTTCTTCCGTAGGGTGGCTGGACTCACCCTAAGAGATAGGGTGAGGAGCTCGGCCATCCGGGAGGAGCTCAGAGTAGAGCCGCTGCTCCTTCACATCGAGAGGAGCCAGTTGAGGTGGCTCGGGCATCTAGATGACCCCCGGGCGCCTCCCTGGTGAAGTGTTCTGGGCATGCCCAGTCGGGAGAAGACCCTGGGGAAGACCTAGGACACGCTGGAGGGACTATGTCTCACAGCTGGCCTGGGAAGACCTAAGACGCTTCCACCTAGACGCCGTAGCCAGAAAGAATTCTATTAATTTTGCAAAGGTATTCTTGGAGCGTGTGTGCACACGATCTTGTGTGGATTTGTGGTCATTTTCTGTCATCACGCCACACTGAGCGTTTTGGAGGAGCCACAATTGATGTGCTCGTGTGTAATTGTGTGTGCGTGCATGCGTGTGTGAGTAGCAGAACAAGATGGCAGGCAGTCTGCCTGTGTTAGCATCTGTGCTAGCTTGCAGCCTGCGGCCAAAAACGCACACATGCACACACAGCGCCAACAAACACAAACACGCGCCGCGCGGCGAAAGCTACAACTGAACCCCAGCAAGGTTCCTGAATGGGACGAAGTTCATAGTCATAGTTCACGTGAGACATGCCAAGAGCTCTGCTTTGCTGTCATGTGACCACGTGACATTCAGGCGTTTGGGTGTTTTCAAACGCTCAGACGGGCCTGCAGATGTGTCTCCTTGAGCATGGGTGCAGGATCTCATGAGAACAAGGTCTTACCAATTGCCTTACTGACGTTTTTCTTGCTGACTGTGCTCCCAACTTTCCTGACGTCATCAACCAGCCATCATCTTCCATTGAGTGTTTATTTAGCAGGAATGGAATATTTTTCACACTGCGACATGTATGTGCTTATCTGCAACTGAAAGATACCACACTCACAACACCTTTCACTTGGAAGAAAAAGCTTAAAAGGGACCCCATTTAATTTTGTTTAGCTTTCCTAAAGAGGCAAGCGTCGGCCAGAGGAGATTGGAGTTGATGCTTCTCGGCCAGCAAGAGAAAATATGCTCATGCATCAACGGCACCTCAATGTATGGTGTACCTGGAGGAGAGCCGTGGGTGGAGTAAATCACATTATGCCGGAAGGCTGGAAATCCCGGCAGGAATTCCCGGGATACCCTGCAGGAAAAGATGCAGACGCCTTCTGCGTGGGTTAGCGTGTGTAGTTGCTCTGTAGGAGTCCAGAATAGACCTTCTAGAATGGACCTTCCTGGACCTTGTCTGGGGGGCTAACTGTTCTCTCCGGTTGCTACTCTTTATATCCAATTTGGATGATGATTGAGTGATGATTGATTGACGACTGATTGGTGATGACCGGACTAAAATAAAACCGGGTCTGTGCTGGTTGGTAGGGGCTCTTTGTCCCATTCTGTCTCACTCTGTTGCAATAAACCTACCATAAAAGTTCCGGACTGTTCATATCTTTGTGAGGAAGTCAAGAAATCATGAAGTACGTACATCCCCCCACCAACTGTGAAGTTCTACCTCGATACCAATAGGATCTGTCCTGTAGGGCCCACCTCAGATTAGATTCTTCAGAAAGCCCATGTTAGTAATTGAGTTGTGGATTATCTGCAGCCTCTTCTTGTCCAGGTTCTATTAGCATTCATGCATGTGCGTGTCATTCTCTTTGATGTTCACCTCCCTCCAGATTTGTCTCTCCTCACGGGGACGGAGGGACTGGCGCCGGACGGGAATATTATCCCCGTCTCTCAGTCTCACTCTTATGGTTTGCATTTCAATCAGCTCGGTTTTTCCTGCTTCTTGTCGGCATCCTGCAGCCCTGGAATTGGGAAAGCGGGAAGAAGAACGTTCCCGAAGAAGAGCCATACACGGTGTCTATATTTCAAACGGGTTTTCTCATCCCCGTCCAACAACCACTTCAGCTTCTGCAGCACATTCTTGAATCATTACTCTTATAATTTACTTAAATATTCTATTTCTATTTTTAGCTTCATTGGCCGCTCTAAATTGTCCATTAGAGTGTGACTGGTTGTTTGTCTATACGTGCCCTGCCATTGGCTGGCGACCAGTCCGGGGTGTACCCCTCCTCCTACAACATCACCCACAATGAATGAATGAATGTTTTTTTTGCCCTATTCTCTTTCATAAGACGAAAAAGTTACATTCTGCCCTTTTGTTTACTCTCATTTGCATATTACTCCTCAGTGGAAGTCCATCCATTCATTTTCTATGCCGCTTATCCTCATCAGGGTGGCGGGGATGCTGGAGCCTATCCCAGCTGGCTTTGGGCGGGAGGCGGGGTACACCCTGGACTGGTCGCCAGCCAATGGCAGGGCACATATAGACAAACATTCACACTCTAATGGACAATTTAGAGCGGCCAATGAAGCTAACATGCATGTTTTTGGAATGTGGGAGGAAAGCGGAGTACCCGGAGAAAACCCACACACGCACGGGGAGAACATGCAAACTCCACACAGAGATGCCCAACGGAGATTTGAACCCAGGTCTTCCAGATCTCCTGACTGTGTGGCCAATGTGCTAACCACTCAGCCACCGTGCGGCC